>OX359264.1:7167500-7537500 GCA_947179155.2 Hedera helix | reverse complement strand
TGAAGAGTATAAGGCGTACAAATTGAAGAAGGCATTGTATAGTCGTAAACAAGCCCCTCATGCATGGTACAGCCAAATTGAATCATATTTTGTCAAAGAAGGATTTGAGAGGTGCAACTGTGAACACACCTTATTCATAAAAACAAGAGATTGAGGTAAAATTTTGATTGTTAGCTTATATGTTGATGATCTATTTTTTACTGGTAATGATGAGAGTATGTTTGTTAAGTTCAAGAATTCTATGAAACTTGAATTTGATATGACTGATATGGGAAAGATGAAATATTTTCTCGGTGTGGAGGTTTTATAAAATCCTGAAGGTATTTATATTAATCAAAGAAAGCATGCAAAAGAAGTTTTGGAGAGTTTTAGGATGGAGAAGAGTAATAGTGTAAAGAATCCCATTGTTCCTGGCGTTATACTAATGAAGGATGAAGAAGGATCCTAGGTGAATGCTACCATGTACAAATAATTAGTCAGAAGTCTTATGTATCTAACTACAACAAGGCCAGACTTGATGTATGTGGTGTCTCTCATTAGCAGATTCATGGCAAGTCCAATTGAGTTGCATTTTCAAGTTGAGAAAAAGGTGTTAAGATAATTGAAAGGTACTGTGGATTTGGGAGTCTTTTATCGAAATGAGGGTAATGAAGAGTTGATGGCATATACATACACTGATTATGCAGGAGATGTAGATGACAGAAAAAGCACTTCTGGTTATGTGTTTATACTCAGTGGAGGAGCTGTGTCCTGGTCCTCTAAAAACAACCTGTAGTTGCTTTGTCCACTACTGATTGTCCACTACTGAAGTAGAGTTTGTGGCAGTTGCCTCTTGTGCTTGTCAAGGGGTGTGGATGAAGAGAGTATTGAAGATACAACATAAAATAGTCGGCTAAAGTTGTTAACTACATTGGACCTGGACAAAATTTTTAATTTGTCATAATTTATTAGTTTACGCACACACACTTATTTAAACTCCCTTCTAGATCTAGATGTATATATTCAAAATTTCATAGGCGTGTCATTTCATTTAATAAATAATAAGTTAATCATCACCATTAAAAAGATGAATCAATAAATTTAGAGGTAAAGTTGGAATAAAAATGTATTTCTAATACGAACAATACTCGACTAAGGTGATAATACATTTTAGATAGTTCAAAATTATACTTGCCTAAATTAAAAATAACTTCATATCATATATGAATTCAAAAAAATAAAATGACATTAAAAAGTGGGACTCTTATTTTGATATAAAAAATTATATATTTTTAATTTATAAAATTTCAAGTGTCAATATAATAATACTGATACTTGTTAAATTGGTAATAAGTAATGAGTAGTAAAATTTTATTAATCTACACATTTGAACCTAAATATCAAAAATCCGAGTCCTAAGATTCAAGAAACATAATAATTTAATTAATTAAAATAAAATAAATTCGTTTCAGCCCAGTAGCCCCTAATCAGAAGCATATTAGTTTGTTTTACACATCATATTTTGTGCATACATCATATTATAATCACAAGTTGCATCGAACTAATTAAAACCAGAATCTATTTGTTTTCAATAAAACTTTCACAACCCATACTCCATTTCAAATGAATTTTCTTATGAATTTTTAAAGTTAATTACATTGTTTTTCAAACTTAGAATCGATATATTTAAACTTGATAACAGTGTGAATATTATAAATTATCAACGAAATATTACAAATAACATATTTTGTCGTTTTCTACGTTCAAATAAATTCACGTCAATTATAAACTTTAGAATATTCCTATTATCAAAATAAGACTTTCATTTTTTCGAATGGATGCATCGTATAAGAACTTTTACCATTGACATAAAATAAGAAACTAAAGAAATAAATAAATAGTTCAAACATCACTAAAACATTTATTTTGGAACAAGAGATTATAGTACTACAAAACTAGACCCTGAGCAACCCCAACAATCATATCAGAAGCAGCTTGCATAGGAAATATACAAACTAACAGAAGGAAATAAAACAACTAATTAATAAAAGACCAAGGCAACTAAACGTGTACTAAGCTAGGGGTTGAGTGAATACAACACAAGGATACATGAGTTGTGTGTTTTGAGAATGTTTATGCAATATATATACGAAATTTTAATACTATGATTTGCCAAATGAATGGCTCATACTGGCTCCTCCCCAGGCCAGCCAGATTCCGTAAGAATACAACTGTATTTGCAAAGCCGCCACCGTCTAGGAGTATGTTGATGATCCAGTATGCCTGATTTCTGCTGTTGCGCTTTGAAGTTTCTTCTTAATTGATCTGAAGCTGCTGTTGCCATTATCGGACCACCGTAAGGAGGCGCTTCTAAAAATATCTGCAACCTTGGGTGGTGTTGAACCTGAGTCCTTCAGTGGCCCGTCGTCGTCATACTCTACACAGAAAAACTCAAATTGAGCCACACAACATTCGCGTCCGCGCACACAACATGCAAGCGTGCACACAAACACACACGTGTATAAATGGGAATGATCCATAACCAAGGTTGGCTATGGATCATTATCTAGCCAACTGATCTCATGCCAATTGTGGCCAGACTGTGCGGCCCATATTGCAAGGAGTACTAAACTGTCCCTCAAACAGTCTGGCGGATGGATACAAACTGTTTGACGAGGCAAAAGAATAGAATGCCCCTGCGTAAAAAAAATTAAAAAATAAAATAGGCTCCTCCAAACTGTTTGAAGGAGCATATTTTTTTTCTTTCCAAAATGCTACTTAAGCTCTCCCTTTCTTCTTTCTTCTTTTCCCTCTTTCCCCCAAATTCACCCAAATTTTCCACCAATTTATTCTAATCCCTAGAATGCGAAAGTGCAAGAATCGACCTTAAGATTTATTCTCTTCAAAGCAAGTAATTTGAGCCAAGTTTGGATTTAATTCAACATTACGGAAATTGATTCAACATAGAAATATTTTTTTTTTAAAAAATGTGTTGGGAATCATCTTTTACAGGTTAATGTAACCAAACCTAAGATCTCATATCATATTTTGGGAATCAGTGGTGAGCATTTAACTTCATGGCAATCATGTTTGAGAAGGAAAATAATCACCTGATGATGCAGGCAGCTGGTATTGCCTTTTCAAGAACTTGGAGGCTTCTCTATCTTTCTTGTGGCATAAAACTCGTACTAAGGTGTGAGCATCACCCAAGTGCCTGTGTCCATGATTATGTGATTCAGGTCCTGTTGGAATGTGTTCACTTGCAGTCATCAGCATCTGGATCACGGATTCAGTCTGTAGAAGAGGGGGAGGAAGTGTATGAACAGAAAGCCTATATCACAGAACTGGTTTTTGAATACAGAAAGGTTTCAATCATGCTTGAACAAACCTGAAGAGAAAATAGGTCCAAGATTTGATGTGCAATTTTTGCTTCATTCTCAACAAATGAACGGGGAAGGCCTTCTCCATCAGCTACAAAAAATTCCTAGTGAAGGAGCAAACTACTATCAGTGGCTCAGTGCGCACCAATTTGTCTGTTAACAAATTGGTAGACTGGGAATGCTAGACAGTATTTAACTTTTAAAATTAAAATTTTATTATGCAACATCCACAGGTGACCACTAAATTAATTGGGACAGTGGGAATTTGAAAAACGAAGAAAGGTAAAAGTATTCTTTCTTGCCCTACAAACCAAATACCTTTAACAAATTTAGGTCATCCTCCATCATAGTGATATCTGAATCAGAAAATGCACAAGAAGGGCCTCCATCCAGCAGTACCCATACATAGCCATCCTATATCATGACGCATACAAAATCAGAACTGCAGAGAATGGATCCTGGAAGACAAGCTTATGAGAATAAGAGCATACCAATGATGCCTTACAAATGCTTGCCACCACAAGATCTCTGAGTATATCGTCCACGAAACCACATATATTGTTGAGGACCTGCGCAAGTGCCTCACAAAATGATCATCACTATGTTCTGTGCCATACAATAAGATAACCAGGGAACACAGAGAAATACTAAAGAGAGAGAGAGAGAGAGTTAATATCTTACACTATCAAAGTGCGGAATTATGCTATCAAATCGAGCACCTCCAACACTACCACGATATAAACGAAACAGAAATGAGTCTCTCAAATCCCAGAACACAACTCTTGCTCCTACAAGTTTAATAAACAAAAGGTCAAGTCTTTGCAAGCATCACGAATTGAGTAAACTGAGAACAAAATGTACAAATATTTAGAGTTCAACTGGTATTCTCCTAAATCACGATTCCTATTCTTATACATAACCTACTCGAATAGACTGACATTGGAGGAAAAACAGCACCCGCAGATATAAAATCTAAAAGAAAACTTGTGAGGTGAATTTGAAAACTCCATCCTTTTTACAATAAAAGGTTGCAACAACAGTGCAATATAAAATGAATGTAAATTCCATGACTGGTGCAGTAACTCACTCGAGTCTTGGAAGTTCAATTCACAAGGATTTGATTCTCTTTTGTTGTTGGTCAGCTACAACTAGGGGGATGGGAATCTCATAAGGCTTTTGGAGGAACCTTGATTAGGGGATGTTCCCTTAAGGTTTCTTTTTCTAGACCTTTTTCATTTTCTTCTTTGCATTATGCTCCTATCTCAAGTTTCACAGCTATAACTGAGACTGGGCTCTCTTGGAATTTTCAATTTTTTCAAAACCTTAATGATAAAGAATCTGATGATTTTTTCTCTCTCCTTACTCTTCATAATTCATGTTTTCTTTCTTCTGTACAAATAGGAGGGTTGATATTTCTAAAGTTTACATCCAACTCGTATTTACTATTTCTTCTTTGTCATCGGTTCACTATTCAGTTCCTATCTTAATAGTTGTACCCTCTAAAGTAAGGGCTTTTGTATGGTTTTTTGTGCTAAACAGGCTTAATACGAACAATTTAGATCAGAGGCGTAGGCCACTAGGCCTAAGAAGTGTTTATCCCCATGTAATTGTGTTATGTGAATGCATAATTCAGAGTCTCATGCTCATCTTGTTCTTCATTGTTACTTGGCAAATAGATTATGTAGTTGATTGTTTGTACTGTTAGATGAAAGGCTTGGCATTGCCCTTCTTCTCTAGACATATTTATGCTAATCATGTTTAGAGGTTTCGTGAGAAGATGGTGAAATTTATGGAGATTTCAGTTGTTTCCTATTTTTGGGATATGTGGATAGAGACGAATGCAAGAATCTTCTCAGCTTCATATCTCTCTGTAATGTTTCTTTAGGATAAAATGTTTTTTTTGGTGTCTCCTTGGGCAATGGCAACGGGAAAAAAAGCTCTTTGGGCATTCATTATGGGAGCTTTTTGTCCCCAGAGGGTGGGAGGAAGGGAGGATTTAGGCTGTTAGCAATTTCAGATGTCCATATGGTCAAATGTTCATACATTTTGGGGTGTGCCCTTCGTTCAGGGCATGTATTTTACACTTTTTTCCTACTTTTGATGGACTTGATCCCTCTGTTCCTCTAATGTTTCCTTTTTCATAATACGATTCTTCATTTATCTAAAAAGAACATTGTACATAAAATGGCAAAGATTACGAGTTATGTTATGGGTTCCAAATGGGATCCGAAACTTGGGTCCCAAATAGATGTCTTATCATTACTACAATAGCTGACAACATTAGTGGCAGAGCATCATGTAATAAATGTGAACTATCAAGCAACCAAATTAATAGCATGTCAATTTGGGACCACAGAGACACATATTATATTCAGTTATCAAATCTATTTGCTCTAGACAGCTCAATCATTTATTCCTCTTTTTATCTCCAACTTTTTCCCATTCTCTTCTTCTCTCAAATTCATTACATTGGGTAGCAGTGGCTTCAGCCTACAAACACAATGATACTAAACTAAAACAGTTGAATATTGAAGATGCTGTTTAAGCGGATTAAGGTCAAACCGTCTAACCAGCAGATATTCCATTCAAGCAGTCATTAGTTGAGGAAGATTTACCCTGCTTTGTGTGTGTGTGTGTGGGGGGGGGGGGGGGGGGGGGGGGGGGGGTGGAAGGAATGAAGGAATGTGTAACTTCTGTGGAAAATTCTTGGTGAAAAACAGGGAAGCAACTTAAAAAGGGGGAAAATGACCCAAAAAAAGAGAAGAAACAAAAGACAGTAACGTAGACTTTTGATAATGATGCACTCGCTTATTTTTCCGAAACCTAGTCGACAAGTTCAGCACATGAAATACTCTTATTTGGTCATAACTAGGAAGCCACCACTGTATGTGGCCAGACTTTATATATAATTTCGAATTAGAAAGTTTGATATTGGGACACTCTTGATGAATAGTTTCTATATCATGCTCAGACACTTTGTGGACCCATAACATACATGAAAGAAAAGGATAGTCATATAAAGTAGTATTTCGTTTCTCATATTGTACACAAGTGAAAAACCAAGTTTAGTTAAATATGAGGCAATGACCAACCATACTATATAACTAACTTTATCTTAATTTTGCAAATGTATTAATAAGATGTTAATTTGTTCACATATGTGCAACAAGAGTGAAACATACTTAGACATGCTCTGCTACTTCTTTGATGATAAAGACACACAAACAGATGATCAAAAGAAGAAACATAGGCCTAAAGATGCATCAGATTAACACAGTATGTGAATCTTTTAACTTCAGAAATTAACTCAGTCAGATAGATGATAATCTAAGCTATCACATACCTGTAACTCATGATGGTGTTTGGAAAAAAAAACCACAAATATGATGAATTTTACTAACTCACCTATGAAGTCACAAATTCTTCTGATAGCATCAGCTGCTGTATCCCTCAGGCTGTCAAAGGTGGCAACAAATAGCTCATCAACTGATTCACCATATGCATCTGAAGCCTCTGGATGTTCTTCAGCTGAATGAAACACGTACAACTGTTAGAACTGTTATGCATGAATAATTTCGGCTGTCTTTTATTTAAACAGGGAAGGGAACAAAACATATAAAAGATATACAGAGGGAGGGGGAGCTTGAATTTCAATGTTATAGCGTATTGGGGGGGAAAAGTATGATATTGAAGTCAAAAATTAACTTAAAATGTTTATATCATCTGACATTCTATATATCTCAATTATAATCTTTTTTCTAATATAGAAAAAAAAAATTATTGACATAAAATTTTCAGTCAGAAATAACATAATGTTTCACAATCCAATTTTCAGTAAAAATAATTGATTCTCTATTCATTCTCAAGATTACAGTTTTATTCGTACCACATAAATGTCTAAGATTGCAAGTAACAATAGTTGTACAAATAAGCCCATTGGTTTATCATTTAGCACCTATAGTCCTATAGAGCCATGAGACCCAATAACACAACTATGGAACTTTGACTAGCAAGATGGGAGTACTACTACTTGATTAAACAATCTAGTTACGGTTTCAAAAGTACATTTAAGCAAGAGAAATGCATAACTGAACAATATATGCGAAAGCAAGGAAACCAACGACTCAAATGTTACATTATATCTATGACAAACAACTGAGCTTACAGTCTCTAGTGTTTTCAGATGGTGTTGCAGATGCCCAAGATTTCCTAATTCCATCTTCTAATGTACCCATTTGTTTCTGAATATACTGCATAAAACAACAAAATCAAGTTACAACTAATTTTTAAAATTTGACGTATTACATGCCAACAATATAGACCATGACCATGACAAATTACAGTGGTTTGAAGCTCAGTTCCTTAATTCAAAAAATATCAAGGAAATAGTTCATACATAGGAAGATAATCGTGCCACAGAGAGCAACACTAGAGGAAAACAAAACAAAAAATATATATAGGAGCCTGAAGAATTCTGACAAACTTCAGCACCTTGTTAACCACATTACCAAGTATTTTGAGGAGGTGATGAGGTGAGTGTATAGTCGGTAGGCTACTGCATCTTCAAATATACTCAACTTGATCACTTTCTAGTTTCTGGATGCACTTCAAATCTGAATAAATATCGTTGGGATGCATCTAAAGCTTTTTTCTAGAAAATTTCAAAAAGTGCTTGTAAAGTGTGGTCCTTCTACTCTTATCAATTTCTCTCAAAAAGTCAAATCAGAAACCAAAAAAATGCACTATCACTTCGTCACCTTCATCATCTTTTCAAACAGAAATATACAAAAAACTATAGTTGAGTTTTACATTCAAAATGTTAATATTTATATATCATAGAATAATTACAAGAAACTACGCACGAATCAAAACTATCAGAAACTACGCACGAATCAAAACTATCTATCGCAATAGCCAGTCAAGTGCAATGATTACGTGAACAACTGAATTTAGAACAGATGATAAATCAGATGAAGGAGGCACTTACTTGAAGGGTGTTCAATCTGATACAAAGTTTGGATATCGTCAATTCATTCAAGTTACTATTCACTTCCTCTTCAAGAAGTACATGCTCAACAACCTTTTTCTTGATCACTGGAAACACTGCCTCCTTGTAACGGGTCAAAGGAGGTACGGGAGGATATAGATGGTGCTTTTCAACTGCACTATTCAAGCATTACTATTAGAATATTATGTTTGACTATGTAGCCCAATTCATGAGAAATCAAATATGCAGAACCTTAAGATTCTTTGAATCGCTTAAAGTACTTTTAATTCATGCTTACAGACAGCTTTGCGAATAGAGAGAACAAACATATAGTATTGCGGATAATAAAATAATTCCAGCTTAAGAATAATGTGGAGACATCAGCATAGTATGTATGCAATGCAAGCTAGATTTTATCTCCTGCTACCAAACAACCTAGTTTGCAAATAATAAAGTTCAATTATACTGACATATTTATTTATTGAGATGTGCCTAAATTGTTGATATCTGTTTAAACAAATTGTTTACCAAACTTATTTTAAATAATATGAGAAAGAACTATTATTGAATAGATAATGAAATTTAGACGTAAACTCCTAAGAGCACTTTTAGAAAGTAATATCACCCCTCTTAGTGAGAGAATCTACCTTGAGATTTTAAAATACAAATAGTTAATGGAATTACACCGCTACTTGTGAGTCAATATAAAGTAACATTCCACATAAGAGAATGTCTCTAAAAAGTACTGCATCACGTCTAGGCCCATATATAAGCAAAGCATTTTCCCTCCCTTCCTCAAGACCAAAAAGAAGAGCCAAAAGCTTGGATGTCATATGGTTAGCATTTATATCCTGCCCTACCAACCAAATGAAAAAAAATAATAATAATTAAATAATGGAACCATCACAAATATGAGTATGGTTTTTCTCTAGGTAACAGTAACCTTCATAGAAAGGTCAGAATCCTTTCACATCCACTAATGGAGCCAATTTTTTCGGTCAGACAGTTTTCAGTATTACTTGATGCCTAAATTTAAATAGCTGAACAGCCAAAAATAACATGATTTAATACCAAAGCATGTTTCATTATAACATCACAGTACAACCAACGGATGCACATCCATAAAACGACGTTGCACTGAACACAAGAATCGCATGTGATATTCTATGGAAGAAAAAAGGGTAACTATGCTTTCTAAAATAATCCCATTAGGCACCATAGAAAATTCCTTCAGCAAAATCACATGCATGAAATAGTGAATGCTTAACAATGAAAAGTTAAAGACCATATGGATTAAAATACTGCATCTTATGAAGGAAGACTTGAGGAGAGCGAGTATCAAGTAGCAAGATGTGCGTAATTAATATCTAGTAAATGACATGTACATACCTAACTGGCTAACCACTTTCAGCAAATAGCTATCCAATGAATGGAAAATTATTGAGAGTAGAGCTTGCAGGTGAGTGATATCCATTGGAAGACTCAGCCCAAAAAATTGATCCACAGTCTGCAGATCAAGCGGGATGTAAGGGCCACAAAGTGGAAGAAGAGATAATGGAATTTCAAAATAAAATAAAAAAGAAAGAATCAAGACATCAGAATGTCGCTAAAAGTATTCCAGCACTTGAATGAGAGAAATCTAGCAATACAGAATTGATGTACAGATCAATGATTAGCAAACAAGATAACTTGGAACATCCAAATAGATGTTAAAGAGAAAGAAAGAATTTTCTTTTTAAGTTTGCGCAAGTAAATAGTTTCGATAGTCAACAACCTTCGTTCACATCATCATTTGATATTGCATAGTAATAAAACATATAATATCGCATGGAATGAAATTATATTGGCAAAGATACATACCTCCTCTATAATCCTAAACACTTCAACTGCTGAAGATGATTGTTTTTGCTGATGTGACAATGGTTCCCACTCCTGCATGCAGAGAAAGCAATAAAAATTGAGCCAAAATTTTCATTGAAATAATTAACTGAACAAGGGAGTCGGGCATCAAACAAGTAAAAATTGTACATATATTATAACTAAAGAACTGTAATATCATCTCTGCTCATAAGATAAGGTATTAGACAAAAGGAGGAATTCATAATGCCACCACTTAAAAAATCTATGAGCTGCTCTGCTTTTCATATAGATTTATGTACAAGAAAAAAATGTAGACCCATTACATATAGCATACAAATGCAAGTGTCACACATGGAATGAACCTCGAGATTAAGTGTGCGTCCAGTCCATTCCAAGATGCGTGCATGCTGAGCAATTACCCAATCAAGAATAACAGGCCTACAAATTTCTCCAACCTGCAGGCAGAGAAAACAGTTATTAAAGACTTTTAATCAAGAAGTGACCTACAGATTTCTAAAACAAATTCAATGAGCTCTATTTAAATACATTATACTTGCATTCAAATGTTCAGTAAGCCGAGTTTGACCAGAGTCACCAGAAAATTTAATTGATGAGCTTCCAACTACGAGTAATTATATGTACCAAACAAAGCTTCAAATTATCTTATAGGGCCTTTTATCAATTTAGTTGATGAAAATGGTTCACATACTTCTGCAGTCGCAATCAAGTTAATTGATACAATATTTAATCAAATCTTGAATTATTCGCTAGCCCCTTAAACTTATTAACCTGATTCATTTCATGTTTAGCCCCAAGTAAAGATGATGTTTTTTCTGATCAGAAGTGAATATAATGAAAACAGCACAAAATGATCATTCGCTCCAACAGGACAGGGAAAACTAGAAATAGTATACCATAAGGTTAATCAGATAAGCAAAATTAAACACTGACACAAACTACCTGGTAGCAAAATCAGCCTAACCTGATAGTGATCAAGTTCTAGGCAGGAAGGGGTCTGTGGTCCATTTTCTTTACAAGCAGAAGAAAAAAGACGAGTCAATCCATGCTCCAACATATCAGCTGCAGGAAGCACTAATTTAACTTCTTCAGATAGACTTGACACTTCCATCAGAAATGGTTTCTACAATTAGGAAAAAGACACATAAAGATACAGACAACTATAAAATTTAAACCAGCTGCAAAGAGATAGGAAACATAAAATCCAGCAATTATTAGAACAAACCAGTCTTTCACCATAAAGTTGGTGCAGTAGAATGGCTGCAACCCTCGCCGCTTCTGGATACCAATCAGACAGGACAGGGGAAAATTCAGTGAGTTCTTTCTCAGCAATCAACCTTACTTCACTTGCAAGCAGAGACAACGGATTCGTCCTCTCCATTTGAGATCCAAAATCTATACCATCTTCCACCTGATATCATTACGGAAGTAAGTCAAATTTGTCAGCTACTGTCAATGGTAATATATATAAATGAGAGAAGTTTGAGCAACTATTAACATGACCTACCCGCCTATATGCTGCTTCAACAGAATTCTCAACATACATTCTGACATTTTGGTCATCAATTTCACTTAAAGTATCAGATGCCATTAACTGAAGAATAAGAAAGATCAATAGAAAACAAAACTATGATTAAAAAATACTACTAGTTAAAAGATTTATTATTTTCAAAATTCATATTAATCACATAAATTTGGAATTGAAAATGTCTCACTTTGACTTCTAAAAGTCAACATTGATCTTATATTTTGGGACAAAGGGAATATGTCCTTAAAAGTTTGCAAATTTTGTAAAAGGGTCTCTTTTTGTGGAACGGAGGGAGTATATCTTTTTCATAAGGCTTCTACAAATTACGTATTCGTTGAAAAATCAAATATTACAAGTAAAGAGTAGATTGTGTTTTGATGCTTATGCTATGCAGACGTACATGGTGGAAAAAGCATTTTTAAGGCAAGAATGGCAGAAGTTCCAATATGCTTTTATGTTTCTCCGGCAAAAGAAAAGGCAGGTCATCTTTTTTTCTTTTTTTTTTAATAAGAAAAGGCAGGCGGATCTTCCCTTTCAATTAAAATAAAGTATGTATTTCTGCTAAATTAATGTGCAAGACAAGAAGATGAGGATAACAAGGTAACATTAAGAGGTTGACTATTAGTAATTATAAATATGACTAAATAAAGACGGTAAGTTTATTAGGGGTGTCTCTCTTGTTCTATAAACTCATTCCATAGGATCTCTTGTTTTTAATATATTTTGCAATCTGAAACCCGAACTCTGACCACACTTACATACCATGCCAGCATAGCACTGTGCTATAAGAGACTTGTGAAGCATATAGGATTTTGGTAACTGACTAGATGCTTCAGTCACATAATTTAGTCACCAATCTAAGCCATGAAAGTTATCCCTCTAACAACAAGAAGTAGCATGTCCTTACTTATATTACAGTAAGACTAACCTTGTTTTCCTCAGATTTACCAGAACTATAATTTCTGAGTGCTAATGCCAAGGTCATCACTCTTCTGAAGAACACAGGTTTCTGACAAGATGAAAAACAAAAAGAAAATGACGCAGTTTTTCCAAAAGAGTATCATGGCATACAACATTCACAATGATTCAAGAAATAAACAATAAAGAAGCTCCAGCTTTTGAACCTGAGCAGCCAACTGGGGCAAAACCACAACTAGAACCTAACTCGGAAGAATACCATTTTTTATGCAAATTATAAATATCTCTAACACAGCTAAACACTTCTGGGAAATAGAATGTGAAAGTGACACAATCAAGATAAATAACCTGACTAAAATGCAGATGATAATCTTGCAGTTTACTATCACACCAGAAGCTCATTGACCAGAAAATGGCTTCCACCAAGCTCAATTCTTTTTTAGTGCCATTACAGTCGGGGGAACAAATTAAGCTATTCAAATATTCTTCGTCATTCCCCTTGTTGATTTCAGCAGATAAAACTTTCTGCACTTCAGGAATTGCATGATCAAGCAGCGATTCTTCTTCTGTCAAAACAAACTTCCAAAGCAAATATATTATGTTAGATAAAGTAAAAACTTGTATCAAACTAATTAATACAAAGAAATGTAATTTTACTGAAAAAAGAATTAAAGTGTGCATTGTAAGTATCAAAGTGTAAACTAAAGGACTAAGTACTTTCCTATAAAGCAGAACTAGATATTAGAGCTGCACCATCCTTCTCCAAACTACCATTCTTCGCTGCGCATTGTTTTTTTTGGGAGTATTTGGAGGGCACGAAACATAAACTTTGAAGGAGTGAAAATTTCTATTTATCGAGTTAAATCTTGATTGTATGTCAATTATTTATGGGACAAATGAAAACGCTTCAATTTTACCTATTCCATTTCAGGAATTTATAGATGAAATTGACGCTAAGGTAACATTTTATTTTTTGTGCTGGACAGGCTCTACAGGAGCTGACGTTCGCTTCCCGTTGTTTATTTTAAATTAAAAGAGGGGTGGGGGGTGCATGACCTCTCCTTCAGGGATTTGGTCGGTTGTTTCTGGCTCTCTTTGCATTATTACTGCTGGTTTACAAGTTCCACACCCTTGGCATCTTGAAAAAATCATAGCTGAATCCCACTACAAAATTGATTGTGGTGCAACATTAAATTTTCTAATGTTGTCCACACTTCAGGGTAACCACAGGTTCACTGCATAAAAATTATACGTTAGCATAGTTGAGGGTCAGAGCCTTGGTCAGATAGAGTAAGGAATCCTGAGACTGTAATCAATTGCAAAGGGAGTCCATGAGGGTAAATATGTCATGATCTCAATGCTGATAATAGTTACTTGGCTAAAGTATGGTTGTTATTGGTTATAATTAGGGTAATAGTTTGCCCTTATCTATTTGGTAGTTAGTAGAATAAGGATAATAGTTATCTGTATCTAGTTGTTAGTAGAGTAGTGGTAGTAGTTATCTTTTGTTGATTAGTTGGTTATATAAGGGAATCTCCTGCGCCAAGAATGGTATGCATGAATGTATTGAAATTTCTTTCCATCAATCATATTTCCGTTTCTATCTCTTTCTCTTCTCTAGATCTTCTTACTCTCTCTTCTTCATCTCTTTCGTCCATCTATTTTTCTGATTATCTAATTCCTCCCTTTTCTTCCCTAAATCCTGCTAAATTTCTTTAATCCCAGCAATCCATGACAGAATACCAACTAGAATGGAGATATAAGGGAAGTTGTCAAAGCCATTAAAATACTAAGAGAACAACATGCATTAAAGTACTTAGATCACGGAATTCTAGGAATATTATATCAGAAAGACTTAGAATGTAATGTTACTTTTAAATAATCGTACTTCAAAAAGATGCATACCTGTTGAAACAGCACCCACCCATATAATGCATCATGCATTTTCTGAGTAATGCCCAAAGTAGACCATGTCAGCTTGCAAAGCTTGAGGATTTCATCAGCTCCCTAGAAAACCCGATTAATAACTCTGACTAAATATGCAACATTACATAGCAGCACAAGTAACGGACGCCAATCTGAATGACAATGAAGAAAACATGTACCTCTATAAGATGGCCTTCTTCCAAAATGTCAAATAAGCCAAAGAGTAACTTCTCATAAAGTCTGATGTTCAAATGATAACCAACAGTCCAATAGCATGTTTCACCTTGCATACCAAAACGTCCAGGCACAGATGCCAATAACAAAGAAACCTGCCGGATAGCTGTTAAGACCTCAGTACGTTCAGAGGGGGACATCAGGTTGTCCCATTCCTGCAACATGACAAGAAGTAGTTTCAATGAATATCTGATTTAAAAGCCATCAGAAGATGCCCAGTAACTAGGGAAGTACCTCTGAGTTGTTGATCTTTGCAAGTAATGTTCCAACTGTTTGTTGTTCGGTTATATGGTTAGCAGAAGAAAAGAGTTCTTCAAGAGTATTTACCTACAAAAAAATCATTTCAAGTTAGAATCATAAGCTGGAAAGTGTAAACGTGTTGACTATAATTTACAGATAAACATACTTGAACACTTTTTGTCTTACAAATTTATTTTATACCTTTAATCTTAAAATCTTACTTGAACGCCAAATATAAAACAATCAAACTTAGCATACCTTGAGATTTTAAAGTTGGGACAAGGCTTTGTGAGTTGACTACAGATTAGTAATAGGAAATTTAACTATAGTCGCATAAACAAGTTTTGCCTTGAATGAAAATAACTGTCAAGGATTAAGCAGTTTTTACCTATTAAAAAATGTTTCAACTTACTAAACAAGAAAGGTATTACAAAAAAAAAATTAAAAAAATAATCTGGCAGGTCAAAGGAGTAGCAGATATACTTTTACGACTACGCACATACTGTTTGTCTTGTACAAAAGCACTGTTATACCGTTACAACAATGGTTGGTTGCGGGAAAGCCACAGGGCCACATTGATAACCTGCATTTCCAATCAGCAGAACCCAAGAGTCCTAAATTGCTTATGTGTTTTATTTTGGAGCAGAATATCATAATTAAGCCCATCCCAACAGAGATCATGTTCATGATTAGTCTCAAATTTTTAAACAAACAAAACTCATTTGTAAGAATTTTGATAGGGTTTATATATATGTGTGTGTGTGTGTGTGTGTGTGTGCTGAAAATTGTTCATATGTTTACTTTATGATTTCATCCCTGCTCAAGTTTATATCTTAAAAATGAATATAACTTTACTTTGTTATATCATCCCTGTTCAACTTTCTATACTAAGACCAAGTTTGTGATGATGCACCAAAGTCCAGGTCAGGTGAGGTTTAGTACAAGTCTACAATAAGACTGCAATCAACCTCAGTGGCTGCTGATGGCCATTAAACTAGTATCCAGATAGAACCAACCAAACTTTAAAAAAGAACTCAGTTTAATAGTTTCTGAATATTGTTAAATCAATGTATTATTTATGTGGGAGATGCCCATACCAAACTAAAAATGTACGCCTATGTAGTAATTAGACAATAAAAAGATGGGTTATTTCTCTATAAGTTCTAGTTGGCTCTGTTTACTTCGAAAGAACTTGGTGATAAATAAGACGTAAAAAAGTTCATTACTTGTCGCTTCTTCCATTGCATATATGGTTTTTCATACAGAAAGTCAGTCTTGAATATGCCATTCAGAAGCCCCAACGAGATCTGAGGAATATCAAGTTGTCCACATGCTTTCCTCGAAGCAAACTGCATGGACCTTTGCCTTACACAAGCATCCATTGCTTCTGAGATCTAGTAAAGGAGACAATAAAATTCGTCAGCAATCACAGTAAAAGGGTCTAGAGTCTAGAGACTATCCATCTGAAAATCAATGTCAAAAAAAATGAGAGCTGCAAAAGTATGTCTCTGGTACGTACTTCAAGCCATCCAAGTGGATTTCTTTGTTCAACGTACAAGATTTCAAGGATTAAAAAGTAACCTTCTACGTTAATCAAGAATTAGTAACTGAACGTGGTTTGAATAAGATCAAAAGCAACAATAATCGAGAAAAAAGGGATCTAGTCCTTCACTCCTTACAGAAACATCTAACTTTAAAGAAGTAGGATGCATTTACAATACATAGGTTTATTTTTTCTAATCAAAATTTAAATTGAAAGAAGTAGATTACTCATAGTTTTGTCAATCAGCCGAAATAACTGCAATCAATGAAGGCCAGAGTATCCAGCACACAGTCCAAGAAGGTGATATCAGTTTTATGATAACTCGCAAAACAAAACTCAAAAAATTAATTAAAGACAGTACGGGCACCCCATTTAAAATTCCACTGCATATATATACACACGTGTGTGTCTGTGTGTCCCAGTGTGTCTGTGTGTGTACACATGCCCAAAAATAAACACACGTCGCTACACTGCAAAAAATGAAGAAATTCTCTCTTCTTAGTTAGATGAGTAAGTTGGATGGGCCCGTAATAGCTCACCTGCATTTGGACACGAATGGTGTCAATGAACTCTGCATGTTTTTCAGGAGATTGAGATCGAGGATGTCTTTTATCCCTTTTATTCTTCAATCCAGCAAGAAATCTAGAACTCTTATCTTTCTTTTGATCCTCAAAAGAATAAATTTCAAGCCTAATAATATAAGAACCAGTAAAAGAAGGAATGAGAAAGAACCCCATTCAGATCATATCAGATCAAGAGACAGAAAATCATGATAGATGAAATGAAAGAATAGTCACTGCATACTATGCAGTACGGCAGGCAGTGTGTGTGTGTGTGTTTGTGCATGTGCGTAAGAGTAAGAGTGAGAGCGATGAGAGGGAGAGAGATATTACCCATAAAATGCCATACACGTCAGCAATATTTCATACGCTGATTCCCGCAAGTCGTCATCCGATAATCCTTCAAAAATCCTAAGAGTATAAATCAGTTACTCAAAGGAAAAAAAACATAAGGGGTTTGGGAAACAAATATAAGTAAAAGCAACAAGAAAATAAAGTACCACAAAAAACAATTATTACTCACCGAAAAAATAAGAAAGTAGATAGAAGATTATATGGCATATATACTATCACATTTTTTAAGTCACAAGATTATAAACCAATAGGTACCTGTATGCAGGGCAGGTAATCCTAATGAAGGAATATTTATATTTTTCACTGGCTTTGAAATTTGTTTAGTGGCAGCGTATTTGACCTTGTACTCGTCCCCTGAGAAAGCAATATTTTGACCTACCAAACCATCAGATGGATGTAATTTATGATTGTTAGCATGATTCACTACAATTGAAGGAGGGACTCGTCGAGGAGGAGATCCAGCTGATTCTGGATCTGAAACAAGAAAATAGGAATCCCCTAACTGAGAATTCATCTGCAGAGAAGAATAAATAAAATAGCGAAAAGTTAAGTTGGAGACAGAGGACATAGAGGCAAATCCCTTTTACGATATGCAATAATATGATTGTTAGTTCTTGGAACACTTGACAAATAGATTTTGCCTCGGTTTTTAAAGAACAAGAGTTTAAAGAAAAGCATCTCATTAGGATGAACTAAAATATGACCATACAAAGCATATCTTAAACAACTTTTTTGTGAGAAGAAGCTTAAAAATTTTAAAAGGACACCAAACAAGCATACTTTCTACCAAACTCAGTCCAATGCAAAGAAAGAAACTAATAGACCAAAATGCATCTCATGAGAGTTCCATAGACTTCCATTGGAGGAGGTCAGTTACCTATACTTAGATAGCTAATTAAATCTTTCTCATCCTCAGAATTTAAGAAGAATTTATTTTGAATTATCTTCCTCACTTTACCCAGATTTTTGAAAGTCATCACATAATCTTGTCACAGGATTTATTTGAACATGAACAAAGATTACATTAAACAAAAGTAAAAGATATCAAAATGGTATGAACAAGACATCCTTTAAAGGAGGACAGGACAAGCAAAAAGTCAATAACAAGCAAGACAAACTATATACAGGATGATGAAAGAGATATTTCTGTCGCATTAACTCGTAAAGCTTCCCCTGCCTAAGTGTTAATCCATAAGACCACCTCTAATGCAAAAATCTGATCCCTGACTATTCCCCACTGTACACTCAACGTGTTTTAGCTTCGTAGTCCTGCCCATGACAGCTTGCACCTCCCAAGACTTCCATATTCTTCAAGCATTCCAATTTTTTACTAATACAATCTGTCAGAACCATTCACCCACTGAAGGAAACGATGATCCTGAAATTCTGTATATACAAACTCTTTCCCCTAATTGAGACACATACTATCTCACATTCTTTCCTTTAAGTAACCCCAAATCTAGTAAATAATATTCCCTAATCCACCCGCCACATGGAGTCCTTTTGAAACTTTTATACTTTGTCACACGACTGTGACATGTCTATTTACTTAATATTTGACCTTGTGAAAGCAATTTATAGCATTATTTATACCAACAATGAATTTTGGTCAGCTTTTACTACAAAGTAATAGTTTTATTCATTTGAGATATTCATCATAGTTGTCAAATAATGAATAATATCGTTATCGAAAACTCCCGTATCATGTTTTATGTAACGTATCGTAAGATATGGAAACAAAATAAAAAATATAGTAATATATATTTAAACATATAAAACACAAGGTTGACTATATAAAAAAGTAGTCAAGTAAATATTATTATAGACTAAGAATAAATTTTAAAGTTAAACAATAGCCAAAATACTCTAAATTGATTTATTAGATATTATTTTAGTAATCTTTATAGAGTAACAAGAGAAAACAAAAATTCATATTCACCTTTAATCTATAAAACAAAAAAATTAAAATGTGAAAAGGCTTTAAAAAATTGTTTTTAGTCTTTTGAATCTACATGAAAACTTTTTCAAGTTGGTTGCTTTTAAAAAGTATCGTGCATTGTATCGTATTGTAAGAATCATATGATACAGTATCATTTTAGATTCACCCTACGATACATATCGAATTATCTCCGTATCGTTTCGTAAGATACGTATCGTGTATCGTAAGATTCTAACAAATTTGATATTCATATACTTGTACTTGTGAATATTATAAACTGAAAATATATTAGAAATTCAAAGCTCTTAAGCTATTACTGGAAACCAATTTTATAAAAATAATAATAAAAAATAAAAAAAGTAGTCTCAATCAACCCAATTCAGAGATTAAATTTTCCCAAATTTTGAAGGACATGAATAACATGAATTCGTTAAAAAAAAAAACCTACATAAAGCAGCCCTTATTCCCTAAATAATATTTTGCTCTAGATGCATTGAAAATTTGGAAAGATTCTTGCCGGATAATGTCAAAAGCAACACATGAATTGTGATCTTCCTCAGACAATCACAACATCCTATTGCAAAAGCATTTTTAGTGAAATTCTAATATTTAATTACTGTTGACACCATATGTTAATTGGATTAATTAACATAGTTACACGATTTATACATTTACTAAATTGTCCATTAAGCTTCAATAAAGATCAAAGGCATTGATGAAGCCAAGTAGACAAGCATTAAAGAGATGGGATATACATAAACTTGTGAAGAGCAGACAGTTATTCAGCCTGAAGGAAACTGCTCTTCTGATGAATTTAGTTGAAAAGTAATGCATGAGATCATGAGACAATAATAAGTTATGAAACAGTTGAAGAACTCCTCTATAAAAGGAGTCTCAAGAATTACATATACACATGCAACATCAATTCAACAATAGAATTGTAACTTTTCAGATTATCATGGATTAATTTTTCGTCAGGCTTGGCTTAGTCTGTACTCCAAAGTTTATGGTAGTACTCTTAGTTTAAAATTAATTCTAGATGGAGTTACCATATGCTCGTATTGACTTAACGAATCACATATTGGTACTTACTTGCGTACCCAAACATGGTACTCTTCTTATGTACCAATACTCTAAATTTAGTGTATCAAAATTGTTCTTTGTTGTTTTATCTATAACTGCACAAATATCAATATTCTAACTTAGTATTTGATACTCAAACATCATATTTGAACTAATTTATTTGTAGAAAAATTAACTTCTTTTTTCAACTAAAAATTTTCTATCAAACTTAGGTATAATACATTTATATTCTATGAGAATTCCTAACTATAAACAATCATATAAAGCTACCCTAGCATACCGCGTTTTAACCTATGTAAAACACTGCGTACCTGTATTGTTTCCACGAACTGAACGAATTGCATTCCAATAACACTAGTTCTAAATTGTCACACAGCATTGTAGTAGCTAGTAGCAAGTAGATAGTAATCTTCGTAGTTGTAATTTCAAGTTTTAATCATAGCTTGTCAGATGTAACTACATTGTTGCCAGTTAAAATTTAAATCAATTTGTTCTTCATTAAAAACATTATTTTGGTTGAAGTCCTCTACGAGGCATTATACCCCTCTACGAGGCATAGAACCCCTCAATCACCAGGTTTCTTTTTAAATGTCTGATTTTTCTCAATTATTTAATGTCCATAATTTACTCAACATAAACTAATTACGGGTTTTTATTCCCACAACAATGAAACGATATCATAAGCTTTATCCTGTAAAACCATATGCTGTTCATGACTTAGGCTAGGGTTACATCTCTCACTCTATACAAAAAACCTTCTATGGATGTCAATATTTATTTGGAAAGACAAACATATAATAAAAGCATCAAAAGCCAAACCCTTTAGAATAGTCTATGTTTAATTTTTTTGTGCTGACAAATGATAAAAGAATACACTTTCAGCAGTTCACTTAAATATTCATGTAGGCTAGATAAAGCCGTTTGAAATCCCACTGACATGTAAAAGGACAAAGGAAAATTTGATAACAGCATGCACAAATAAATAGGCCTTGATGCACATTTGAATAAGTAGATGTGCATGAGTTGACTAAATGCACTCAATAAGAAGCACATGCTAATATGCTTGAACCTCAAAACATGTTATCGAGCTAGTGTAGAGACGTTGATGTTCTAGCATCAATATATTGTCTAGTATTAAGGTCGGAACACGTCAATTCTTTAAAATCTCACCAGTTGATGCAAAATACAATTTTCGCAGAAAATTTCATATAATAATGAGCATAATAGTATAATTCCTTACCATTATTGGGTACTGAGCTTCAGCAGTGAACTTTCTAGTTGCTTCTGATATATCAAGAACTCCGCCTAACCACGTATCAAAACCAAATTAAACCAAAGCAACAAAATCAGCCCCTGTTTGGTAGCTGAAAAAAACTTAATTTCTACTAGATTAAAGACTTATTAGCTCAAAATATCATTCCCATACTTAGGTTAATCTTCAGCAACCATACAGATGCTTATTTTTTATTACAAACAAATTAAGGTGAAGGAAGAGCTTGACTTACCGGATTGTATGCAATCGAGGATGTAATCAGCACTAAGAGTATCGAAATCAATGGAAGAAATGGAGGCGGCGGGGCCGCCGGAGTAGGCTCGAATTTCTTTTATGAAGCCGGAGGACGGTGATAATATGAAATCGAGAAGCTTCCGGCGATCGCGACGGTACCGTTGGAGCAGGGACGCCTCCATTTTCCGGTTAATGGAGGAGAGAGAAAACAGAGCAAGGAAAATTATGAAGAGAAGGGAAGAGAAAAGAGACGGCGTTTGGAGGAATTTCAAATACTCCGCTTAAAGCAGGCAAAGTGACCAGCCATGTTGCGACAGACATAAAGTCCAATTTTGGGAGCGCGAAAAGTTTGGCTGGATTTTCCACCTTTTTGTCTTCGACAAGAGGTCTTATCTTACTCTTTTACCATTTACTATATTTTTTTTTTTTATTTTGTAATACATAATTATCCATACAATAATTTATAAAATAATAAATTTTATAAAATAATTAAAATATAGAATTCACTATTTTACAAAAAATCATTGTATAGATTATTACATATAGCAAAATTTATAACAAACGTTTGTTATGTGTGGACACTATTTCAATAAATAGATCTTTCACCGTGCGGCTAATAAAACTCGTACTAGCGATCAAGAAAATAACTAAGTTAAATGATTAAGTTTTACTGACCACTACCCCTGGTAGTAAATTAGCAGCCAAATGGAGTAGCAGTTAGAGGAATGATTATTACTCTTATTAACGGTCAAACACATATCCTACTTCTTTTCGGCTTTTAAATTTTTGATTGCAAGATAAAAATATTCATAGTAAAAATTTATTACGGATAACTATGCGTGTGTATATATATATATATGCATGAATGATTTATAGTGTAAATTAGTCGCAATCAATTCATTTTATACTCTTCGAGATAATAGACAACCCCGCATAATTCAACTATTTAAATAATTGTTGTTCATAATTACCGTACAAATCAACACAATACTTGTCCACAATATCGGTTATACGTCACTCTCTCTAATATAATATGTGTGGGGGATAGAATGTGTACGCCTTTTCTCAAATAGAGCAAACAATTCCATATACCCTTTTTATCTTTTCTCAAATGACGGAAGAACATATCAAAGCGAACAAGCTATAATTTTGTTACCATTTTAACATACTACATCAAAAGCTGGTATAAACTTGACCGAATTAACGCGACCAACTGTTATTGACTTATTATCAATAAATAAATAAATAGTGAACAATTCTTCGAAGAAGTCGTACACTCGTTTATACAATACGAGACGTGGAAACTTCGGAAATTCCTACACGCCTCTATTTGACGACTTGGATGACGCCTTCACAATTAGTATTACATTTTATTTATTTTGTTTTAATAATCATTTAAAAATGCTAGTTTGAAAAATACGCAGCAAGAAGTCATCAAGAATATGCATATACCTCATACGCTGTCTGAACTGATATTTTTGGTCAAATTAATGCCTTTGGATTGAAAAATATACGAGATCTCATCATATTTCAACAAGATATGAAATATTATAACATGGGTGTATATAATACAAGCATCTATAAATCCCCAAAACACTGGGAACTAATATAGCAACTGCTAGCATAGAAAGGGGAAAAATAATAACAATAATAATAGCAAAACTAATAAAAACAGCTATCGTAATGATACAGAAACATAAGATTGTGTTGCGTGATGTATAAAACTTTAAGCATAAACATAAACAGGCAGCAGATTGAAAGTAAATTATAAGAATTTATCCTACGCTGCCTCAATGTCACTGGGGCTTCGCTTTAAGATGTTGTATTTGCAAAGGGGGCACGTAGCATTAATATGAAGCCATTTATCTATGCAGGCACAGTGGAAATGGTGATCGCAAGGAAGTTCTCGAAGTTCGGCTCCATCGTCATAAGCACAAAGGCATATGCAGCACTCCTGTAAATTACCATAAAAATCATCTCAGGTGGGGTTTAACTCTTAGATATTGAACTCAACTATCAATTACAAAGTGGAGAAAAGCAGAAATATAGGCGAGGGGGGTAAAAAACTAAACAAAAAACTTACTGCATCCTCTGGTGCCAGAACACGTTCAGTGGGTGAATCTGTGCCACATTCAGTCATTACTCCGCCAGAAGGTCCTTGGATCTCACCATTTGGTTTCTCTATATCATCAACCCTCCTGAATTTGTATGACAACAGTTGTTCAATGTCTTCTTTGGTTGCTCCTTCCTGCTTCAATGGAAATCAAAATGAGATAGCGAAGGAAAAGGACGATAATAAACATACAATATTTCAGTCCCATCAATTTTTTTAATGACTCACTTTTACACTAAACAGCATAATGAATATGGACTTTAATACAGTTAAAAGAAATCCTATTTGCATGGAATAGCAATGAATGAAACCAAAGTTAAAAACTAAACCACTACATTAATTACTCTTTCAAAAGACAATTACATTAAATGACTAGGCAGTAGGCACCACTTACTTGCATATACTTCAAGGAGTACATGAACAAAAAAATTATGTTCATATTACAAAGACTTGGAGGACAAATTTATACCTAACACCTCAAATGATAAAGCTCTTGTATTGGTATTTTAAAGTACTGTTAATGTGAAGATATTCTACCAATTATTCATTCTCATCACTACCCTTTAAAGAATTTTGTTCTAAAATCTGCCACCACAACTAGAATTTTGTTTTTAAGATTTGTTAATGCCCACAACAACTGAATAAGCTTTTACAAATAGTACGTCTCTGTGAAATATCAAGGAACACATTATCACAGATCAATATTTAAACAAACTATGCCAAGGATGAAATCAGAACAAAACAGCATATTATACTCCTTCTATTCCAAAATATAGGATCAATTTCAACTTTTTAAAATCAATTTAAGATATTTTCATATTCAATTTTTTTATGTGATTCATTGAACTTGCGAAAATAAAATATTGTAATGGTAGTACTATTTAGATATTTTACAATTTTCATAATCGTACTGTCTAAATTAAATAAATTAATTCATATCAATTTTGAATTTAAAAATATCTTTATTCATAGTTTGGAAATTAGAACGGAGGGAGTATTATAGAGGTTGATTTCTTTTGACGGTTCGTTATTGCTTGGTTCTCTCCCTAACATAGTTCACCATGTATATTAAACAAAATATACTATGATGAACCACTTATTTTGAGTGATAGCCTTCCGCGTCCCCCCCCCCCCCCCCCCCCCCCCCCAAAAAAAATAAAAAAATAAATAAAATAACACATCCCAGATTATTTGCGATACACATCTTTACTTAAATAAATATATGATATTTTGTACATTAATTTTGAAAGTGTCACGATTTGGGGTGGAGGGAGTACTATTTATAGCTACATAAAACTTCATCCATTAAGTTGTGTCACTAATAACCACACTACTGTGCATCCATGTATGCTCCGAGCAAGAGATGAAACCAAAACTCAAAGAAATAAAAGAAGTTTGATCAGGAAGAAAATCATAAACACATGTATGTATGTGGATATAATAAAATACCTTGAATCCAGTTGGGATATTTTAAACCATGGAGTTATTTAATGAATATTATTGGATGGACTGGAAAAGTTACTTTAATTCCAACCCCGCCTAGAAATTGTTTTAGGATTGCACTGCTTATGCCACACCCCCTTCCCACTTCCCAACCACAGACAAACAAAATATACGGCAATCCCTTATCATTAGCTGCGGTGGAAGAGGGTAAAGCCAAATATCAGGTTATTATAATAACTGATACATAGATTATTATTCAGAAGTATGTAAAGCTTGCAAAAAATTTACCACTTAAAGTTGAATATTGCTTGTAACTTGACTACCTAATTAAATCGTAGAGATGTAATGGAGCCAATCCAACTTGAGTATGAATTGCTCAATTGAATTTTTAAGTTAACAAGCGCTTACGTGAAGCTTAAGCTTAGGGTGTGATAGGTCCCTAGTTAAATTATCAGAACTCCACTCCATCACTATTAATTTCATGTTGCAATACATATGAAGGAGATACCAGTTTAGGGTTGGTAGTTTTGTTTTTGGGAGAGGTCTTCTTCGCGATATAATGGCTGTTTTTTCTGAGGGTTTATTCTTGCTTGTATACGAGTTTCCACCTTTGGTGATTTCATCAAGAAAATTAACCATGTTTTTTCATAAAATTAGAAAATTAATTCATCTCACAAACCAATCTCAGACAAATCACTAATTGAGGCTTGGATATTTAGGCATTTGCATGCTATGATATTTAGCTTATCAAATGGAGTTTACACCGATCTCATATATCAACAAGCTTAGAAATGATAAAGCTTGGTTTGTCAATGTCACTATCAATCTCAAAGAGACTTTAGTGATCAATCACAAAGCTCAATTAACTTGATTTATATGACAGGCATAGAAGACATAATATGTGAAACTCTAGTGCAATTGTGTGATTTTTCCTCGACATTAGCTCGTGAACCTAATAAATCC
The DNA here is from genome assembly GCA_947179155.2 of Hedera helix. NCBI lineage: Eukaryota > Viridiplantae > Streptophyta > Magnoliopsida > Apiales > Araliaceae > Hedera > Hedera helix. The sequence continues at coordinate 7,510,925 of OX359264.1, read as the reverse complement.
TCCTCTTTAAATTGATGAAAACTAGTATATCATGCCTTTTCACCAATTGACTGCACAATGTCTTATGATACTTCCAGAAAAAAATGGATGGAAAAACTAAGAGAAAACCATTCATAATTTGGACAACATGATCAGATGTCATCAATATTGAAGTTGAGGTATTGCCCTGAAAGCAGAATACAAATCTTTAATCTTAAACTATTTCAATGCTAATGTAGACTACATATTAGCAAAGTACTGTAGTTTTTTTCAGCCCAACTTTTTATAAAGTCTTCGTGAAAGTGAGAACAACTAGTCAGATAAATCTGGAGTTATGATATTAAGATTCTACATGGAAGATATTAGGAAAAATAAGTAGAAAACAGAGAGATGTATGAAAGCTACCTGATCCACCACAGCATATAAGACCGCAATAATGCATGGAAGACAACAACAAACCGCGATACCAATAACACATGCCAGTGCAACGCAAAACACAACAAAGAACACATCAAAAGCCAAGAACACGATACAAAGCCTGCAGTGTAAAGATCACATAAAAAAAATTATTAGGCTCTATGGAAAGTGGTAAATTTAAATCACATGAAATTCGTGTTTGTACAAACCAGTATAGCTGGGGTGAGTGCTGTAGTAGTTCTTGCCCATCAGGGGAAACCCAATAAAACCCAATGATCCACCAGATGAAGGAAAACATGGTATTTGCAGATTCCATATTCTTCACCACAGAGCTAAGAATTTAAACACAATAGTTATGAGAATAAATACAATTTCCAAAATATCACATTTGAAGTTTACTCCAACAAATTGATTTGTGTGTTGCAATGTTCTAAAAGGCGATAGGCGGGCGACCGCAGGGGGGGGGGGGGGGGGGGGTAGGGGGCCTTGGTAGGATTACATATCCATATTGTCAATATCAAAGTTCAAACACAAACATACAATTGTTCAAAATTCAAACAAAACAATAATATAAAATAAAATAAACTTTAATAAAGATAATAAATGCATTTACTTAAAGTTCAAACACATCCATATTATCAATGTCAAAGTTCAAACACAAACATGCAATTGTTTAAAATTCAAACACAAACAAATAATAAAAAATACAAACTAATAGTCCTCATCTTCATCTCTCTATATCTCTAACTCTTCTTCTTCACATCCCTCCAAAATGATATCCCTATTGGACTCACACTCATACTCCTCATCTCCCTATTCCTCCATGTCATCATCAGACAAAAAATATTCTTCATATAGTTATCTTACTCCAACATTTCTACTACTTCTCCTAGGCTTTAGCATGTTATCTGCTCCGGATACTTCACCAACCGCCTTCCAAGTAAAGCCCGAACAACCCTCAACTTCATCATTCACTTCCACAACGTCGTTTTATAGCTTAGTTATTAAAATAAAATTAAAAAACAATTGCAATCCTAATTTCTCCCGCCTTATCCCGTCTAATCTCCTGGAGGGATTTTTTTTCGGCCTAGGAAGGCACCGGGAGGAGCCTAGCGCCTAGGTGGGGATTAATCGAATCTAGGCGGAAATTTTTATAACACTGGTATAAAGTGCATGTATATATTGAAAACACACAATCAATACAGCATCAGTTGCACATAATTATAAGTTCCATAAATGTGACCTTCCCTCCACAGCATTTGTTTACTTTGTATATGCGACTATCAATCATGATGTGTACAACAACATACGTTATCACTGCAGCAAATTTTTTGCTTTGGTCACATAATGTGTTTATTGTGATTGAACTGATGAATAGTTATTAAAAATAATCAAATATACAAACATTAAAACAGGTACCACTAATTTTGAAATGCTATCCGAGACATAAAATTTACTGATAAATAGGCAATAATCAAAAAAATTTAGAACTTTATCAACCATGACAGCATATTTATTGTAATTCAGTTATAACTTGAAAGCTTTAACTACCATACCTAGTACCCCCATCAATTAATTGAGCCAACGTAACATACCGAATGGCATCGCCTTGCAATCCGGAACCATCTCCAGATTCTGCCACCGCCCGTCGCCGCCGGCACCGCCGCCTATACTCAAGACACACACAAACCATATGCGTCACACATTGCAGCGCATATCCCACAATCCACAGCCGCAGAGGCGTCGGCGGGGACTCCTTCCTGCTCAAATACAAAACCACTACCGCCACCGTAACAAAAACGAGATTCCACATCACATCGAGAATCACGACAGGTTTGGAATACGCCCAATCACTCTGCCGCTCTTCCAGCTGCTCGGCGGCGGTTTCCCTGACCATAATCGACGGCTCTCTCAACATCCGACGGCCGCTGGCTCTCCGGAGGAATCGGGAGGCCTCGCGCAAGCTCTGTCGCCGGAGAGAGCGATGGGCGAGCTCATCTTCACCGGAATTCAGCAACGGCGTCGCATTGCCGGTGTAATTTGATGAGCTTGATGCTAACATTTTGCGTTTTTGTGAGGAGAATCGATTGGGAAAAAAAAAAACCTAATCCAGCGTAGATAGATATAGAGAGAGAAATTGAGTAAAGTTCAAATTTGAAAATAGAAATGGTGATGAAAAAAGGAAAATGAAGGAGGCAGAATTATTTGCGATGATTCAGAAAATTAATGAGTAGGGTTTGTCTGTCTGTCTATACTGGTACTATATGTAGTTGAAATGTAAGTAAACAGTCGGCGTCTTATTAGTACATTTGGGTAATGGCGCTGGCAGTAGAAGGTGGCGATCAACCAGTTGGATGGTGGGTCCCATTATCCAGGTGAAAACTATGAATTGATTGACTATTATGCTCCTTTACCATTTGTGGAGAATAATTTTGTGAAATTATCGATTTTTTTGGTAAAAATATCAGCTCCTTATTTAAAAGAAATTAATATTTTTATATATTTTTTAAATATTTTTATATTATAAGACTCACGTATAGAATTATAGTGACGATTTATCGTCGTTATATATCTATAACTGTCACTATAGTTTTAAAATATGAATTTTAATATGTAAAAATATTTTTAAAAATGTGAAAATATCAATTTTTTATTTATATTACTATATTTTTCTTTAAAAAAATATACAAATTAAGGTTGATAAATAAAAAGAAATTATAAATTAAAAAATAAAATAAAATTTAATGAGACCAAGAGGAGTGGTCTAAACGAAAGAGATGACAACAATGGCGCACTGCTTAAGAACGTGAAGGTGAATCATGATTCTTTGACAAGATGAAAAATAATATCAAGATGAGCGACTTCTTGATTATATTTTTTTGTTTGGATCCAAAAGAATAGCAAAATTAATTAAAACAAAAATAAAGTCTTTGTATTAAACTATGTACAATGTGAGATAAATCAATATTTATATCTTATTTTATATTTTTATTTTGTTTTATGTTTAATTTGTCTACATTTAGACTTTTTTATAAAAATAAAATGTTAGTGTATATTTTTATTTTTTGATAATGTAGAGTTTTTTAATTGTAATTGAACTAATTTCTCCAGTTTAGATCAATTCTTCTAATATCCGTGATCTCTACGATTTTTTTTTGAAGCGTCGTTTGAACCACTGCGCTAACTGCTTATGTTACATTTTTTTATTTTTTTTAGGCAATAAATCTTGTAATTTGTATTTTAAATAAAATCCATTAGCACATGCGGTCATCCAACCTTGAAAAAAAAAATCTTAATTTCACAAAACATTAAATCTTAAATTCATAAATCTCAAATCCAAATACTGAAACAAAGTTGGTCCATCATCATTTTGAATTTTACATTTTTTATTATTTGGTATTAGACTATAATTTAATTTTTATTTTATAAATTAACTTATAAGTTATTTTTAAGAGAAATAATATTTTTTTTACTTAAACAAAAATAACTTATAAATTCTTTTAAATAGGTAAGTTTAACTAAATATAATGACTAATTTACTATTCATATATATTTTTTAAAATTTCCTGATATCTCTGTTTATATTTCCATCTCTCGTACCTTTCTCTCCTTTTTTCTCTCTCTCGCTCTATCTATTTTTTATTTTAATTTTTGAATTGATATTAAAAAAATTAAAAATAATAATTAAATTTACATTCATTAAAATAATTATTTTGTAAATATTTATTATTATTATTTTTAATTATTTTGAATTTTGCAAATCTCAAAATATAAAAATAATATTAGAAAAAAAAAATAATACTATATTAAAATATTTAAAATAATAATAATAATATTGATTAATAATTTATGGATATTATGTCCAAAAAAGAAAGAAAAAAAACTCATAAATATTGAAGTTATTGTTGTTTTTAATGTTTTATTAATGTTGAAATGCTAATTCTTATGATAAAATGTTGAATAAATATATTTTTCTATTAATATTATTTTTAGCATTTTTTATGATTTATTTTAATTTATAAATTATTATCAGTCAAATATTTTTATATTTATTTTAATTTAATATTTAATTTACAAATTAAATTGACACCGAATATTTATTTTTTTTACAAATCACAATTAAAAATGACTTATAACAACGAGAAGGTGTTATTTCCCTCCAAATTGAACCCTCCAGAAAAAGGGTCTAGCAAGGGTTTCTTCCATTCGAATCGAGATCGGAAATGGCGGCATCTTAGTCTTCTTCAACGACTAGCCACGGCTACGAAATTCCTTGGGTTGAGAAGTTCAGACCCAGTAAAGTATGCGACATCGTTGGCAATGAAGACGTCGTTTCCAGACTTCAAGTCATAGCTCGGGACGGCAATATGCCTAACCTCATCTTAGCTGTAAGACCTCTGAATTTCTATGCATGGGTTTATTTTATCAAGTGCTTGAATTTCAATTTTTTTTATATACTTTGGATTTCCATATAAACCCTAATGTTGGTTTTGTTTTGAATGACATGTTTAGGTATTTAGATTTCAAAGAATTTGATTGTTGAGGATGCAGAAAAAAAACTAGGGAATTTTTCTTTGCTAGAATATGCCATTGTTGGATTGTTATTTTTGTTTGGAACATCCTTCTTGTTGATTGAAATATATTACCTGACCAAACATGGAGAATTTTTTATAAAAACTCTCTTAGTAGTGTTAATTGGGCAGCAAAAGGGTTTGAAGGGAGCTTCTTAGTAGTGCTAATATCGTGAGCTGCATTTATATTGCTAAGATGTGGAATTACACCCCTTGGTGTGACTTTCATCATAGGCTATGTCCATTTTAATCTTGCAAGGACAATAATTATGACAACTAGTTTTTTTTTTTCTTCCCCTGAATGATTTTTCTATTTCGGGCAATGGAATAATATTTCAAAACACAGGAAAGGGTAGTAACTGAAAAGAAAATTTTCTACCTTGAACTAGTATTTTTAGAACCTGATACTGCTATTTTGAGACAAAGGTTCTGATTAGAGGATAACTAAAGAAATGATAAAACTAGTCTCTTATGATTTGTGCAGATAAATTATAGGGATTATTTTTCCAAAACTCTCCATATTATGAAGTACTATGCTATCATTTAAAAAATTGAAATTTCTGATTGTGATTTTCAGGGCCCTCCTGGAACCGGTAAAACTACTAGTATACTGGCGCTTGCACATGAGCTCTTGGGACCAAACTGTAGGGAGGGGGTGTTGGAGCTCAATGCTTCAGATGACAGGTATGTAAAATCTTGATGTATTCCTCTGTTTAATTCATTCTGAATTTGATTGCTCATGTGTCGTGCCAGGGGAATTGATGTCGTGAGAAACAAAATTAAGATGTTTGCCCAAAAGAAAGTTACGCTACCCCCCGGACGACACAAAATAATAATCTTGGATGAAGCTGACAGGTGAGTGATGGTTGTTTTTTTTTGACAAGACTTTGATACTCGTTTTGGTATGAATCTTAGAGCTGAAATATTTCACACTTATCAATTATCATATGTTCCATTAACACTTGTATATTTTACTCCTCCGTCTAAGCATGTATTGGATTTTTGTTTATCAACACATTCTGTATTTTATTTTTTGTTTCTCATTTAAAGTCTGTTTTCCTCTTTTCATTCTGGGGGATGGAAATGAATGCTACTGGTACATTGGATACAAATTACTGAAATAAGCATGACATCTGGAGCGCAACAAGCCTTGAGGAGGACGATGGAAATATATTCAAACTCCACCCGTTTTGCTCTTGCTTGCAACACATCCTCGAAAATCATTGAGCCTATTCAGAGTAGATGTGCACTTGTTCGGTTTTCAAGATTATCTGATCAAGAGATCCTTGGGCGTCTCATGGTGGTGGTTGCAGCAGAAAAGGTGCAGATTCTGTTTAAGAATTCTTTAAGATTGTAATACAGAGGCAATTTCCCCTCTTACAATATACTCCATCCTCCCATAAAACAAAGAAAAGTCATACTTTCATTGTTTACTATTTTATTTTTGTCAAATATTAAGGTTTACATTGGGCACACTTTTACATGCTATTTGCAATATTAAATAATAGTCTTTAAAAAATAATTTTGAAAAATGATTGTGTGTGTGTGTCTATATATATATATATTCAAGTGTGTCATATGAAAACCTTATGTATTCAAGCGTTAGTGTTTCATATGAAAACCTTATTATTCGGAAAAAAATAAAAATCAACAAATAAATGAACAAAACTCATTCCTTTTGTTCCTAGGTAACTCTGAGAGTGGTCATGAGCTTATTGAAAGAGCTGCTCGAAAGCTTGACGAATAAGCAAAAAAGCCTATCAATTCTCTTTTTTTAAGTAAAGGGCTTTTCCAATGAGCTAGTTAATCACATTAAGGGACAGTATCTACTTAGTATTTCTGAATCTTTCTGGAAATAACTGCTCCTAATATCACTAACACAATCTGCTGTTCAGACATGAGCCCATCCAATTCACTTCTAAATTATCTTGTGGATATGATTTCCTAATAAATGAAAAAAGACATCTCTGGTTTTGGTCCCTGATTCCTTTTAATTAATGATGCTGGGACTGGGAGGAACAAGTAGGTATAAATTGAACACTCGAATTTATTTGCTTGAAGTGACTGCCTTCAGATTCCAACTACTGTTTTCTCATACTTGACATGTCCTGTACCACCCAATTAAATGCCTATTTAGTTTAAATTTATTAACGGCTTGAATTTTGTTGCCATCTATTATTATTTGATTGTTGCTAAATTATGTAAAGGAAGATTGAACAATGCGTGAAATGCAGGTTCCCTATGTTCCAGAAGGCCTAGAAGCAATCATATTTACTGCTGATGGTGATATGAGACAGGCATTAAATAACTTGCAAGCCACGTGCAGCGGATTCCGGTTTGTGAATCAAGAAAATGTTTTCAAGGTTGCAATTTTAAGATCTCCCACAGAATTAGGTTATACTTCACAATTTACCTTTGGAATTCTTATATTGTTTGTGATTGGTTTTCAGGTTTGCGACCAGCCTCATCCCTTGCATGTGAAGAACATGGTCCGCAATGTCCTTGAGGGGAAATTTGATGATGCCTGTTCTGGTCTGAAGTCTCTCTACGATCTTGGCTATTCCCCCACTGACATAATCACAACCCTTTTCCGAATCATAAAGAACTATGATATGGCAGAGTACCTCAAATTGGAATTCATGAAGGTAATGTAAAATGTGTTGATTTTGCTCTCCACGAGTTTATCTTTGCCATAAATTATCATTTGCTACTTTTCGCAGGAAACTGGATTTGCCCATATGAGAATCTGTGATGGAGTTGGTTCATATCTTCAACTTTGTGGTCTACTGGCTAAGTTTGCACTGGTTCGGGAGAGGGCCAAAGAAGCGTAAGCAAAGACAAAAAAGATTAAGATTAGGTTATGTTGGGGCCCTTCTCATTTAGCAAGATCTTCAATGAAAACATGTCTTTTTGGTTTAATTTGCAGCTTTTGTTAAGTAATCCCAGTGAACTCTTTCAAACATGAGTGGCTTAACTATGAGCTTGTGGATCATTGAGGAATGTAACCTAGACCTCGAAGTGAAAATATGATGAAGGTTTTTTCTCCAGCTAGACAAAGAAAAGAAATTTGCATATAAAACTGAAGGCAGCCTGTAGTGCCCTTTAACTCTATACTTCATATTGTATGGGTTAAATATTGCAAACAGGATTTTCAATGTTAATAAGATAGCCCCCCAAATGTGATGGCCAACGGGACATCATATGTAAATTTTATTTTATTTTTTGGAATTTTTATTATAGGATGAAATTTTATGTGTTCAGTTAGTATGAAAACCTGAACTCAATCCAACTTTATTGGAAATTATTTGAGTTGGGCAATTTGTGAAAACTATGAAGTCAGTGTGGTTGATTGATCTTGTCTTGGTACTTTGAATTCCATGCAATTCACGCTACATAAAAACCACAAACATTTGAAGGAGAGGAATAAGGAGAAGATTTACCAAAAATGAAAATAGGTCAACAGAGTTGCTCCATTTCACAAAAAAAAAGTTCTATTTTGATATGAAAAATTAAATTATAAAATTTGAAATTTGTTATAAATTCATTTTAAGTCTTAGTTAAAGTCGATGATATCTTTGTTTAGTAGTTAAAATTAAGGTATTGAGACCTATAAGTATCACGTTCAATTATATTGTATCTTCGTAAAATGACCAATTATATATATTATTTATTATTTTGTCAAAAAAAATTCTCTATGACCTTTTTCAACAAACAAGTTAATTAACTCCAAATTTGGAAAGATGAATAAACGGGTTTATATAAAAAGAGGCTATAAACATTGCAAAGAAGTTATACCAATCTATTAAATCATTCAAATTTTGATGTAAAAAGTTCATAGACGGAGTTAACCATTTTTTATAATATGTCCAAATTCACCCCTTGACATTTTGGGCTTAAAAAACAAGGAGAAGAAAAAGTCCCAGCTAGGAAATAGAACCAGTCCACCAAACACTTCCTATGCTTTCAAAATTTTCTCAAAACTTTACTACCAAGGTGCCTTTTTTAGAAAAGGCTCAGGTCCATTCCAATTTGATAGACTCAATATTGCAATACTTTATAGGTGATCCAGCCCATTGGCTCTCAATTTTACCCTCATCTATTTGTATTTTGGCCATTTGGGCTTAGTGGCCATATTTATTTAAGCAGCCCATAACCCACCCCACTTTCTAAAGAGTTGGAACTTGGAAGTCATAATTTCACCTCGAATTTTCAGTGGTCAAACGGTATGGTTCTCAAGTACGCCTCTCCTCTATATTTCTCCCCCTATATACGCTGCGTATATATAAATGTTAATGCATTTCTATTGATTTGTTTATCTGCGCTGAAAAATGATTTAGTTTCCATTGATACTTGATGGAAATATGTATATCGATAGTATATTATTATTGGATTTTTAGCTTATTGATTGTATGTGCTGATTTAGCGTCTCAATCATGCTCGTTTGAAATGGTTGCTTATTAGATTGTAGATCTCGAAAACCTATAGATAGTTTCTTCTTTAAAGAAACTTGAAAAACTAGTTTATTTGAAAAATAATGGGCCAACCGACAGTATAAAAAAATCCTGAATTGATTGTTGACCCTACACCTAATCCCACCGATCTCAAAAATTGAGAAAGAGTGTGACGACCGGTCGCCATTTTCAATCACCGGAGAAGGACTCCATTTATTTTTCGGCCTTTACTATGTAGAGAATCTCTGGAGCTGTGATTTGAATGTCATTGTGGGATGTGGCTTATCATACCCTCTTTTTTTTAATTTTTTTTCTATTTATCACAGTAAAGTAACGATAGAGTTGTTTGTATTTAATAAATAGGGCATTTCTACATTTTTGGTGTAATATTGCAATTTTCTTGTGACATTTTCATCTATTTGAGAAAAAAGACAGAGAAAATGAAATCCAGGGAACGAATTATAGGTCTGTTATAGTTTTCTCACTTTAATGAAACTTTGTTAATATTTATAATTCCATGTCATGGGCATTTGTAGTGCCTTTGAAATGGTATTCATATATTCCAGCTTGCTTGAGTGTTTGTGTAAGGTGCATTGTTGTAATCCTCCTCCTTAGTGTTGGCCAGGGCGCATACAAAATCAAAAATAATCGAAAATCGACCGCATCAAATCAAACCGTTAATAAATCAAATCGAAAATCATAAAACCAAAAAGTCGAAACTGATAAAACTGAAAAATCGAAACTAAATCAGTCGGTTTTGGTTTGGTTAATTCAAAAACCAAAATCGGCGGAACGCCTTAATATTATAATATAATATATATATATTTTTCTAATAATTATTTATTTTATATATTTATTATATGTCTTTTTTGTGATGGATTTGCAGAACGGAGAGAGTAAATATTAGCAGTTGTTTACCCAATTCTCTGTTATTCAACAATACCTTATTTTAAAATTTGGTGACATACTAATTCTATCTTTTATCCTTAAGTTTTAATTAACGATTTAACCGATAACCGATTACGGAGTAAAAATTTGGGTGATTTTAATTTTTAATTTTTTTAACCGACTTAAATAATTTGGTTATTTTTTTACTTTCCAAACCGACCGTTGTGCACCTTAGTGTTGCCTATTGAAGCTTATGTTGCTTTTTGGGTTTTCATGTTTACTATTTTATAGCTATTGTTTAAGTCGGTACTTATCTTGGATTTTTAGAGTATCTCTAACAGTTAGATTATCTCATGGACTATATTTAATTCATATGACATCAGCAAATATTTTTTAGTCTTTAATTTTTCTAGCAGATAAATTATTCCGTGGATTATAATATAAAAAGATTAAAATAATCAATAAATTCAAAAAAAAATTAATCATCTTTCTACTATCTCATTTAAATATAATTAAAATTATAGTTCATGAATTATCAAGTTCATAAATTTAATTTTTTTAATATTTAAAATATAGTCCTATACTATATTTAGTCTAACTATTGAAGATAAAAATGAATTTTAGATTATACCCGGGCAACGGTATTGTATATGTGCATGCAGACTTATTTGGTCTAACATCTTTTTGGCTGGTTTCTCTACTTTTTTCTCATTTGTTGTTTTGTTCATTTATTTTAGTTATTTAATAATTTTAGTATTTGTGGGAGAAAGTAGCGTAGGCATGTAGTTCAGAACAGGAGTGGAATTTTTATATGTACTAGAAAGTAAAAACAACTCCGCAGATAACCCGCGCATTGTCGCGGATTTATTTATTTTATTAAAAATATATATATAATTAAAAATTATTTAAATTAATTATTTATCAATTTAAGATAATATCAAATTAGAATTGTGGAATATAATATTAATTTAGAATTGATGTAATTTGGAGATATAATATCAGTTTAGATTTATATTTATGGGATAATGTTATGTTTTTTGTGTGATTAAGGAATTTTAAAAAAAAAATTATGCATGAAAATTTTCTGTAAATAAAGTTCAAAAGCCCAATTATTGGATAATATTACTTATTTTTTTTTTCCTGAGAATTATTTGTAAAAAAATTAAAAATTCAAATTATTGCATAATATTACATATTTATGTGTCAGAGTTATCTGCAAAAATAAGATAATAAAACAATTCAAAAACCAAATTATTAGATAATATTAATTTGAAATTGCTGTAATTTTTTGATATAATATCAGTTTAGATTTGTATGCGTGACATATTTATGGGACAATGTTATATTTTTTTATGGCTGAAAATTATTTATAAATAAAAAAATTTAAAATTCAAATTATTGAATATATCATTTTATTTTTTTTGGATAATTACATATTTTTATGTGTGAGAGTTTATATGCAATTATGGGATAATATTAAAAAAAATTCAAAAAATTATTGTGTTAGAGTTATTTTCAATTATGTGATAATTTTACATTTACAATTTTTTAATTTCATACTCACACAAAAAATTAAAAAAAATACATATTTTTTTTGTGAGAATCTATTATATATACTAAAATCATATTTATATTTGTGTTGAATTATGGGATAATATTATTTATTTATTTATTGTGTGAGAATTAGCTGTAAAAAATTTTAAAAAATTAAATTATTAGATAATTACAAATTTTTATGCATGAGAGTTATATGCAATTATGGGATAATTTATTTAAAAATTAGCTTTCAAAAACTTCAAAAAAAAATTGTGAGAGTTATATGCAATTATGTAAAAATTAGATTTATATTTGTGGTTATTTTCATATTTTTATGAGATAATATTCAAAAAATAGACTATTGGATAAATATATTAATAAATCAATTATGGAATAATTATATTTGTGTTGAAAGATAATGTCATATATAATTCGATAAATAACAACTCAGAAATCATTGGTCAATGTGGAATAAAAATTAGAAACTTTAATTGAAAGGCATTGGTAACGGACGATGGATAACCATATATACTATTTCATTATTACATAAGAAATCTATTATATATATTAAAATCATATTTATATTTGTGTTGAATTATGGGATAATATTATATGTAATATCCCAAATATTTTTAAAATGATCTGACAAGACCTGAAAAGGTTGTCAATTTAAAAACCTAAGAACGATTACTCAAGACCTTGAGCTATTTTAAAAAATATATACGACTCAAAAATACGATCGTATATAGCAGTAGGTTAAACTTTTAACCTAAACTATGTGTTATGTGATTAGTAAAGCTTCTATTGAGCTTTAAATGTGTTATGTGATTTATCTATGTGTAGGATTTCGTGTTTCGATTCAAGTAATTAACCTTAACACCTATTAAAATCGAAAAGTTATTTAAAGGTTAAAAGCTAAAAACCTAATTATAGGGTTTGAAAAACCTAAATTAGGGTTTGGTTAAACTTAGAAAATATTAAAACCTAAACCCTAAACCTAAAAATCCTAAAGGTTCAACCCTAAGGGTTAAACCCTAAACCCTAGAAAATTACTATTCACATATATGCGTATAATACAAAAATTATACGAGTAGAATACGAAAATAATACGAAAATTATACGCTATAAATACGAAAAAGTCAACTGTGAATAGTAAAAGTCAACTATGTGACATGTATACTTGATTAAGATTAAGGTTAGTTAAAATTAAGATTAACTTAATAAGTTTAATTGGTGAATTAAGAAACTAATCAACCAATCAAGTTGCTAGCTTTAGTAAAGAATTAACCAATGTTGAGTTAGTTGTTAACTCTAATTAGTAGATAAAGTTAAAGCCTAAGCTAAGCCAAAGTTGGAGCCAAAGTATAAACCAAACTTGGAGTTAAAGTTGGAGCCCAACCAAACTTGGAGCCAAAGTTGGAGCCAAACATGGAGCCAAAGTAGAAGCTAAACTTGAAGCCAAACTTGGAGCCACAGTTAAAATCAAGCCAAACTTGGAGCCAAAGCTTGGTTGCTATTTTTACCATTTTACCCTAACTTGGAAAATCCTATAAATTGGAGCATTCACTCTTCATAATCTTTACCAATTCACCAACTAAATTAGAGCAACAAAGCTAGAGAGATATATTGTTAGATTTATCTTGTTGATGAGTATTGAAGCCTTGCACAAATTGTTGTCAAAGCTTGCACTCCAAGAGGTAATCTCTAGTTGTTATTATGAAAATTTTCAATTTGTAGAGTAAATGTGAATAGCTACAATGCTCAATTTATTTTATGTATAGAGTAGTGAAATCAACATTATAAGTAGTTATAATGTCTATTTCATTTCAAGTATTTAGTTAAAAAGCTCAAAACACAAGCCGTTACGATGTTCGATTTTTCTTATCGTTCTTCGTGTTCTTGAGTGAAAGTCATGAAATCTTACATAAGTAGGTTTATAATTTTGTTATTTTTATGTTATCAAGTGTTATTGAGTGTTAGAACATGTTATTTTAACAAATTAATGCTTGAGGTATCATGTTTTACCAATTGGTTCAAAGAAAGTTCAATCATGACTGTTGTAATACGAACAAACAAACATGTAATCGAATATTAAATAAATGATATAAATTATTATCATCAGAATGTTGTTATGTCTTTATTTTGATATAACTTAGAAATGTTAAGACTTAACATAATATTGATAATAATTTATTTATCTGAATGAGGATCAATAAATAACTTGTGAGTGTTGTACATCCGAGACAGGATTAAGCGATGTTGACTGGTCAAATCCATTGTTAAGGTTCCTCGGACCCAGGTATAACTCGTTATTACTATTCTGAATGTCGGATAAGTATGATTATTAATATGAAAAGATATCACTATAAACAAATATGTTTCGAATGAGGGTTTTAACTAGTTGGGTAATGTTCTGCACGGAAAGAGAATTTTGCACCAGACAAATATACAACCATTTGTCACGGATAAAGATGCAAACATTTATTACGGGTGAAGATACAAACATTCACCGCGAGATTCTCTGTTCCCAAGAGTCGTCCTAATGATTTAATGACGTGGATATTGGAACATGTAAAGTTATAGAATATTTAAATCTTAAGGTTAAAATGGGACCGTTATATATGGTATTATCCATTTATACGAATGAAATACAAGTTGATACTTGTATAAATATTGAGATCGATATCAAGTTAAGATTTAGGGACAAAGTTAAGATTTTTTTTTAATGTATAGTCTAAAATAAGACTAATTCAACCAATATGATTATGAGATCGTTGGTTAAGTTGATAGATGTATGAAATTAACGCACATGGTCTGCCGCATAGCAAGTGCGGGGATTTTGGGGGAGTTACAGTTGGTATCAGAGCTATAAACTGTAAGACCCCGAATTTTATGAAATATAAAATATAATTTTTCTTCATATATATTTTTCATAAAACAGTAAGTGGTTAAATTGACGAAATTGAAAGTTAAGGATGTTATATGCAAATTTTATTTTGTCGGACAATATTTGTTTTGTCGGGGAATATTCGGGTCGTACGACGGCGCCAAAATAACTAATTATTGGTGGACCCCACAACGGAATATTTGTCGAATATAGAAAACGACAAAAGTAACCTTTCTAAATAAAAATAGTCAACGGTGTTAACTGTTAAAATACCGGTGATAAAATAATAGTAGCATACGGTAATTTATGATATTTCACTGTAGCACACGGTATTCTACAGTAGCACACGGTATTGCATAGTGCCTCATATTATTGGTCTGATAATTGACACCGTAACTGTTGCGCATCATTTCATCAATAATTGTCACTTCATAATATTTTATGTTATTAATTCAATAATTGTTGCTACACAGTATTTTGCATTATTTATTCAATAATTGTCATTACACTGTATTTCATATCATTGACTTAATAATTGTTGGTGCACTGTAGTTTAAAATTATTGGACTTAATAATTGTCACAGTAGCAAATACACTGTAATTTATATTATTAAATTAATAATAATCTATAACTTCTTTATTACATTATTGTTGAATTATTGTTGTAGCATTATTTTATTTTAAATGCAGGACCCACGGGAAAAATATATATATATAAAAAAAATAATAAAAAAATAAATTATTATTTTATATGAATAGTAACGTGAATAGTATGTGGACCCACTGTGGGGCCCACATGAGAAATGAAAAATGTGAGTTTTCTTTTGCTGGAGAAAAGTTGGTGAAGCAGAGGCTGCTGTAGCCTTTGTTTATTTCTCAGCTGGCGTGTATCACGCCAGTTCACCTACCGCGCATAGTAACATTTTTTCTCTTATAAATAGCTTGCTCAACTGAATAGAAAAATTACACCTAAAACATAAATTTTTTTTATAAGAATTTTATGATTTTTCTCTGAGAATAGTAAGGTTATCTTAAGTGTTTGAAAGTCAAAAGAAGTGCAGGAATTTTTCAAGTAAGTCTTTTATTAAAGTGTAGTAATTTCATAAATTTCTATTTTTCGCGGTAGTCACAAATCTTCATTTAGAAGACTCTTCTTTAAGAAGATTCATTTTTAAAAGTTTTCTTTGGAATATTTATTTTGAAATATTATTTTAAAAACTACTTTAAAGTAATTATATTATACTACAAAAATTTTGTTAAATATATATAATTTTGATAATTCATATTATACGAGTTATCATACACTTTGAAATTTATATGTGGTAATTACTAATTTTATTATAAATATATAGGTTGATCAACCACATTTAAATTAATATCCAGTCACGTGTTAAGGTAAGGAATATCATTTTTTTCACACTCTCAAATTGATTACGGTAAGGGGTATCATTCTTTTTATCATCATAAATGGATATTATTTTCTTTCTTACTGAAAGGGATTATCATTATTTGATTCTCGAAAATAATATTATTTCTTTCTTATGTCATTTATTTCCATGTATTAAATTGTGGGAATAACCTAACGGCGCGGATTACCGTCTGTTGGTGATTAACCTTTTGTATTCATTCCTTATTAATCTCTGAGAATAACCTTACGGCTCGGATTACCGCCTGTTTGGTGAATAACTCTTTGTATTCAAATTCTATTAAATTGTGGGAATAAACTTACTGTGCGGACTACCGCCAGTTGGTGAATAACCCTTTGTATTTATTTCTTATTTGTCTCTTGTGGAAATAATTTGTCTACACGAATTATCACATGACACTTTTATTTCATATTCGTTTGTAATATCATTTTCTTTCATATTCGTAAGTGATATTATTTTTCTATATACTCATAAGGGATACCATATTTTTCGTCTTCCATTATTCAAACTTACTATGGTAAGGGATATTAATTTCCTTCACCTTTTGTTAATCAAACCTGCTACGGTAAGGGATATTATTTTCTTTCATTCTCCTAAATCGAAACTTATTATGGAACTATTGCTTCTATAATTCCTAAAAATATTATATGTACCATAATAGTTGAACTTCATTATTTCAACTGAACCTTCCTATTTTCTGAACCTTTCTATTGAACTGTAACCATTATTCTGAATTGTAGATCTTGAATATCATTTTTAAATTTCACTCCACATCATGTTGACAATTTGGACATTATTTGAATATGCACAAAGTAAATTTTCGATACTTATTATTTATCCTGTTTCTTCTGTTCATCATTTGTATCACTGTTATTTGTATTAATCATCAAGAATCAAGATGTTGTGAATATCTGTGGTCGGGGGCACAAATGCGATATAATTGTTGAACAGATGATAGATTAAAGGCGATATAATAGGTTAAAGGCAATACATCTGTTCGGTGTCTTTTATGGCACGTGGTAAATGTTCTCTTTGACCCGTAGTGCAAAGATGAACTGTTGTTTGGTATGATTATGACCAAAGGCTGAATCTGGTATTATCATGACCGTTGGTGTTATATTGAATATCTTTGACCCGTAGTGCAAAGATGAACTGTTGTTTGGTATGATAATGACCAAATGCTGAATCTGGTATAATCATAACCGTTGGTGTTATATTGAATATCTTTGGCCTGTAGTGCAAAGATGAACTGGTGATCTGCATGATTATGACCAGAAACTTTGAATTTGTATTATCTTGACTAATGGTATTTCAGATGATAAAAGTTGATGATGTTTTTCCTAAAAAAAGAAGCGAGTGGACATTATAGTCTACATTATTCTTATAATAGATTGCTCATTCCGCTGCTATTATTGATCTGAACATTGTTTAAGAAGTTAACTGCAATTTTTGATATAAACCTTACAGTCTATTGTATTCTATCAAGAACTCAACTGTTGAAGAGTAATGATAATTTATTCGTCATTATCTTAGTCATGATATTTTTTACTGGGCTATTTGAGCTCGCCCTTTTTTTTGTTCCATTGTTTTTCAACAGGAGATGAGAACGTAGCTGGGTCTAGCCGGGAAATGGAGTGAGAGTCCGCGGGATAACTATCGTAGTCTTCACGTGTTGTAAAATAGTGTGATAATAATAGTGAAAACTTAGTTGTGTATTATTATACACTGTATTGTTGAACGTTATTCTACCTTGTAATAATTTTGTTGTAGTCTTTTGACAACTCAAGTTTGGGTTGTGTGGGCCCAGATTTGGGGGTGCCACATAAACAAAGAGCCTCGAGCCTCGAGCCGGTGACTGCCCATGAAATGGGAGGCACCGAAGCCAGACTCTCCGTAAGGGACGCCGCATGCGGTGACAAACTGATAGGTACCAGTGTAAGGTGTTATTGAATGATGGTTATAGTTGGTATCAAAGCCGTGGATTATAGTTTCGAGGTAATAAGTACCTTGGAGTATAATTTGATGGATTAAGAAGAAATGAACTTGTGAAGAGTCTGTAGATAATTATAATATATGCATAAATCTTATTAAATCTTAATACCTAAAAACATTATGTGAACGAAATATAATAAATGAAGATTCACTCTTTACGAGAATATCTAAAGATAAATGGACTTTTAATAAGTTCTCAAAACAAGCAATAAGATAAAATAATCTTATTGGTTT
Organism: Hedera helix; assembly: GCA_947179155.2. Classification (NCBI taxonomy): domain Eukaryota; kingdom Viridiplantae; phylum Streptophyta; class Magnoliopsida; order Apiales; family Araliaceae; genus Hedera; species Hedera helix. The sequence goes on along the minus strand of OX359264.1, from coordinate 7,492,543 downwards.
TTGTGTAATTATACCTAAGAAATGAGATGACTAAACTCATAGAAATGTAAATGATAAATGAATGAATTCATAAGATAGTTAGAGAACGAGTACGAGTACGTTTGGATTGTAATTGAAAACTTATTGTAGATACCCAAATATTGCACTTGTCTACTAACCTGGACAGGAGGGCAAAATCGTCATGTCGCATGGCCTGCGAGAAGGAATGGTGAATTTCAGCACCGTTATGACAAGTAAACACGACAACGAATCGACATCGAATTGCGCGATACAAGGGATATGAATTGATCCAGACGAACCGAAACAGTCAATTCATCCTACCAACAGTCCCCAGATTGCGAGATACAAATAATACAACAAAAAATGATAATTTAAGACTGCATGACATGAGAATCGAGGAAAGGAAGCCGGTCGGTCGCAGATGTATCTGCGGCGAAAGACTTTTAGGCATTTTCGTGGCTCGAGAAAACACTCAGCAGCCGAGGTGGTAGGTGAGATAGCGACAGCAGACAGCCGCAGATGCACCTGCGGCTGCCTCCAAACGCCTATACAGCGTCCATTTTTCATCCGAGAGCAAAAGGAAGAGAAGAAAAAGTGGGGAAGAAATGGAGAAAGAGAGATAGAATATAGAAAGAGAAAGCTACGATTTTGATAAAAAAAAAGGGGAGGTTTTGTCTCTTTTTAGCTTCAATATTTGTCCAATCTTGTGTTCTATATTTGGTTGTGAAGTATAAAGTGATTCTTAAAGTATTGTAAGGTGAAAATGGGCATTTTTGAAGTTTTTTTTTTTATCTTGTTTTCTCCTTATGATTTCTTGTTGTTGGGTTGTTTGAATATAGTATCTTTGTTGTATTAGTAAGGATCCATGGATTAGGGATGATTAGTGAGGGTTCCGTTAGAACGAAATTTCCTCCTAATGTCCCGATGATATCCGTATGGTGATATATAGTTTATTACGGTAATGTATAGTTCATAGTGTTTTAACTTGCTATTTTAGATTATTGTGGTGTAGTAATAAATCTAGTGTTATTGAGTTTTCCATTGTATCCATATTATTGTTGTGTGGTGATTTTGGGATTGTGAGCCTAGGAATGAGATCATTGTGATCAAATTCCAAAGATGGATAATTTTTGATATATGTAGTTATGGCGATGTGCCCTTTATTGTACATATGTAAATTTCGGGTCTTGATATCGAGCTGAAATCGGGTTTAAAATCCCGTAATAGTGGAATATGTGATTGTGGGTGTTTGGGGTTATTTAGATGGCTCACGTGCCCTTGAATAGCCCCGACACATTTTTTAATGCCTGATTTGATTTGCGACATGAAAAGCGATTTAAAAAAAAAACAAAACGATAAAGACTTTCTAAAAGTAATCAAATTATAGTATTAGAATCACGAGGCTTAAAATCGAGAGTTTTAATGAACGTCGATACCTATTTAACGAAAAGGCTACAATCGTTTTTTAAACATCATTAAAAATGATTTTGTAAAAATAGATAAACGTTTTTCATTAAACTTTGGTGCATAGGGTTAAAAAGCTCCTAGAAGTTGCCTTCATCTTATTTTGCTTTACTGTCAAAAGTCAATGTATAGTCTCGATTCCTATTTGACGAAAGTTTAAAAACCCTTGTTTTTCTAAAACGACACCTAATAAAAATCTCATCGCTTTTGAAATTAAAATCAATATCTATTATAAAGTAAAGCCTTTTCGTATGGGTCAAAAGACGTTCTAAAACGCTTTCCAGATAAAGCACGTTTTCTATAAAAAAAATCAAAGTGACTTTTTATGCAAAATTAACCACAACATTCATTTAGGCACACACACAAACATACATACACGTTTTAGGATTTTAAAATGATAGAAAAACATCAAGATTGCGATAACAGTGTTTTCACGGAAGTCGGGGGGTGCTTAACACCTTCCCCTCGCTTAAGCAAGTCCCGAACTCTGTGAATCTCGGTTTGTAGGCTAATTAATTCGGAGTCATACATAAGTCAGCACGATTACGAAAACTAAAACTCGAATTAGTTGGTACATCCATTTCAAACATACCAACTGGCGACTCTAGTCAATTGGCTTATCATAAAATCAACCTTTCAAACTTCGTCGACACTTGTAACGATCTTTTCCAAAAATCACCTTTCATAATTAAAAGGCTAAAATTGGAAAGGGTAATTATCAATAGGAGACGATTTTTCCAGCGTCGACAGTTGGCGACTCCGCTGGGGAGCGTTAGAGGGCTTAAGCTGCGTTCAAATTTTGATGCTTTCCTATCTTTTAAATATCTGCGAATCGAATGTGTGATTGCAATATTTGCATTGATTTACATTTTTTGCGCATATGAATGAATGTGTGAGTTTTGTGACTGCATGATCTTTTCGAGGCTTTATTGTCATCATATGCATGCGGTGAGGTACGATGAATGTATGATGAATGTATGATTGAGCAGTTCCTCCTCCTAGGACAAACCCGTCGGATGTGGATTACTGGACTCAAATGGGAGCTCTCCAGCGAGGCTCAGGAAAAGTATCTACTCAGATCCAATCCAATTGAAAGACCGGATTTATTCCCGTCTAGTATATTGCGAAGATCTGGGAACCTTCATGCTGAAAAGTCCGCGAGAGTAACTTAGGGTAGGTCAGCCTCAGATAAACCCAACGCATGGGAAGTCTTTTCATACCCTATTACGCTTTACGCACATGATGTCATGTTTAAAGTCAAACGTTTTTGTATATCTCCCACCTTGTCAAAATAAAGTGCTAACCTCTGTTTTACAGGGAGAGCTTGGAGAGCATCATAAATTTACATTAGTATACCTTGGTTGAAATAAAGGACCACTAACACTATTTTGCAGGAAAATATTAAAAAACTCAAAAATACAAAGATATTCGCTTTAGCATGCATCCACTTGTGTCATTCCCCGAAACTAAACTTGGGTTATTTTATTTATAGGATTTGTAGGATTGCTCCTCAAACCCGCCTTTGATCTAAAAAAGCCCGGGATTCAACAATCGAGATGGCCGAAAATCCTAATCCTAACCTGGCTCCTATCTCTCGGGAAGAGGTTAAAACCGTAAAAAATCAAATGACTGAGATAACTATGTTATTAAAGGAGCATTTCAAGCTGAAATCGGGGCCGCAACCCGAGGATCCACCGTGGTCATCATCACAGGGGAACGGGACGACTTGTAATTGGGTCGTCCCGTTCCCCTGTGATGATGACCACGGTGGATCCTCGAGTTGCGGCCCCGGTTTCAGCTTGAAATGCTCCTTTAATAACATGGTTATCTTAGCCATTTGATTTTTTACGGCTTTAACCTCTTCCCAAGAGATAGGAGCCGGGTTAGGATTAGGATTTTCGGCCATCTCGATTGTTGAATCCCGAGCTTTTTTAGATCGAAGGCGGGTTTGAGGAGCAATCCTACAAATAAAACAACCTAAGTTTAGTTTCGGGGAATGACACAAGTGGATGCATGCTAAAGCGAATATTTCTGTGTTTTTGAGTTTTTTAATCTTTTCCTGCAAAACAGTGTTAGTGGTTCTTTATTTCAACCAAGGTATGCTAATGTGAATTTATGATGCTCTCCCTGTAAAACAAAGGTTATCACTTTATTTTGATAAGGTGGGAGATATACAAAAACGTTTGAATTTAAACATGACATCATGTGCGTAAAGCGTAATAGGGTATGAAGAGACTTCCAATGTACTGGGTCTATCTGAGGCTGACCTACCCTAAGTTACTCTTGCGGGCTTTTCAGAATGAAGGTTTCCAGATCTTCGCAACATACTAGACGGGAATAAATCCGGTCTTTCAATTGGATTGGATCTGAGTGAATGTTTTTCCTGAGCCTCGCTGGGGAGTGCCCTTTAAGTCCAGTAATCCACATCCGACGGGTTTGTCCAGGAGGAGGAACTGCTCAATCATACATTCATCGTACCTCACCATATACATATAATGACAATAAAGCCTCGAAAAGATAATGCAGTCATAAAACTCGCACATTCATTCATACGCACAAAAAATGTAAATCAATGCAAATATTGCAACCACACATTCGATTCGCGGATATTTAAAAGATAGGAAATCATCAAAATTTGAACGCGGCTTAAGCCCTCTAACGCTCCCCAGCGAAGTCGCCAGCTGTCGACACCGGGAAAATCATCTCCTCTTGATAATTACCCTTTCTAATTTTAGCCTTTTAATTATGACAGGTGATTTTTGGAAAAGATCAGCACAAGTGTCGACGAGGTTTGAAAGGTTGATTTTATGATGAGCCAATTGACCAGAGTCACCAGTTGGTATGTTTGAAATGGATGTACCAACTCATCTGAGTTTTAGTTTTCGTAATCGTGCTGGTCATGTATGACTCCGAATTAACTGGCCTGCAAATTAAGATTCACAGAGTTCGGGGCTTGCTTAAGCGAGGGGAAGGTGTTAGGCACCCCCCGACTTCCGTGAAAACACGGTTACCGCAATCTTGATGCTTTCCTATCCTTTTAAAATCCTAAAACGTGTATGTATATATGTGTGTGCTTAAATGAATGTTGTGGTTAATTTTGCATGAAAAGCCGCTTTGATTTTTTTGTAGAAAACGTGCTTTATCTGGAAAACATTTTAGAACGTCTTTTAAACAATACGAAAATGCTTTACTTTATAATAGATATTGATTTTAATTTCAAAAGCGATGAGATTTTTATTAGATGTTGTTTTAGAAAAATAAGGGTTTTTAAATTTTCGTCAAATAGGAATCGAGACTATACATTGCCTTTTGATAGTAAAGTAAAATAAGATGAAGACAACTTCTAGGCACTCTTTGACCCTATGCACCAAAGTTTAATGAAAAATGTTTATCTATTTTTACAAAACTATTTTTAATGATGTTTAAAAAACGATTGTAGCATTTTCGTTAAATAGGTATCGACGTTCATTAAAACTCTCGATTTTAAGCCTTATGATTCTAATACCCTAATTTGATTACTTTTAGAAAGTCTTTATTGTTTTGTTTTTTTTGAAATCGCTTTTCATGTCGCAAATCAAATCAGACATTAAAAAATGTGTCGGGGCTATTCAATGGCATGTGAGCTATCTAAATAACCCCAAACACCCACAATCACATATTCCACTATTACGAGGCCTTAAACCCGATTTAAACTCGATATCGTTTTAAGACCTGAAATTTACATATGTACAATAAATGGCACATCGCCATAACTACATATACCAAAAATTGTCCATCTTTGAAATTTGATCACAATGATCTCATTCCTAGGCTCACAATCCCAAAATCACCACACAACAATAATATGGATACAATGGAAAACTCAATAACACTAGATTTACTACTACACCACAATAACTTAAAATAGCAAGTTAAAACACTATTAACTATATATTACCATAATAAACTATATATCACCATACGGATATCATCGGGACATTACGAGAAAATTTCATTCCGACGGAACCCTCACTAATCATCCCTAATCCATGGATCCTTACTAATACAACAAAGATTCTACATTCAAACAACCCAACAACGAGAAATCATAAGGAGAAAACAAGATAAAAAAAAACTTCAAGAAATGCCCTTTTTCACGATGCAATACTTCAAGAATCACTTTATACTTCACAACCAAATATAGAACACAAGATTGAACAAATATTGAAGCTAAAAAGAGACAAAACCTCCCCTTTTTTTTTTTTATCAAAACCGTAGCTTTCTCTCTCTATATTCTATCTCTCTTTCTCCATTTCTTCCCCACTTTTTCTTCTCTTCCTTTTGCTCTCGGATGAAAAATGGACGTTGTATAGGCGTTTGGAGGTAGCCGCAGGTGCATCTGCGGCTGCCTGCTGTCGCCATCTCACCTACCGCTTCAGCTACCAGGTGTTTTCTCGAGCCACAAAAAACGCAAATACATCTGCGGTCGCTTGGCTATCTTTCCTCGATTTTCGTGCCATGGAGTTTTAAATCATCATTTTTGCTGTATTATTCGTATCTTGCAATCTGGGGACTGTTGGTAGGATGTATTGACTGTTTCGGTTCGTCTAGATCAATTTGTATCCCTGTATCGCGCAATTCGATGTCGATTCGTTGTCGTGTTTGCTTGTTATGACTGCTAAAATTCACCATTCCTTTTCGCAGGCCATGCGACATGACGATTTTGCCCTCCTGCCCAGGTTAGTAGACAAGTGCAATATTTGGGTGTCTACAATGAGTTTTCAATTGCAATCCAAACTTACTCGTTCTCTAACTATCTTATGAATTCATTCATTTATCATTTACATTTCTATGAGTTTAGTCATCTCTTTTCTTAGGTATAATTACACACACAACATTTCATTTTGATGAAACAGTTTCACACAAAAACCAATAAGATTATTTTATCTTATTGCTTGCTTTGAGAACTCATTAAAAGTCCATTTATCTTTAGATATTCTCGTAAAGAGTTTATCTTCCTTCATTCATTATATTTCTTTCACATAATGTTTTTAGGTATTAAGAGTTAATAAGATTTATGTATATCTTTTAATTATCTACGGACTCTTCACAAGTCCATTTCTTCTTAATCCATCAGATTATACTCCAAGGTACTTATTACCTCGAAACTATAATCCACGGCTCTGATACCAACTATAACCATCATTCAATAACACCTTACACTGGTACCTATCAGTTTGCCATCGCATGCGGCGTCCCTTACGGAGAGTCTGGCTTCGGTGCCTCCCATTTCATGGGCAGTCACCAGCGAGAGGCTCGAGGCTATTTGTTTATAGCTCTGACACCAACTGTAACTCTCCCAAAATCCCCGCACTCACTATGCGACAGACCATGTGCGTTAATTTCATACATCTATCGACTTAACCAATGATCTTATAATCATATTAGTTAAATTAGTCTTATTTTAGACTATACATTAAAAATTTCTCTTAACTTTGTCCCTGGATCTTAACTTGATCTCGGTCTCAATATTTATACAAGTATTAACTTGTATTTCATTCGTATTAATGGATAACACCATATATAACGGTCCCATTTTAACCTTAAGATTTAAATATTCTATAAATTTAAATGTTCCAATATCCACGGCATTAAATCATTAAGACGACTCTTGGGAACAGGGAATCTCGCTGTGAATGTTTGTATCTTCACCCGTGATAAATGTTTGCATCTTTATCCATAACAAATGGTTGTATCTTTGTCCGGTGCAAAATTCTCTTTCCGTGCAGAACATTACCCAACTAGTTAAAACCCTCATTCGAAACATATTTGTTTATAGTGATATCTCTTCATATTAATAAACCTACTTATCCGACATTCATAATAGTAATAACGAGTTATACCTGGGTCCGAGGAACCTTAACGATGAATTTGACCAGTCAACATCGCTTAGTCTTGTCTCGGGTGTACAACACTCACAAGTTATTTATCGATCCTCATTCAGATAAATAAATCATTATCAATACTATGTTAAGTCTTAAAATTTCTAAGTTATATCAAAATAAAGACATAACAACATTCTTATGATAATAATTTATATCATTTATTTAATATTTGGTTACATGTTTGTTTGTTCGTATTACAATAGTCATTATGACTTATACAAATACAAATAATAAACATGAAAACATAATCTACGCTTCAACTTTACATTCATGATATTCTTAACGTTCATCTTTAATCTGCAAATAAGGTTTTATTCGCAAGAATGAGCACGACGGTTCATCAAGTCTAATATATTATCACATACACAGTTTATGCTTTCATATAAACTTTAACATACTTTGACTGAACATACATCTCAGTTCATATTAATTTATACTTAACAATAATCATATTTCATGTATACTCATATGCATCATCAAATATCAATTAACATTTAACAGTTAATCAATAACTAACACTTAATCATTTAATCACATAAGACCTTCATTCATGTACTTTCTCATATCAAGTATCACATAATAACATGAACCATCTTAGAACATGCTAATAATACATAAAGGTTTATAACTTGCCTCAAATCAAAACTAGGGTTTTCCGACGGAGCGTTAAAACTCTACACAGTCATTTAGTTCATAAGCGGTTAAATTCATCGTATTATATAACTTCATAAGTCTTATATTAACTTATTTAAACTATTTTAATAGGTGGAATTATTTGAAAAAATGGCTAACTCAAAAACTCATTTTTAAGCCAAATTTTCGGATTTGGGCAGATTGTTGGATTGCCAGACCCCGGCTCGGTTAAATGGTCATAACTTCTTCGTTTTAAAACATTTTTTAGCTGTTCAAAATTTCACACGTTTGTAACTTCTGCCTCTACAATTCATATTTTGTCCAAAGTTCGAAATTCTTGACAGATTTGTACAGATTTCGGCCTAAAAGTGACTGCTCAAAAACTGATTGAACTTTCTTTGAACCAATTGGTAAAACATGATACCTCAAGAATTAATTTGCTAAGATAACATGTTCTAACACTCAATAACACTTGATAACATAAAAATAACAAAATTATAAACCTACTTATGTAAGATTTCATGACTTTCACTCAAGAACACGAAGAACGATAAGAAAAATCGAACATCGTAACGGCTTGTGTTTTGAGCTTTTTAACTAAATACTTGAAATGAAATGGACATTATAACTACTTATAATGTTGATTTCACTACTCTAGACATAAAATAAATCGAGCATTATAGCTATTCACATTTACTCTACGAATAGAAAATTTTCATAATAACAACTAGAGATTACCTCTTGGAGTGTAAGCTTTGACAACAATTTGTGCAAGGCTTCAATACTCATCAACAAGATAAATCTAACAATATATCTCTCTAGCTTTGTTGCTCTAATTTACTTGGTAAATTGGTAAGGATTATGAAAAGTGAATGTTCCTATTTATAGGATTTTTCAAGTTAGGATAAAATGGTAAAAATAGCAACTAATCTTTGGCTCCAAGTTTGACTTGGCTTTAAGTTTGGCTCTAAGTTTGGCTTCTACTTTGGCTCTAAGTTTGGCTTGACTCCAACTTTGGCTCCAAGTTTAGTTTATACTTTGGCTCCAAGTTTGGCTTCTACTTTGGCTCCAAGTTTGGTTTGGCTCCAACTTTAGCTCCAAGTTTGGTTTATATCTTGGCTCCAACTTTGGCTTAGCTTAGGCTTTAACTTTATCTACTAACTAGAGTTAACAACTAACTCAACATTGGTTAATTCTCTACTAAAGCTAGCAACTTGATTGGTTGATTAGTTGATTAGTTTCTTAATTCACCAATTAAACTTATTAAGTTAATCTTAATTTTAACTAACCTTAATCTTAATCAAGTATACATGTAACATAGTTGACTTTTACTATTCACAGTTGACTTTTTCGTATTTATACCGTATAATTTTCGTATTATACCCGTATAATTTTTGTATTATACGCGTATATGTGAATAGTAACTTTTTAGGGTTTAACCCTTAGGGTTTTTAGGTTTAGGGTTTAGGTTTTAACCTTTTCTAAGTTTAACCTTGTCAGATCATTTTTAAAATATTTGGGATATTACATTATATATATATTTTTGAGTGAGAATTCACTGTAAAAAATTTTAAAAAAATTAAATTATTAGATAATTACATATTTTTATGCATGAGAGTTATATGCAATTATGGGATAATATTTTTAAAAAATAAGCTTTAAAAAAATTCAAAAATTTATTGTGAGAAATATATGCAATTATGTAAAAATTAGATTTATATTTGTGGTTATTTTCATATTTTTATGAGATAATATTCAAAAAATAGATTATTGGATAAATATATTAATAAATCAATTATGGGATAATTATATTTGTGTTGAAAGATAATGTGATATGTAATTCGATAAATGACAACTCAGAAATCATCGGTCAATGTAAAATAAAAATTAGAAACTCTAGTTGAAAGGCATTGGTAACGAACGATGGATAACCATATATACTATTTCATTGTTACATAAGAAATCTATTATATATACTAAAATCATATTTATATTTGTGTTGAATTATGAGATATTATTATATATATATTTGTGAGAATTAGCTATAAAAAATTTAAAAAAATTAAATTATTAGATAATTACATTTTTTTATGCATGAGAGTTATATGCAATTATGGGATAATATTTTTAAAAAATTAGCTTTAAGAAAATTCAAAAATTTATTGTGAGAGTTATATGCAATTAAGTAAAAAATAGATTTATATTTGTGGTTATTTTCATATTTTTATTAGATAATATTCAAAAAATAAATTATTGGATAAATATATTAATAAATCAATTATGGGATAATTATATTTTTGTTGAAAGATAATGTCATATGTAATTCGAGAAATGACAACTCAGAAATCATTGACCAATGTGAAATAAAAAGTAGAACTCTAATTGAAAGGCATTGGTAACGGACGATGGATAACCATATATACTATTTCATTGTTACATAATAAATCTATTATATATACTAAAATCGTATTTATATTTGTGTTGAATTATGGTATAATATTATATATATATTTTTGTGAGAATTAGCTATAAAAAATTTTAAAAAATTAAATTATTGGATAATTACATATTTTTATGCATGAGAGTTATATGCAATTATGGGATAATATTTTTAAAAAATTAGCTTTAAAAAAATTCAAAAATTTATTGTGAGAGTTATATGCAATTATGTAAAAATTAGATTTATATTTGTGGTTATTTTCATATTTTTATGAAATAATATTCAAAAAATAAATTAATGGATAAATATATTAATAAATCAATTGTAATAAATAGTAGGGAAGTAGAGTAATGGACAGGTTGACAAGTGTCATTACCTCGGTGTTAATGTACTGTATTTTAATATATTATAATAATAGAATAGATAATAGATAATAGATAGATTGGCTCTGTTCATTTTACTGGACTTACTTGTACTAAATTTTTTGTATTGATCTATTATTTAAAAGTGTTCCTCTTCGTTGGTTCAAAATGCAAGAGGTACTTGCACAACGGACTGAAGCCTTCTAAGCTTACTTGGACAGGAAACAACAAAAAAAGGTAAATTTTCTTTTTGTAAGGAGTTTGTTTGTTTTTCCTCACTCTTCTTCGATGTCTCGGATAAAGTGTTTGCTGTTGGAGCTTCGAGAATTTTGACTATCTACATGTATCATTCATAGGATATAACTGTCGAATCTGTGAAGAAGAGACGCCGAGTGACCAAGAAGCCTTATTCAAGGTCTATAGACTAAGAAGCCTTATTCAAGGTCTATAGACCAAGAAGCCTTAGTCAAGGTCTATAGTTGGTGCGACCTGGGAAGTAATACAAAAGAGAAGAACTGAGAAGCAAGAAGTCAGAGATGCTGCCTGAGAAGCTGCTTTGCCATATGATTATTCTATATCTTGCATGATTTGTAAAGGAAGATCTTGATAACCCTACGGGATCACATCTTGTTGGCTTTCAATTCCAGATTTTCATTTCTCCTTTATATATAATCTTGATTAAAACCTATGACCTCAGTGAAATGAAGGAGAGGATTAAGAAAACCAAAGATGAAAAGAAGGCAAAGAAAGCAGAGGTGACGGCCAAGTCACCACAAAAGTCATCCAAGGGTAACATGCCCGAGGGTGCTGCTCCAAGGGGCGCCAAGAACGGAGGTAGAGGTGGAAAGCGATAGTCTCTATTTTATATTAGGTTTTATTAAACTTACTGATCCTTGATGTTACTAGGCTCAAACCATGCAATGTCTTATTGAGTTACCCAGTGACTAGTGTTATCAGCATTGATGAGGTTTCTTAGAACCTCAAAACGTCTTTTACTTTGGTTAATTTGGTGACATAAATAGGTGCAGAAACCCAATAGTGCAGACTTTTTATGCATATCCTGATTTCCTTGCAAGAAGCTAGAGTAGAATGCATTGCATGAAGAACCTTTCCTGCCCGGGTTTCATATTGGCAAAAAAATAATAATTTGGATTAGCAATTTGTTTTTCAGGATAAATATGAGATCAATATAAGAAGGTATTGCCATATGAGCATTTAGACAAAAAAATAAAAATAAATTATAATATGAAGAAAAATGAAAACAAACAATTTACCTTTTGGAATAGCACTATCAACTATCACTATTAGTGTAAAATCTCTAATCAAGAACATTTTTTGCCCTTTCATTAATGTTACGTTTGAACTGAAGGAATAAAAGTAGGAATATAATGATTTATTCTTATGAAGTGAAAAAAATTGTATTTTGTTGCTCTATTGGAATGAAATGAATCATTCTTATTCCTTCTAAATTTATGAATTTTATTCCTTAGAGGAAAGTATGAAATGACTGATTTTAACTAGAATAAAATAAATTATTTTACCCTCTATTTCATTTTTATTTTTTATTTCTTCATTTATTCTATTTCTCTAATTTAAACGTAACATAAATATAATTTCATTTCCCCATAATTCAAAGGTAACATAGGCGTAATTTGTAAAAAGAAAAGCATACCAAAAGTGAAGAATGTGTTTAAAATGATGGCTCGACAAAAACATAATGATGTTGTTTATTTGAATTAATTAAATTATGAACTTCTTAACTTATATGCTCTGGCCACCTTTCCCATTCCAACACTAAAACGTGAGACAGCTATTTCAGAACTCTCTCTTTCAGTATCATGCCTTGTGACGTGCATAAACGAATAAAACGCGTGGGTCAACTCATGACAGGGCCGGCCTTTCATAGTCGAGAGTACATAAACAATAGAAATGTTCTTGTCAATAGGTATTAGATAAAGTGCAAACTATTAAGAGAATATTAATGAATTATTAATTCAAGAATTTTTATCGTTTGATAATATTAGATGTACAAATGAGATACTTTCTTACCGTAGTAAGTTTAAGTTATAGAAGATGAAAAAGATGGTATCCTTTACAAGAAAGAAAGAAAATGATATTCCTTTATAATGATAAAAAGAATGATACCTCTTGCCATAATAAATTTAAGAGTTTGAAAGAAAATGATATCACTTACCGTAATAAATTTAAGAGTTTGAAAGAAAACGATATCTCTTATCTTATCTCGTGACTAAATACAGTTTTAATGAGGTTGATCAACTTGAACAATACTCATACCCTTCCAGATCTTCAACGCTTAAGATAGTTTTAATACACTCGGAAAGACACTTATACTAAGAAATATCTAGAGAGTAGAAAGAAGATTGAGTGAGAAATGTATGAAACTCCTTATGTTAAGCCATCTATTTATAGTCAGAGCCTAACCAATTTTTTCACAAACACGTTACACATTTTAATCTCATCTTTTATTCTGAACCATTCATCAACCAATACACGTTTTACACTTTAATTTGCACCGTTCATTGACTAACACGCTTTTCACGCCTACACGTGTTACACATTTACGCGCGTTACACACTTACGGCGTTACACACTTTTATATTATTTTATTAATTTAATATCTCAATTATTAAACATATAGTATTTTTTAAATAATAAATCTGCCTAACTGTTTAATATCCGTGACTACTACTATAATAATTATTGGACCAATAATTCAAGATGTCGTGCATTATAACAATTATTGATTCAATAATATGGAACACTATGCAATTAATAATGTAAAATATTGGGTAATGACAATTATTGATTCAATAATGTAAAATGATATGTAATGACAAATATTGGTTCAATAATGTAAAATGTTATGTAATGATAATTATTGATGAAATATTATACAATAGACACTTTATCAGTTCAATAATTTAAATATTGTGTAATATCGTGTGCTGCTATACAATACCATGTGCTACTGTAAAATACCGTGTGCTACAGTAAAATATCATATGTTACCATACTTTTATCATTGGGTATTTTAACAGTTAAAAGTGATAATACTGTTGACCATTTTTATTTAGAAAGACAACTACTATCGTTTTCTACATCCGATAATATTTTGTTGTGGGGTCTACCCATAACTAAATATTTCGGCGCCGACGTACGAATATTTCCCGACAGAACGAATATTCCTCGACAGAACGAATATTCACCGACCCATCAAATATTGTCCGACATAAAATTTTTGCACATAACATTCTTAACTTTAATTTTTATTAATTTAATACCTTATTGTTAAGCATAATTATGAGAAAATTTTGAAATCCATTTATTAAAATTCGGGGTCTTATATCCTCCCCTCCTAATGAAATTTTGTCCCCAAAATTTACGTATCTGACATTTCAAAGAGATCATGATACTTAGCTCTCATTTCAAATTCTAACTCCTAGGTCATTTTCTCAATATCTTGATTTTTTTATAAAATCTTGACTTGAGGTATAATTTTTGAGAGTAAGATATGCTCTTTCCTATCCAAAATCTTGACAGGTACTTCCTCATACATTAAATCTTTCGCTATCTCATCTGGCTCCAACTCAATAATGTGATTTGGGTCCTTCATATATTTACGTAACATAGATATGTGAAAAACGTTATGAATGCGGGACATGTTTGGTGGTAGAGCTAGTCTGTAGGCCACAATTCCTATTTGGTCAAGGATTTCAAATGGGCCAATAAATCGAGGATTGAGCTTTCCTCTCTTTCCAAACCTTGTAATTCCTTTCCATGGAGAAACATGTAAGAATACATGATTTTCAACGTTGAAACTTTCGTCCTTTTGATGAAGATCAGCATAACTCTTTTGTCGTTCTTGTGCAGCTTGTATTTGTCGTCTGATCATTTGGATTTTTTCTGTTTTCATGCGCACTAGCTCAGGTCCCAACAATTTTACTTCTCCCACCTCATTCTAACATACTGGAGAGCGACACTTTCGTCCATACAAAGCCTCAATAAATCTTCAAGAGTCTGAATTGTCCTTTTCGATTGTCCATCTATTTGGGGACGATAAACATAACTAAATCATAGTTCGGTGCCCATAGTTTTTTATAAACTGATCCAAAATCGTGAAGTGAATCTAGGGTCTCAATTAGAAACTATGGATACTAGCATGTCAAGCATTCTCACAATCTCACTTATGTACATATTAGCTAGACGCTTAAGTGAATAGTTTTCTCGTATAGGCAAGAAATGAGCGGACTTGGTCAATCTATCTACAATGACCTAAATCGCATCCAAGCCTTGAGAAACTTTGGGAATACCCATCACAAAATCCATATTGATGTGTTTCCACTTCTATTCGAGAATCTCAAGTGGTTGCAATAGACCCTTAGGCACTCGATGCTCAGCCTTGTCACGTTAACACGTCAAACACCTTGAGACAAACTCAGCGATCTCCTTCTTTATATTACTCCACTAAAATATATGTCAAAGGTCACGATACATTTTGCTACTTCCAAGATGAATTGCAAATGGCGTATTGTGTGCCTCCGTCATATTTTATATTTCAATTCAGGGTCGTTAGGAACACAAAGTCGAGAGTTGACTCAAAGTATCCCTTTCTCATCGATTCTTGTTTCTGGAATAGCACCTTCTCGTACTTTCCTCATCATATTCATCAGTTCTGGATCAGTAGCTTGACCAGTTTTGACTTTATCGATTAAATTCGGTTCTACTCGTACGTGCGTGATCCTCATCTGGGTCTTTGGTGACTTTAGCTCTATCTCCTTCTTTTGTAAATCGTACCAAATGCATCTTTATGTTGTTAGTATTACTTTCGTACTCGCATATGATCTTCTACTCAATACATCAACTACCACGTTCGCCTTTCCTGGGTGATACTGGATGGTGTGGTCATAATCCTTTAAAAGCTCAAGTCAACGTCGCTGTCACATGTTGAGTTCCTTCTGGTTGAAGAAATACTTGAGACTTTTATGATCTGTTAATATCTCCACCTTTTCTCTGTACAAATAATGTTTTCAGATCTTCAATGTGAAAATAACTGTTGCTAACTCTAGATTACGAGTAGGGTAATTTTTCTCATAATCTTTAAGCTATAACTTTTCTGTGTTGCATAAGAACGCATCCTAGACCACTACCTGAAGCATCGTTGTAGATAACAAATCTTCATGATCCTGATGGTATAGTCAGAACAGGGGCTTAAACGAGTCTTATTTTGAGTTCTTGAAAGTTTTTCTCGCATTCCTTACTCCATTTGAATTTTGTGTTTTTCCGAGTCAGCTGAGTTAGTGGAGTGAAAATTCGAGAAGAACCTTCTATAAATCTCTAATAATAATCAGTTAGACCCAGAAATCTTCGTACTTCGGTTACTATCTTAGGTTGCTCCCAATTTAAAATTGCTTCAATTTTTGCAGGATCAACCGATATTCCTTGCTTAGAAATCACATGCCCAAGGAATGTTACTTCCTTAAGCCAGAACTCGCATTTCTTCAGCTTAGCATATAACTTATTTTCACATAACTTTTGGAGTATCAATCTCAAATGACGTTCATGATCCTCGCGACTCTCGGAGTATATGAAGATGTCATCTATAAATACAACCACAAAATGATCCAAATACTCTTTGAATATTCGGTTCATTATGTCCATGAAGGCCGCAGGATCATTAGTTAGTCCAAAATGCATGACTAAGAACTCGTAATGCCCATAACAAGTTATAAAGGTAGTCTTTGGAATATCATCAGCTTTAACCTTCAACTAATGATAACCAGATCGGAGATCGATCTTTAAAAAATACTGAACATCTTGTAATTGATCAAACAAGTCATCAATTCGAGATAACGAATACCTATTCTTGATGGTAACATGATTAAACTTTCGATAGTCAATGCACAATCTCATACTCCCATACTTCTTGTTTACAAATAGAACAGGGACACCCCAAGGTGATGTACTTGGTCGTATGAAACCGGTATCTAGGAGTTCCTTAAGTTGGACTTTCAACTCTTAAAGTTCTATATGAGTCATTCTGTATGGGACTTTAGAAATAGGTTTAGTATCGGGTTCAAGGTCAATAGAGAATTCAATTTCGTGGTCTGGGGGTAGGCCAGAAAGTTCTTCAGGAAATACATCAGGGAATTAATTAACAATAGGAATATTGTTCAAGTTTATCGAGTTTTTATTTAGATCAGTGATATGGGCTAGGAAGGCTTGACATTTGTTTTTTAATAAACAAATGACTTTATAGCTAGAAATAACGGTTATAGATTTCAAAAGTTTGGTTACTTGAATTTGCATGATAGGTTGGTCAGGAATATGAAAACTAATGAGCTTATGGAAGCAATCAATTTTAGCATGATGGGTAGTCAACCAATCAATTCTTAAAATCACATCAAACTCGTGTATTTTCAAAGAGATATGGTCAACGGGTAGGGTAAGGTTATTGATTTGAACCAAACAAGATTTATATACAGTAGATGTAACGGCTATTTTTCCTAATGGAGTTTCAACACATAAGTCAAAGTCTAAATTTTCAGGAATCAAATTTAAACGTTGAGCACATGCAGGTGAGATAAAAGAGTGGGTAGAACCAGTATCTAATAGGGCATACACTTCACAAGAGTTTATGAATAGCTTACCAGTTATCACCTTATTCAGATTCCATGTCTTTTGAAACGTTATAACAAAAGCTCTCCCCTGACTACAGATTTTTCCTTGACCGTGCTAGCCTTTGGAGTCATCATTGTTGCTGGACTTGATTTTGTGACAGGACAAAATCGAGCAATATGACCTTATTTTCTACAATTATAACAAGACTTGTATTACTGAGTATAGTTTGGGCAAATGTGACCCTCCTGACCACACCAGTAGCATTTTACGAGTGGTCAATCTCCTCCCCTTGAAAGTATTATCGGTGCTGATGCCTTTCCGGATCTCTTTCTCTTGAAATTATTCCCACTTGTTTCTTCCCTTCTATTATCTGGACCGGAATTACCACTGAAGTGGTTACTATTTTTGAAATGGTGATTGTCACATTTATGATTCTCGTTCCGATAATTATTTTCGTTATTTCTTCCTCTTGGTTGGTCATTGGCTCTTGGTTGCAATATTTCATCTTCTTGTTCGACCCTTTGAGCCCTATCCACCACATCCGAATATAGACAAAGTTTGTGAGAGATGAAGTGTCTACGAATTTTGGGTCTTAAACCTCGTAAGAACATGCGAGCCATTCGGGCTTCATTGTCCACCAAATAAGGCACTAATCGGGATAACTCCGCAAACTTGGCTTCGTATTGAGAAACATTCATGTTCCCTTATTCTAGTTTAATAAATTCCACCTATTTCATATAGTGGACACTTTTCTGGAAAATACTTTTCATTAAACAAATCTTGAAACTTCGTCTAGGACATCTCAAGTGCTAAATGATGGGTACGTTTTATCGATCCCCACCAATGGTCTACTTCTTCTCTTAGCATGAAGGTAAAAAATGGGACCTTTTGATCATTAGTGCAGCACAGAACATCAAATATCTTTGTCATCTGCTTCAACTATGCATCTGCCTTAAGTGGGTCCGGTTTCCCAAAAAATCCAAGTAATCCCAACTCCTTAAACTGCTTCGTAGTGACCATCCGTAAATTACCAGCATTTCCACCGGTGGAAGTTCCCCTCGCTTGATTTTTTGTGAATTGCATAAAGTTTCTAAGGAAACTATCATAATTCACATGGCCTCCTGCGTTATTTTTTGAAGCTGCAGGAGGATTATTTGTAGCCTCCTGATTTTCTGCGGCATAATTCATCCCTTAGTTTTCAGATGTCATTCTAAAATATGGTCACAAAATAAAGGTTAGTTTAAACAAACAGACTTGTCATTTTTTGTCGCTTCATTCAAGCCAACTAGCGAATGATTATAATCATCTCTCCCCTCCTAGTTCTAATCCCAGATCTTCATGCAAGATCATATCCCTAAGCTCTGATACCAACTGTGACGCCCCCAAATCGGACCCATACCACCCAATTTGAGTCGTCAAAAGATTACAACAAAATTATTACAATACACTGTACATTACCCAATAATACACAACTAAGTCTTCACGATTATTATAATTCTACAATATAGTGAACATTACTATAATAACTATCTTGGATCGCTACTTCATTCCCCTTTTCTCCCTGTTAGTCCCAGCTACGCTCTCATTTATTAACAATTGAACAAAAAGGAAAAGGATGAGCTCAAATAGCCCAATAAGGAATATCATGATAAAGATAATGAAAAATAAATTATTTTTTGCCTTCAACAATTGAGTTCTTAATCGAATATAATAGACAACAAGTTTTAAATCCATAGCTGCAGTTGAGTGTTAATAGAGTAATGTAAACAGTAAGATTTAAAATAAAAATAGCAGTTAAATTCTTAAACAAAGTTCAACTGCAGTGAAATAACCACCACTAAGAGAATCAAGTAGATTATGATATCTACTAGCGTCTCTTTTTAAGAAAATCAACATCAACTTTTATCATCTGAAATACCACTGGCCATGATTATGCCAAACAACAGTTCTTCTTTGCCCCCGGCCAAAGAGAATATTCATCACGTGTCCCTGTTATTCGACCAAAGACACCCAACAATTATATCGCCTTTATCATATATTACCTTTAACTTATCATCTGTACCGCAGACCACAGATATTCAGAACAACCTGATACTTGATGATTGAAATAATAACAGAGATATAAATAATGAACAGAAGAAATATGATAAACAATAACATTAGGAGTTAGCAAATTTTACTTTGTCTAGATTCAAATAATGTCCAAATTGTCAACATGATGTATAGGAAAAGGTTTCCAAGTCCAGTAGTAATGTCCAAGATCCACAGGGAAGAAGTTCAACGGTAATATTTATGGTACAAAGAATTAGTCTAAAATATTTACAGTTCAAATAAATGTCCACAGTTCAAAAGTTCAAGGTCCATAACTTCACAATTCAAATATGATGATGGAAATTTAATAGGAATATTTTTGTCAAAGGGTATTAGATGAAGTGCAAACTATTAAGGAAATATTAATGAATTATTAATTCAAGAATTTTTACCGTTTAATAATATTAGATGTACAAATGAGATACTTTCTTACCGTAGTAAGTTTAAGTGATAGAAGATGAAAAATATGGTATCCCTTACAAGTAAGAAAGAAATTGATATCCCTTTATGATGATAAAAAGAATGATACTCCTTACCGTAATAAATTTAAGAGTTTGAAAGAAAATGATATCCCTTACCATAATAAATTTAAGAGTTTGATAGAAAATGATATCCCTTATCTTATCTCGTGACTAAATACAGCTTTTATGAGGTTGATTAACTTGAACAATACTCGTACCCTTCCAGATTTTCAATGCTTAAGATAGTTTTAATGCACTCAGAGAGACACTTATACTGAGAAATATCTAGTGAGTGGAAAGAAGATTAAGTGAGGAATGTATGAAACTCTTTATGCTAAGCCCCCTATTTATAGTCAGAGCCTAACCAATTTTTTCACACACGTTACACTTTTTAATCTCATCTTTTAATTTGAACCATTAATCAACCAATACACGTTTCACACTTTAATCTGCATCATTCGTTGACTAACACGCGTTTTACGCCTACACGTGTTACACATTTACACACGTTACACATTTACGTGTGTTACACATTTACACGCGTTATACATTTACGTGTGTTACACAATTACGCGCGCGTAACACACTTACGCGCATTATACACTTACGCGTGTAACACACTTACGCGCGTTACACACTTACGCGTGCAACACACTTTTATATGATTTTATTGATTTAATATTTCAATTATTAAACATACAGTGTTTTTCAAATAATAAATCTGTCTAACTGTTTAATATCCGTGACTAGTACTGTAACAATTATTGGTCCAATAATGCAAGATGCTGTGCATTATAACAATTATTGATTCAATAATATGGAACACTGTGCAATTAATAATATAAAATATTGGGTAATGACAATTATTGATTCAATAATGTAAAATGACGTGTAATGACAATTATTGGTTCAATAATGTAAAATGTTGTGTAATGACAATTATTGATGAAATACTGTGCAATAGACACTTTATCAGTTCAATAATTTAAATATTATGCAATACCGTATGATGTTATGCAATATCATGTGCTACAGTAAAATATTGTGTGCTACAGTAAAATACCATATGTTACCATAATTTTATCACTAGGTATTTTAACAGTTAAAAGTGCTAATACCGTTGACCATTTTTATTTAGAAAAGCCAGTGCTATCATTTTCTACATCCGACAATATTTTATTTTGGGGTCCACCCATAACTGAATATTTCGGAGCTGTCGTACGAATATTTCCTGATAGAACGAATATTACTCGACATAACGAATATTCATCGACAAAACGAATATTCTCCGACCAATCGAATATTGTGCGACATAATTTTTTTGCACATAATATACTTAACTTTAATTTTTATTAATTTAACACCTTACTATTAAGAATAAATTAAGAAATTTTTTTAAAATATATTTATTAAAATTCAGGGTCTTACAGTATTAATATGAGATTATTTCAAAAGGGAAAAGAATTATGTTTAACTTGCACAGTTGCATGTATATTAAATGGTAAATTAGGCAAAACATAAAAATTTAAAAGCATTACAAGTGACGGTATAATTTATGTTTGGGATCGGAACTGACCGGTCCAATTTTTTATTTTTTTTGACTCATAAAATATTTATAATATTTATTTTGATAATTTTTTCTTATAAAATTTAGTAATTTAAATATAATTTGAATACGTATAAATAACAGTATTATATAATCTGTACAAAACTTTTATTTATATACATTTAAATTATATCTAAATTATTAAATTTTGTAAATTTTTTTTATCAAGATAAATATTATAAATATTTTAAAAATAATACAATAAAAAAATTGGCCGGTTCACAACTTCTTGTACCAAAAACCGATCCCCCTGCAATCAGTCTTTATGTAGGCCTCGAAACATGAAAAAGAAAGCTATCGTACTAAGGGCCTATTCGTTAGCGACTTATAAGTCGGTCAACGAACTTATAAGTCAGTAAGTCCATAATCCTGTTCGTTTGCAGCTTTTTTTTTGACTTATAAGTCGAAAAAAAAGTCAAAAAAAAAAAGCAATTATTTGTGACTTAAAAAAAATGACTTATAAGTCATTTTTTTAAGTCGATCAACTGTTATGAAATGACAAAATTGCCCCTCCTTGTTTTTTTTCTCTTCTTCTTACTAAAGGACATTTTAGTAATCTTTACATTTTACTTAACTTATAAGTCATTATTACCCGAACACATCCACAACTATTACTTATAATTCCCGACTTATAAGTAAAAATACTCCCGAACACTTTTACTTATAAATCTATTAAAATTTTAACTTATAAATCTACTAAAATTTTAACTTTAAGTCAAAAAAAAAAATCATTCCCGAACATGACCTAAGCATATCATCGTAGATGAAATCTCTAGTGAAATCTCTCTCTAGAGCCTTTCTCCCTCTAACAACAGTACTTGCATTCTGTGGAAAACTCCACTAATTCCCTTCCTAGTTACTTCTCCACTAGTATACAAATATGCACAATTACGCCCAGATTTGTTTAGAGCAGATAAAATCAAAGAGAAAGAAAAAATGGCGAATAGAGATCCAGAGAGCAGGGAAGGGACGAAGAACAGAGGAAATGACAGCTACCCACCAGCCTATTACTCTTCTGGGTATCATGTAGATTCCACAGAGACTCAACAATGGAGTTCATGGTTGGTCCCTTTGATAGTGGTGGTCAATGTTGCTATGTTCTTGGTAATCGTGTTCGTTAATGATTGCCCAAAGAACAATTCTGGGTCTAAAGGGAATTGTGTGGCTAAATTTCTTGGAAGATTGTCATTTCAACCTCTCAAGGAGAACCCCCTTTTTGGTTCCTCTTCTTCTGCGTAAGATTTCTATGGTTCTGATTAAATGCTTTGTGTTATTTGTTCTTCGATTTCTTGAGTTTGATTTGATTTGATTTTCAGTTTTTCACATTAGTTTGGGTTTGTGGGTGTCACAAATTTGTGCGACTTTCTTCATCTAAATATTAGAGATTTTAGGAAAAATATTTTTGTTGTTAACACATGTCTATGTCTCCATTTCTGTTTTTCAAGTTGGGGTGGATTTGATTAATAAATGGAGTGTGTGATACGCTATTTAGTTACAATTCCAATGTATTCTTATGCGCATCATCTTTTTTTTTCCCCTACTATTCATTTATTTCAATTTGCATGTTTTGGGCTTAATAATTAGATTAGGAGACTGAGAATGAGTTTAGGCTTCTTCGCTTTAAAACTTGATGGGTTTATAGAATCTGTAAGCTGCTTTTTAAATTCATCCTTTACTTCAAATATTGTGTTAATTTTGAGATCATGAGTTGGGTTATTGGGTTTTAGAAATTTCATGATCTCAATCACGTGGGTAAATGTCGAGGGGGATTTCTTCAAACAATTTCTTATTTCGTTCATTACGTTGTTTCTGAATTTTTTATTAAATGCACCGGCTTGGATCATCGCTACATAATTTAACCGTGAAAACTAAAAAAGAGAGTGAATGAGAACCTTAATTTGAGTTCATGACAAGAGTTCATAAGTTTCATTTTTACCAATATAAATGAATGTCCAAATTTGAATTTTTAAATTCGTATTAAGGTTTGCCTTTGTCAAACTTATACATAATTTGTTTCCAAGAACAACCTTTAGTCGTATTATTTTATATTAAAAAATAACACCATTGAAAAAAATTTGTCTTGAAGTGTATCTCTCACAAACCTTAAAATGTGGAAAAGAAAGTCAAAAAAGTAAAATGGGACTCTCATTCCCATAAAATATTAAACCTTAGATGTTTAAGTAAACATCTGCTAATTAGATTTTGTCGAAAAAGCTGAACTTTTTAGGGAAAAGTTAATGTTAAGAGCACAATAGATTTTTTTTATGTTGGAATTGACTCAGACTTTAGTAATCCCGACCAATGGCTACTAATTACTATATAAACTTTGTTTGATAGACACATATATGAATACATCAGAAAAGTAGGACTAACCACAATTTAGTGAACCTGGGTAGATAATGTATCATTTATTTTTTCCTTTCTTCTTTAATTTTTTGTGTGATTGTTTGCGATCTTAAATCTAACAATCATTTTTTTCTCATATATTCAATGCTTTTTGTTTGTAGTCAAGACATAAACAATAATTTTGTTCATTCATTCTTAATTTTATCTGTCTTTACTTGTGTACATTGGAAAAATTGGGAGCTTTAGAGTGGAACAAAGTTGTGCGTGGGCATCAAGGATGGAGACTTGTTACTTGTGTCTGGTTGCATGCTGGTGCCATTCATCTACTTGCAAACATGTTGAGTTTGGCGTTTATTGGGATTCGCCTTGAACAGCAATTTGGATTTGGTATGTTTCTTCTCATTAAAAAAAAGTCTAAACTTGTTCCTAAAAAGAAAAAAGCAGAAAAGAAAGTGTCCAGAAAAGAGCTATGTGTTTGTTTATTAAATAGAAGAATTGAAACTTGGGTTTGAAAAAAGAAAAGAGAGATGGAGAGAGAGAGAGAGAGAGAAAGAAAGAGAGAGTTGGCTTATTTCATGGTCTAATGGTTTTCAGTTCCTTTGGCCTTAAAATGACTCTTGTCCCTCCAATTTGTATTGTATGGCTTATGAATTTGGGAACGTATCTGATTTTTATAGTGAACACATTAATATTATAACTTCACTTTCACAAATCTTTAGTTACAACTCTTGTCAAGGCCTTCCTTGAAATGGATGCATTTGTGCCTTAGATATAAGAGTTTGATTTGTTTTCTATTGATTCTGGTAAAGCCTGCTGTCATCTTGTTATCTTGCACTGTTACTTTGTCAATTATTATGGATTTACATGCATCTCTTTTTTATTTTTTCTGGTTTTCAACTGTAAATTTGGCAGTGCGAGTTGGGGCAATTTCTTTGTTGTCTGGATTTGGTGGGAGCATACTCTCTTTGCTTTTCATTCAACACAGCATCTCTGTTGGTGCTTCTGGCGCTCTATTTGGACTTCTTGGAGCGATGCTATCAGAGCTTCTAACTAACTGGACTATTTACGCTAATAAGGTGATTTTTGCAAGATACTGAGTTTTCTGTAGCCCCTCCCCCCAGATAAATAAAGAAATAATAATAATGATAATAATATAAAATAATTTTCCTTTCGGTGCTTCTAAAGGGGCAAAAATTTTGGTATCAGTTAGTTGACTAGTATGGGCGACCTCATAAGCCAAATGCTGCTCCTCTAGCCAATGGCTTCTGAAAAGGATTCAGAGTGCTTTCTCCAGGATGATAGTGTTTTATACAACGATTAACCTCAAAATTGATGGTCCAGCAACTTTAATTATCCGAAATCCAATACAATACACTCCACAAGTTCAACAATCAACCCACCCACCCAAATTCAGCAAAAATTCGTTAGACCCAAATCTGAATCTCATTCATGCGGACTCGCCTTCTAAATTGGAGAGAATTGAAGAAAATAATAGTGATGATTGGGAAACTATTGAGCTTGGTTCAGAAGAATTGCTAGCAGAGCATGTGCATTTCTGCAAAATTTGTGGGAAGGGATTTAAGCGCGATGCAAATCTCCAAATGCTTATGCGGGCACCTAGGAACCAGTTTAAAATGCTGGAAGCACATGCCAAGCCGAAGAAATTGGTCGATTTGGGTCAATAAAGGACTCAGTTTTCGTGTCCTTTAATGGGTTGTAATGGGATCAAATCCCACAAAAAGTTTTAGCCATTGAAATCGGTTATTTGTGTGAAGAATCATTTTAAAAGGAGCCATTGTCCCTAAATGTATTGGTGTAGTAGGTGTAACAAGAAGAGTTTTTTGGTAATGGCGGATTTAAAGAGCCATCTGAAGCATTGTGGCGAGCCATTTGTAGTAGGTATTTTTTTACTACAATAGAAATACGTAGTTGATTATTCGGATAATGGGTTTGGATGATGAGTAGAAACGACAACCAGGGTTCAAGTCGGTCCACGAAGTCACCAACACAGCAGGCCTATTACAATAACAGTACACAACCGCCATTGATGAAGCTCAAGGTGTGATTTTTTGTCTTTGTTACTCTATTTCTCTAATCCTCTTTCTCAGCTCTATCGTCACCATCTTTCATCTATCTTTATCGAATTGCAGTCGCAAATTGTCGAGGGCTATATATACGTATATACATATATATGTGTGTATATATAGATATATATACATATACATATATACATATGGTTTTGTTTAATTTGGAAGGAACGAGTTTGTTCATTTTGGAGGGAACGAGTTTGTTCCTTTTTTGTTTACGGAGGGAAATAGGTGTATATTTGTTAGATTCCAAAGCAAAATACAATTTAGGTTAGTCAACATACGGTTTTGCCTGGTCAAATCGTATCTCTGGTCAGTATTGGTCGGATCAAGCTAAAGGAAAAATTATTATTTTTAAAAAATTTAATAGGGTGTTAATTATTAATTCACAAATATATGATGTCAAATCGAAAAAGTTGTCAATTTTGGAGTACACTTTTGTCATTTGCCCTTACATTATTGACACGGTATGACGACATCATGGTTGATCAGTTCTTCAGTATATAATTAATTATATATAATGAAAGTCCTGCTGATGATTTTTTTTTAACAAATTTTTTAGAGCCTTTAGTAAATATTTAAATATGGATAATTTTACACATATAAATATCAAACACAAATTTTTACACAAATCTTATTTCAATCATTAAAAAATAGAGCCTGACATGAATTTTTATGTCAAATTATATTTTTTTAATGATGAGATAAAGTTTGATGTTTGTGTTTGGTTGTTTATATAAATAGACTTATTCTTTAAATATACCCTCTAGGTGGCTACTTCCCATATAAAAAGTCCCATTTATAAATTTTGCCAAATATTAAAATTATAATTTTATTTTATGTATGCTCTAAAATATAATAAATTAATTTTATGGTATGACATTATAATAAAATTATAATGACAATTTTTAAAAATCTATATTATTTTATGTAGGATTAATAAAAGGTGAACTCTATATGAAACAATTTTTTTTTTTTTATAAATGTCAATTTTTTTTCTTTGGGGTAATTTGAGTAGAATTTTAACATATTTGGCAAAGTTAAGATTGGATCTTAAGATTTCATGCACCTAAAATTTTATGAGTAGTTATTTTATTATTGAGTCATGAGAGACTTGGTTAAATGTCATAATTTTTATAAAACAAATAGAGTAATTCTTGATAAGTGGGGTAAAAATACACATACATACAACTTACTCGAAAATATTTGTTTTTCGCCCATAAAAATTGCACGAGTTTTTTTGCTTGATTAATTAATTAATTTTTTTTTTGTTGTCAAAAATAGATATTTTCGATAAGGAGGGGAGTAAGTTGTATGCGTAGATTTATCCTGATTCTCATGGCATTACTACTTACCATAAATGAAAAGATTTTGCCCAACCAATGAAAATAGAAGCAGAAGCACTTGTACTTGCTGGATGGCAACAAAGTACGTACTAGCACATGAAAAGTTATGGGTTCCTTTAATACCTGCAAAATTTAATGTCGATGGCTACTAAATGCATTCCTACCACACAAATCACAATAAAACAAGGAAAATTGCTATTTTTACCAATTATTTTCCTATTTCCATAAAGTGGCCTAATGTCTAAAGAAATATCAGGTGAACTGATGCAACAAGCAAAATTTATGAAAACTCTCATCCCCTAAAACAATTATGAATTAACCCAACCCACATTCAATATATAAATCCTCATATATATATATATATATATATATATATATATATATATATATATTAAGAAATAGAGATATTTTGACCTTTTTTTGATCAATTTTTAAAATTCTAAAGTTCAAATAACAAAAGAAGAAAATTTTTAGATTTATGCACAAACAATTTTAATAGTATTGAATTGAACCACCATCTTTTTATAGAGGTTTCTTTACTAGTTGTCATATTTACTGTATTCAAAATTTTGATAAATTCATATTAATTTTGAATTTTAAAATTTACAAATTAACTTTTAAAAGTCAAAATATATCTAATTTTAAGACCTAGTAGTATATGTTTAAAGAGAGAGACACTGAGCCGGTACTTCAAAGTTGCTTTTAAAACATACAATGTTTACATATTTAACATCTCATAACATTAGTCTAAACCCCTCTAAAACAAGAAGAGAGACTCTTTCCCAAGAACAGATAATTTAACTGGTTACATAATTAGTTAATTAGCGAGATTAGCTCATAAAAAAAAAGCCTAAAACTCCTACAGTCAATCTAGTATTTGTTCCGAAGGCCACCACTAAACCCAACCCCATCACCTCCTTCCATAGGCATTCCAAGCCTATCCAGCCTGCCAGACCCAGGGTAAGCTTTGCTGGTGAAGTTAGCATGGAATGTAGAAGAAACCCTTTGTGTGCTAGAAGATCTCATGTCATCATATCCACCATGCATCGAAAACCTCTTCGTCGTGCTAGATCTCTCCAATTGAGTCCTTTGCCTGGGTGCACTAAGAGACCTGACTTTAGCCCTTGATGATTCAGTGTAAGACATGTAATTTGGAAAGTCCGAGTAGCCGCTTAGGCAGCTTTTTGCAGCATCGCTCCTAGAAGGAGTGAATGGTCCTATCATGGAACTACCACCTTTTGATGAAGCCAAGTAGAATTGTGGGCTATTTTCAGCAGTGCAGAAAGAGGCTTCCTCAACATCATCCATAAACTTGATAGCACTAAATGATTGGACTTCACAAGAAGATGGACTTGGGATTGTTTGATGGATTGTCGAGTCCTTTGATGTGGTGAAACTATTGCTGTTCGGATCAGAAGCTGAAGGGAATAGAGAAGATTGAAAGAGGTTAATTCTCCTTTTGGGTGGTATGTGGGACTTCTTGGTGTCTATTTCAAGGATCTCGTCGCTCTTTCCCTCATTTGCTAAGCCACTTCTTGAGGAATAAACTCGTTGTTCCCATGCTTCTTCGTCCATACTGTAGTTCACACGCACTTTTTCTTTAGCAGGAATGATCCTGGCATTTGATCTCGATCCACTTCTCTGTATTTGTTAGAAAGGAAATATTAGGTATTGCATATTCATATATGAATTTAGATGCCTTTGATTAATTAAAAAGAACTCAAGTACATACCTTGAGCATGTATGATTGATCATCTTCTGTGTTCTTACGAATTGCATGTTCAGATTTCTCGGGAGTTGCAGGCCCCTGTAGATAAAATAGATACTCAATCACTAGTCGCTAGTAATTGGTAGTGTAATACAGTTGCTTTTAACATTGTAATGACCAATTTTAATTGATTTATCTCTTGGATAAAGTTTCAAAATTTGTCAGGTCATTGATAGCAATTTCACCTTGTCAAAGCAAATTCTAGACGCCTGTTAAAGAAGTCTTATTCATGCAAGTTAGTACTCAACACTCCTTTAAAAAGATAGTTATTTATTAGCAAGGACCACAGGTCTTTAAAGATGCGTGTGATATAATTTTCTTTCAAGGAAAGGTGTACATGGGATGGGTAAAGCCCTAAAGTACACGGCTTTATATTTGAATGTGCCTCTGAAATGAAACTAACAAAAGAATTTCAATTTAAAAATTTGGAGGAGGGAAAGTCAAATCTTCTTACCGGGTGATGAAAGTGAGAGAACTTGACACTTGAATGTGAAGATTCATAAATTTGGGCCCTCAGCGCACGAGCTCGTGTTTGGACTCGTAATATTGCCTGCATTCGCCGTAGGCTGTCTGCATATTGCTTTCTCACAATGTGACCTCTAACAAGAGCTTGAATTTTCACCAGTCCTTTTAATGCCCTCAAGGCCCTCCTTGACTTCAATAAGCCACCAACAAAGACATTCAATTTTCATCCATTAAAGTTCAAATTTAGACAAACAACGGTCCACGCATGACTATCACTAGTGGTGCAATATAGTAGTTGTAATACTAATAACTGTATGGTATTAAATTGGATAATGACATTTTCATATTATGGGATTTGCAGATTCAAACTAGGAAATTTTCAAAAAAGTCCGTTACACTAATATTAAAGAAGATTTCACCAGCAGTCCCATAAGCAAAGAAAAAGTTACCCAAGGGACTTTTTTTTTTTTTTTTTTTTTTTTATAATGTGGAGTATCTCAACCACAGTCGGACTAAGTCTCTCTACCCCGGATTAGGCTTTGCACAGAAGCTTTGTCTAAGACATGACTTTATCCTAAAACGTGCGACCCGTGGACCTTTTTAGTTTTTACTTCTCATACTATTAGTGGACTGACTGACTATTAGTGCATTAAGAACCTGAGGTACCCAACTGCGCTTTCTTTCCTTATCAGAACTAACCAACAAATCCTCTGTATGAAAGTACCAAAAGGACAAGCAATTCCTCTAAAGTGAACTGCCAGCCTCAACACCTTCCAAAAAATCTACTCACTCTGTCCCAAAAATAGGGTCTCACTAAACTTTTCTGCAACTCTTTTCTAAATAAAAAAATACAATCAAAAGTGACAAAATATTCCAAACACACTTAACGTTTAAACGTTATAAACTATAGTAACTAAACATACCTTAAACGCATCTCACTATTTTGTTACTACTGTAAACGTTATAAACTATAGTAACTAAACATACCTTAAACGCACCTCACTATTTTGATGAGTTGACCAAATACACTAAACGTTACTACTGCAACGCACCTCACTATTTTGATGAGTTGACCAAATACACTCAACGTTACTACTGTAAATGCTATAATAGTAACTAAACATATCTTATACATAGTTGATTAACTCTCTTAAATTTGACAATAAATCCATATTTGTAGTGTAAGACAGTCTAATAATTATTCCATCGGTTGTATAGTTCCATCACAAATTAGTGGGTGATACTCCAAAGTCCAAAAGGGTAGAATGGCAAACAAGATACCAAGCTGTGTCCCAAAAACCCATTACTATATTTGTAAATACACCTTCCCTTATTAGTACACAATAGTACAACACCGGTACGCCACCGCCATAAAATTAATCTTCTATATAAAAGAGCCAAAATTCACCCAACTGGCTGAAAAGACATTTTGGTAGATTTTGAGGTCCACGCGGTTTCTTAAACGATTGGTTCAGTCGCCGGTCCGGTCCAAGCAATGGAACAGTGAAATTACCTTTTACCACTATCCTACAAAATATTACAGATTAAAACACCCATTTATCTCTTGACTAATACAAAATAACAAAATTTTAGCCCGAGTTTATCAGATATAATATTTGTTTTTATGATATGGTAAATTGTTACCTCGTGATCTATTTAGTAAAACAAAACTACACATTTTAGATCAATTTTACACGAATAATTACACCTTAAAAATATACAATTCTATACTTTTATCGGTTTTAAATTATAAATTATAAGATCAATATTAATTTTTAAAAAATTATTTTTAAATTTTAAAATTAAGATGAATTCATTTAATTTACGTCAATACAATTATGAATATTATAAAATACTTAAAAATTATTATTAATTATTAAATTTATTATTTTAAAATTTTAAATAAATCACGTTAATTATAAATTTTAAAATATCTTAAGTTAATTTTTTTAAAATTAATAATAATATTATAATTCGAGAAAGAGGGAATATATATTATCTTCAATTTTGCATTTTAGTCTAATAATGGATAATTTAGTCCACACAAAACGACACCAATTTTGCATTTTAGTCTATATCTTTTTTATTATAATAATGGATAATTTAGTCTACACAAAACGACACCAATTAGAAAATAGGATTGGAAGTCCCATATCCAAACAAAAAGACCACATTCTCCTCAAGAGTAACAAACGTGAAACACCCACCACGCATTGGACGGGAGAAAATCCTCATGATTTTTACGTCGTCGTTTTCCCCAACGGTTTAACTAAAGTCTAAAATTCAGTTTCTCTTCGTGTCAAGACTCCGGTGAGGTGGAAACAACGTGTAATACGTAAATTTGATTGGACTTGAGGGTTACATATGTAATTTTAAAATAAATTAATTATAAAAAAAGAGAGAGATGGGATTTGAGAACTAACCAAATAGACTCGGAAATGCGACTGTATCTTAACGGCTGCCGCCCATTCTTCACGACTCCCGAAGCCGTCGGAGATGCTAACATGTGCCACTCTGTTAACGTTACCGCTGGTCAACCTCACGACTTCAGCGGCGGCGTGCGCGGCAGCAACGGCGGCCTCCGCCACGGCAGCAGTTGCCTCGGCCACCGCGACCGCGTGTTTGCTCGGATCACTTCCGTCGTCCACCGGAGACTGGGGTGGCGCCTGTGCGCCTCCGCGAAAGAGTATCCGATCGCCGGCGGTTTTGTTGCGAATGTGGTGGTTTGTTGCTTCTCTGGAGGAGGATTTGGCGAAGCTCCATCTTCGCTTTGAGGGCTGTTTCGGGTCGGAGCTAGGTGTCGCCGGAGAGAGTGGGTCGGACTTTTTGAGGCCGAGGAGTCGACGGAACCACTTGGAAGCTTTTCCCATAAATGTTTGATTACTGTTACCGGTGAACTGATAGCTGTTTGAGGGAGTGGTTTGGGCTGTTCAACATATATATAGAGAGAAGGAGATAGAGCAAGGGGAGAAATATGGACGTGTCAAGGTGATTTATGAGAGAGAAACATGTTTGCTTCTGGAAATTATTTTAATTACGTAAGTACCCCTGAATGGGTCGATTAAATAGAAAATGCTACTCCCTTTGTTTCAAAAACAAATATAAATATCATTTACATAACTTAAAATTATAAATTTGAATTTTTATTTTATTTTATTTGTAGGGAATGTACGAATGCAACGAGGAGTACATATTTTCTTGGTTTATATATTTGTTTTACGTTGGTGGGGAAAGGGAAAACAACAGTCGCAGATCAATCCAAGTATATATATTTGGATGACATCCAACGCCAATAACATTAAGGATTTTTTATTACTAATAAATAAATAAAGTAGTTAGATGAAGATATTGTTGTGTACAGTACGGCCGACGATCAGAGTAATTTGTAGTTTTGTACTATAAGTCATGATATGTATTTGAATAAGTATAAATATATAATAATTAAATATCACATTAAATATTATATTATTAAAAAATGGAGTATTATATTAAAATTTATGTTATATTATATTTTTTAATAATATAAATGAATGTAATATTTGATATAGTGCTTAATTATTGTACGTGTTTGATAACTTTGTGTCAATTACGAATATTATTATTATAAAAATAGGTTAAGGCGATAAAAATGATTAGTTATCTCTTTTTTTATTTAAACTTCTCTTTTTTTTAGGTTAGGATAAATAATGTTAGTAGATTAGGATATTTATAGAAAATTGCGATTGTGAAACTTATCATGCAGGTAAAATTATAAAAGGTTTTATTTGTTACACATATTTTCAAAAGGATTATCACTAATATAGCTGATAATCAAAAAATACATTAATTATTATTGTTATAATTCAAAATTGTGAAGTAATTTTTAATTGATTTTTTCTCCTCTAATAATTGAATTTTTTCAAATATTAAAAAAAATACGAAGGAAATTGAAATTGTAAAGATAAAAATTTCGAAATCCAAACAATATAGATAAATATTAATAATAAAAATCAAGATTGGCTTGTTTACTGATGGTGTGATATTCTTATCAAGAAAGATACTATATGAGATTAAAGATGATATAGCCGGTAAGTACTCTTCATTTATTGTATAAAATTATAAGCTTGAATTTATCTTTTAATAAAGTCAAATTTATTATATATTAAAAATAAATTTCTCTTAATTTATCCGAATTCAAAATAATAATTTTATAACCTGTTGTTATATAATTTATTCTCCTTTTATCTTTCCGATTATCCCAAAATTTGAACACAACTGTGAAGACGATATTTTTTAGCTTGAACATTATTTGATAATTTTGTAAAATTTCACTTACGTGAATAATAAATAGGCCTTATTTTTATATGAGTAAGAATTTGTGAAATTATTAATTTTTTTGGGATAAAAATATCAATTTTCATTTTAAATAATGAATCCCGTGAAAGTGAGCTGAGGTTAAAGAAGTAATTTGGTAAAAAAGAGCGCCAACATGATCTGATACGACTAGTAGAAAAGACCGTAGAGAAACAGCCAGGTACGCCAGCAGTATAGCCAGACACTGCTAAGTCCTAAGAACTAAGGCCTTAGTCAACGCGTTCACCTAGCTCTAAGAATGAGGTTACTCTGGTAGAATTTTTTTAATTTCTTTTCTTTTAATTTT
The DNA here is from genome assembly GCA_947179155.2 of Hedera helix. Classification (NCBI taxonomy): domain Eukaryota; kingdom Viridiplantae; phylum Streptophyta; class Magnoliopsida; order Apiales; family Araliaceae; genus Hedera; species Hedera helix. Next base: position 7,458,272 of record OX359264.1, on the reverse strand, counting down.
ATTATTTTATAAAAAAGATTTATATTTTCACAAAAATATATCAAATTTTATCATAAATATTATATCAGTTAATTATCTATGAATTCACAAATTATATCGTGTCTACGATCATACAAAAATTGACAAAATTTTATCGTAAAATAAAAGATTTATAATTTTATGTTTTCAAAAATATTTTAATGTAAATCAAATATTTAGTAACGAGTGTGTGACGTTAAAAACGGTCATGAAAAAATAATGTCAAATAAAAATAATATGTCGTTTTATAGTTTGAAATTAATTTTTTTATTTAAATAAATTAAAAATAAAAATATATTCAAACTTGAAAAAGAATGAATGTTAAAGTAGAAAATAATAGTATGAAACTTATTAAATACTCTATTTTCACATTAAATATTTTAATTCAAGTCAATTGTTTATTTAAAGCATGACATAGAAGTATTTTATTTAGGTAATTAACAACACCGACTACCTCTTGGTAGAAAATGACCATTGAAGAAAGGAATATACGTACGTCTGAGTCACATTGTACCAATAACACAACAGTACAAGATTTACGTATAAAATTATAGATTTTTTTTATTTTAAATTATAAAATTATTATTATTTTTTAAAAATTAATTTGATATATTTTTAAACTTAAAATTAAGATAATTTATTAAAAATGATTAAACAATAGATTTTATGTAATATCCCAGATATTTATAAGAATTGTAAATAAGATTTAAAATAATCGATTAAAGGTTATGGTTTAAAACCTAGAGTTTGAGAGGTGAAATGTGTAGAATTTGAGTGAACATTTTTTTTTTAACATAATTTATTTGTTAGAAATTAAATGTGGGAATATTGTAATGATGCATATAGAGAATTTATTAAGGAAATAAATTCATTTGAGAAGTGAAGACGATTATAAGGATATATATACATAGTTATATATTCCTAGAGTTGTGTTTGTTAGCCAAACAAGAAGATGAGTAAATTAATACTCAATAAAACTAATAAATTAATTAGTTTAAATATGATGTAAGAAGGAAAGTCATGAAATATAATTAACTAGGTTAATTATATTAGTTAATAGTTAAAGTTATAGAAAAATTAGAATGGTTGTCTAGAATGACAATATTATAAAGTTAATTAATTAAGTAATTAACTTAATTATTAAGTTGTTGTATAGAGTCTATTAATGAATTTGAAACAAGCCCAATATGAGAATATTTGCTTGAAGGTGGGTAATTAAATAATAAACCCAAATGTTATGTTGATTATAGTCCAAGAGGTAATTAATATAAGTCCAATTAAATTATGTTGACAAGTATTGTATATAAGGTGGTGGTAGTTCAATTAAATTAATTACCTAGCCCAAGTTATACAGATATGTGAGTTGTGTTAGGTAGCCCAAATAATTAAATAAGGGAGCCCAATGCAAAATAAACCAGTAGCTAAAATATTGAGTCCAAATTTAAAACTCAAATAGGTCAATATGTTGAGAAAATAAATTCAAGTATTGTTAAGTGTAGAGAATTAACTAATGTATGGTTAATTGAATAACTCTAGTTGGTAGACAAGATAGAGTATTAACCAAATATTGGTTAATTGCTAGGTGAATGAATGTGATTATGAGAATTAACTATGGATGAGTTAATTGAGTAACCCTAGGTAGTAAATAAATTAAAGATTTAACTATGCATGGGTTAGTTGTAGGAAGAATATTATAGATACAATTATGTATGTATATAATTCACCAAGATAAAATTGTTAGGTAACCATGGGTTGCATGTTGTAGAGAATTAACCATACCTTGGTTAATTGTTAGTAGAAATTGCAAGTATTATATATAGATATGTATATATAATAAAAATAAAGGAAAAAAGGTAGAGTGTTGACCAAACATGGGGTCTCACTTGGAGATTGAGTAAAAATGTATGTTGCTTGTATTCAATTTAAATTGGTCAATTCAAGCTATGATGTAATTTAAATAAAAGATTATTGGTGAATATGTAGAGATATATATGTAGTAGGTATATGAATTGACAGAGAGTTAACCAATGTTGGTTAAATGAATTAACCAATGGGTGGTTCACCAACCCTAGTCAATAAAGATGATCAATTCTTATGAATTTATGTTTTAGAGAACTAACTATTGTTGGGTTACTTATTAACCTTAAGTGGTAATAAAAATAAAATCTTAACCAATGTTAGATATGTATGTATACTTGATTGTAGAGCATTAACCTTACTTTGGTTATTTGGTGGAAGATGTATGTATGATCAATTGATGAGCTTGGACCATGGTTGATAGTTAGGTCAACATAGGTTACAAGAGTAAAAGCTTTAACCATACATGTGTTAAGTGTTGGAGAATGATTGCTTCAAATTTACTCCACCTAGTTGCTTCACTCAACTTCCATAAATCAATCCAAACAAATGTCATTCATTTAATAATTAAACTTAATTTGATCTTTTGCAAGTATTGGTGATATTGTAGACTTACAATAATTGTAAGTATCAATTTTGGTAGTCTATAAATAAAAGAGTAGTAAGAGAAAGCTAGAGTTGGCTCATTTGTTAGTAGATCAAATATTATAGAGAGAGAGGTTCTAGAGAAAAGCTAGAGAGCTTGTGAGTTAGTGTGCTAATGGTTCACTCAAGAAGAAGGAAGGGGAGGAGTCCTAGCAAGATATACAAGAAGAAGAAGAAGAACATTCAAATCCAAGAGGTTGAAAAGTGTTCTAACTCTTCCTTAGTGCATTTTTATAATTTATATAAGTTTTAAACGGTCAAAATATATTTTTAACCGATTAAAAGTTATTTTGATGATCTAGAAGTCTAAATCTATGATATATAGGTAGATTCATGGTTTGATAGGTTTAAATCATGTATTGGTATGAGTGGTATGCAAATAAATGGAAGAAAATTCCATATTGTGATTACCGGTAAAACCCTATGTGGTTCGATCTTTAAATTTCGTGTCAAACGTTTTCAAAAATGTGATTGAACCATGAAATATTGTAAAACAAGAAGTTGGGAAGACAACAACACTAAGTTGGTGTCATTTGGATGTGTAGAGTTTATTATATTGAAGTTTGAACTATTAAAACTAAGGATTTGTGATTTTAGTTTTCACTTTGTCCTTGTGAGCAGTTTTTGGTCTAGTTACGTTTGGAATTTGGATTTGTGATCTAAAGAGAAGTTGTAGAGGGGGAAATTCTGATGAGAATGGACTCAAGAATTACCCCAAAATATTTTAAAATGAAGAAGTTATGGCTGTCGGAGCGTCGGAGGGTCGAGCAGTCAAAAAATTGACTTCCGGACAAATATGGCTGATGCAGCCGCGCCAGAACAATCTGCCTAGCAGATTTTGTCGGCTCCAAGCCGGGTCGGGTCGGGTCAACCCGGGTCGAGTTTTCTTTGAAAAATTAAGTTGAAATAAGTGTAAAATGAATGTTTTGGTTATTAAACCAATATATATGAAATCCATTAATCATTAATTGGTAACTAAATGTTTAAAATAAAGACTAAAGTTAACACAATTAAAAAGTTAACTATTGGTATTATTTGAAGATTATTAAAATATTATTAAATGATCAATAATATTAGTATATGATTAAAAAGTTATTGAATGATGAATAACATTTGTAAATGATTAAAATATCATTACATGATTAATAATATTAATAAGAGATTAAAATATTATTAAATGGTTAGTAATATTAATAGGAGATTAAAATATTATTAAATGGTTAATAATATTAATAAGTGATTAAAATATTATTAAACGGTTAATAATATTAATGAGCGATTAAAATATTATTAAACGGTTAATAATATTAATGAGAGATTAAAATATTATTAAACGGTTAATAATATTAATGAGTGATTAAAATATTATTAAACGGTTAATAATATTAATATTATTAAATGGTTAATAATATTAATGAGTGATTAAAATATTATTAAACGGTTAATAATATTAATAAGTAATTAAAATATTATTAAACGATTAATAATATTAATAAGTGATTAAAATATTATTAAATGATTAATAATATTAATAAATGAGTAAATTATTATTAAATGGTTAATAATATTAATAAGTGATTAAAATATTATTAAATTAAAATATTATTAAATGGTTAATAATATTAATAAGGAATTAAAATATTATTAAATAATTAATAATATTAATAAGTTGGTTAAGTTTACCGACATGTCCAACTAGGTTGGTTGGGCTAGGGTTTTTGTCCGGAATTTAAGGGTTCGTTTATCGGACAACTAAAGAGTTAATAATTTGAAGTTAATGTCTTAAGTTAAGACTAATTAAAAGTCCTGGTAGCTAATGATTATGTCAATTTGTTATATAAATTGTAGGTTGAGCAAATGACGCAAATAGGCGTAAATGGTAGAAGCGACCAGACAAGTTTTTCAGAACTTGCTCCTATGTGCCTTAATATGCTATGATGTGATATTAAATTGTTAATAGAAAGATATTGATAATAAATGTGATATGCATGAGGTATGATTACATGTAGATTATGTATAAATATGAAGCATGAATTGCAAGATGTTATATCTGATGCATAAGCAGTATGACATAAACTGAAATGCATGAAAAGTATGATGTAAGTATAAATTGCAGAGTATATGTGAAGCATATAATGTGTTATGTGTAATTGTTAAACTTGTTGAGCCGTCGTGCTCACTCTTGCTTAAACTAACATTTTAAGATAGTACAAGTATTTGAAGTCTTGATAAGGATCAGGAAACAGGAATGCATATTACATTCACTGATGGTCTAGCACGACCATTGTAGATATCAGTCCGAATTGGACAGGTAAAATGATTGTGTAGTATAAGATTTGGTTGGTATGTAATATGAGTGTTAAATACTCAAATTGATTGTAATAGAATGTCGTATCATATATGATATTGAGACATACTAAGAATGTATAAAGATTGCGATTTTGGAATAGAAATAGATGTTGTAAAATTGTTAAGAAATGATTATTTGGCAATTATAACATTGTTGTAAGTTATGAACAATAAAAAAAAAGTTGTACTCGTGTTGAACCGGATTCGAGGTTCGAGAGACCCGGATTCGGGATCGTCACATTTTATAATAGATAATATGTTTTAGATAATTTACAATATTAGTTATTATATAGACTACAAATTAAAGGAATTTACATTAATTTTAAATTTAAAAATATTTATTTATAATATTAATTATTTATGGATTAAAGGTAAAGAAACTTACATTAATTTTAAATTTAGTAATAATTTTATATTTTAAAAGAGGTGGAGTATATTAATAAATCTACTACTTAAAACAAAATTTTTAATAATTTTTGTCATTTTTCTATGTATCATAACAAATACATATAGTCCAATCGCTTAGATTTATGGGTATCAACCACGTGGAAAAATCAATCCAGACAGGCCGTATATCCATCAGAAATTGATTACAAGTTATATTAGGATCTGCCTCAGGGAGATTTGATTCCGTGCTGGGGAGATATTTCGATACCTGAGCCAGGTTATCGTCTAATTTATGTGTTTAATTAGGCTTGACTTTAGTATATTCTCAATACAGTCAATTTATCTATAGTTTAAGAAAGATCTCATTTAAATTTATTTTATTTTATTATTTAAATTACTTTTAAATTAAAAAAATATAATATAAAAAAATATATAATAATTTTAAAATATTTTAAATGAATATTTGATTATTAATAATAGTGAACGGTATAATATAATAACAAAATTATTATATATATTTATTATATTAAAATAGATTTTTATTCTACCATCTTCTACATAAATTAAAAATAAAAGAAATAAAATAAAATTTTATTTTAATTAAATAATTTATTCTAAAAAATAATCATTAAACACAATATTTTTTATTTCATCCATTTTCTATTTCATTTTTCTCGATTTAAACGTAGTATTAGAGTATCATTATTCAATTTGATCATAAATTTATCGATATATAAATTATTTCATATTTATCGTAAGCTATTTTTAATATTAAAATAAATAAATATAATTAATTTTAAATATATTTTGAATTTTCTTTGATAAATTAAATTTGATCACATATTTTATATTTCAAAACGAAAAGAATATAATGGATGAGAGAGAAAATTCAGATTCAGTTGGTTCCATTTTAGATTTCAGAACATTGTGGGTCCCAGACAGTGATGTTGGACTAAGGAAGCAAGTAATAATAGGGAGAGGTAGTCCAAATTTTGTAGCTCTTGGTTTGGTTGGACTTTAGGGGTGGTGGTCAACAACTCCACCAAATTGTCGGGTTCATAGCCGAAGCGGAGATGGAGAATGAAGTTGGTGGATCGGATCTTACCTAACCCTTCTAGAGTCAAATTCAAAAGCTTTTTGTACATTGATCATATGAACATAGAGGTACAATCTACTACTTCCCTATGGCTATGGACGGTGGACCTTATTTCTATTTTTTTCTTTTCTAGTCGATTTATTAATTGAACAACTTCGACGTATTGATAATATAATCGCTCATAAATTAGTTAGATTAACTCATTTTTTAATTTTTTTTGTATTTAATAAAAAAATTATTCTTTATATTCTTTCTTTTGAACTTTCTAATTTTGAAATTTATAATTTATACAATTTTTTAAAGACAGAAAGAATATTATATATCACCGTCGTTATATATCTCGTAACAGAAATATAAAAAAAATTTATTACAAAAAATTTGAAATTTATTGAGAAAGCGAAGAATCACACCGTCCACGTGAAATCACCATGCGAATACTTGGAATGTTTATTTTTCAAAAAGAACCTTTTTTTCTTAATAATAATATTATCTGTGTTTTAAAATAAAAAACATATTTATAAAATAGCGGTTTTTAAATATAATTTTAATATTATTAACTAGAAATTTGATGTGAAAAATAATAATAAAAAATAATAAATTCATAATGTTAAAATATAAATAGGGTTCTCTTAACATGTGCCCTAAGGGCACATGCTAAGCACACGGTTCAAGAGAATATTCTCTTGAACTGTGTGCTTATTCTCTTGATTTCTGCATTTGCACCAAATTCAAGAGAATAAGCACACAGTTCAAGAGAATATTCTCTTGAACCGTGTACTTAGCATGTGCCCTTAGGGCACATGTTAAGTTTTCCCATATAAATATATATATTTTGGCTGGTTTGATTTGATGGGATTACATATACAAAGGGTACTAGCTGACATTTGTTTGCTTGTTTGAAAAGCATCTTCAAGAAGGACAGCCTTTTTCTGTTAAAGTTGTAAAAAGTATTTTACTTTTTATACAGAGAAGTGAAAAAATTCCCACAGGAATAATAATAAAAAAATTCACAATTAACATAATTGTGAAAATGTTTTTTATCTTTATGTGGAATCCAGAATTGCAAGTTTAAAGCTCCAAGCTTCCCCGAACCGACCCTTGAACTGAGAGGACTAAGTCTGTCACTGTCTTGATCATGTCTTTAAATGACGGACGATCACCTGGATTGCTGCATGTTATTCAGCAAATTAACAAATGGTAACTTGGGATATGTTTGAAATAAGATGTTTATAAATTATAGGCAAATAATTATAAACCGTCACTATAATTCAAAAAAATCGTCGTTATAAACGACTGTGCATTATGTATATACATTTTTCTTTTATATATATATATATATATATATATATATATATATATATATATATATTAAGGAAATAACAAACTTTTGAATCGTATAACCCCATTAAGACGAGAGATTATTCGGTACACCAGGAGCATAGCTACAGTATGCTCTCTTCGCTCACATAACAGTGAGTTCCACTGCACGTAGGGTCCACTGCTATGTGAGTGAGAGGAGCATACTGTAGCTATGCTCCTGGTGCATGCTATAGAAATTTAGAAGAGCTGAAAAGCAACAGCATATGAACCTTAAAAACAGAGAACAAATGTACTTTATTTGAGGATATAGAAATTTAGAAGAGTTGAAAAGCAACCAATATATGCTGTTTGAGTTGGACTAGATTACATGTTATGATATTGGAGTATTTTTATATATTTAATACCTTTAAATACTTTTTATTTTCGGATTAGTTTGAAGATGACAGTCTCATACTATTATTTTTTGTTTTAAAGTCATTTATGAGGAACTATATAATTTAATGACGAAGGTGGGATCAAATAGTACTCCTTTTGAGTTATCAAATGGTATTAGGAGTAAAAAGAAATAGTCCATGAGGTTGTATTTTTGGACTAATCCAATGATATAAAAAAGTGTTTAGAGGTGTTAAATTAATATAAATAAGTAAAAATAGTACAATTTCATGTGACATATTTGCAGACAAACTAACATAGCCTAAAGGAAGTGAGTCTCAGCTCCTTTATGTAAATAAAGGATATATATCCAACATCCAAACTTGGACAATATTAATATGCTCAATAGCGTTAATAAGGGAGCAACTTTGATTCAATTTGTTTCTTTAGTCGCAAGGGGACGAACAGTGTATCTTTAGGAAAACTTGAACAAGGCATCATACGATTGACGCTAAAAAAACGCAAGTATTCATGGTGAACGTAAGCACATTCACTCAGAACAGGACATTGATTATCACTATTATCTTCACCAAGTTCACAACGACAAACACAAACATGACAGAACCAGGAACTCAAGTATCACGCAGCAAACTCACGTGGACAGAGAGGAAGGCAGGAAGCTGATATAACTGGGCATGCATCGCAGACGCAGAAAATAAAGAAAACTATGGAAAGATTATGCAAAATTTAGTAATGAAAATCAAGAGAAACTCAACAAGCACAATCGGGTGGTAAACCCGTCTGGCATGCTCATTTGGAGGACCAGGATTTGTCCAATATGTTTGGATTTACTGAATCTTATATTGAGTAGTGTCCTAGTAATATTAAACGACCTTTCCTCCCTTATAAGGATGTAAACAATACATTAGTATTCCCAGCAGGTAAATTCGTGGTGTCCTTGCAATGGTGATACATAATTTGCGTGCTAAGAGGAGAGAATAGTGGGAACTGAATCGACCAGAATTTTTGTCATTGTTTGTTGTTCATATTCACTCATCCTCTTCATTTTTCTCCCACATCTTCTCAAATTTTCCACTATTTTTGAGGGGTTAGGTGTTTGTGAATCAAAAATACTGGTGGTAGATAGTAAGCAAACATTTATAGATGGAATTCTGACACTAATAGTTGGTGTATGGAAGACTGGCAATAAAAGAAGATGTATACTAATTGTTACAGGTAATTTCTTACATTGTTAAGTGTGTGATATATATCGACTTTTTACATGCATTTTCATTTTGTTTTCCTTGTTGTTTTCTTTTTTATTTGTAAATCTTTCACATCTATCTGATACAAAATAAAAGTAGAAGCTCAAAACTTTGTATTCACTCCTGAGCAAAATATCGTGGGCTTGATCTTGATTTCTGGAGTGACCTTCATGCATGCTTTATCCTTCCTTCCTATGCTGTCTGAATCTGCTGTTGGCTATTAGTCAGAATCTCATGTGATTTTCCTTCACCAATACATGTGATTTGCCTATTCGTCTTCTGAGTTTGATGGTAGATTTGTATCAGCTTGCGCGTCTAATTTATTTTTCTCAGATATCTGAATATGGAAACCCTTGGGAAATTGTAAGCCAGGAGTTCGGACAATGTCTCCTCCTTTGATTGGTAGCCACCTGATGACTCAGAAGTAATAGGTTAGTGATCTCTCACACTTGCATAATTTTCTACTCGGACTGTGCTGTGTGCCTACCTGTACTTGGTAACCAAGCAGTGGAGAAATACAGCCATCTGAACCTTTGTGAAATCTGTTCCAACACAAAATCTCATTCCGCCTCCAAAAGCCATGAAATGTTTCGATGCACTTTTTAGTTCCATCTCCTGCATGTAATTGAATTTTTCACTATGAGAATTTAGAAGAAAGATAGCTCTCTAAACGACCAAACTCAATTTCTTAACAACAAACTTGTTGCAGGTGTTGAATTTATATATAGAGCGAGCACAGGATCGTGTGAAATCCTTGACTTACCTCCCATCTCCGTGGATTAAAGTTAAGGGGGTCTTCGTATGTGGAAGGATTCAAGTGCACAGCTGGAGGACAGACCATAACTGCCCAACCAGCCGGAATGGTGTGTCCTGCATCAATACCAATATATTTTTATATCAAGTCATGCTTATTTGAACAAATATCGAGATACTTTTGTCAAAATTTCAAGTTAATAGTAAGCATTTACCCTTAAACTTGATATCCTTCAGTGCTTTTCTGAATATTCCTGGAACTATATTCGCTAATCTGACTGTTTCATTGATGAACTGCAATATCAGTTAGTAGTTAAGCACAATAGACCTTCTCATGGAATGTTTCTTGAAAAATTCTGGCTCGAAAGTGCAACCGCTTAACCCACCTGAAATGTGAACCTCATTGATTTGTATTCTTTCCATGTGAGTCCATTCTCCAAATCTTCCCTTTTTCTTAGAATTGCATTATGTTCTTCCTGTGGACAACGGATAGAGCATGTCAATTGTAGTGTTCATGAAAAAAATATATTAAATGGATTGTGTCATTATCTAGATGAATTTTCTTTACTTACTGTTAATTCTCTCAACACATGAGGATGGTCCGCAAGAATTTTTATGGCAAAAGTTATAGCCAGGGAAGTTGTCTCAAAGCTAGCAAAAAGTAGCACAAACATTAAATCCAGAGCAATTGCTTCTGTAAGGACTGTATCCTTTCTCTTAAGGTCTTCAAGGACGTAATCATAGAAATCCCTTTGGATCTTATTAGGACTTGCCCGTCTTTCCTCTAGCATGCTCTTCAGCATTCTCATTGCCTTCTTTCTTCCCTGATCAATCTCAGAAAAGTCAATCAAAGATGTAATATGTTCACTACGGTTAAGATTGTAATCTAGTGATTTTTACTGTCCATTGAGGATAGCTAGAATATTGGGCGGATAGATTAGGCCCATATTTGACTTTTGCGCAAAGAGTTTTGAGTTTTGTTAACCAGTGTGATAGAGCTTACAATTACCGAATTTTGTGTCGAATTAAGTGATCGAAATAAGAATGATATACCTGTAAACACTTGTGGTAAGCTGTTCCAGGAATGTCCATCGGAAAGGAGATTAATCCCTTTATGAAAGCAACAAAATTCTCCCGTAGGTTCTCTGTGGATTCCTTTGGATCGTAACTGATCAGTTTTTTTGCAGTCAGATCAAATATCATCTGCAAACACCAAAGCATAAGTTAATTAAAAAAAAACAAACAAACAAGAGAGTTTTGGCTGTGGAATGCCAATGAGTAACAATTGAAGCTATGCCTACCGCTGCACTTGCATCTTTCAGTTCTACAGTGTCCTGCCCCGACCACATCTGCAAGTTTCTATTTGCTGCCTGTTCAACTTCAGGGAGCATCTTTTTCAGGCTTTCGGGACCAAATAGATTCAATACCATGCCCTTGAGATACTTGTACATGAACCCGTGCAAGGAACCTACATTCTGTTTCCCAAATATCTCTGTGAAGGTATCAGGGTACCAGCTCTGAAACTGTTGACCTTCTTGTTGGAAAATAAAATGATTAAGATCCGAGTCTGTTGATACTATAACTGGTCGTCCCACTAAATTGGTTCGAAAAATTGGCCCATATCTGAACATGATGGTAAAATATAATGTAAGAAGAGAAACATGAGGATGTTAATGCTGGTAATATTATTGTAGCATTCTTGGATTGAAGTGTTATATCAGTAATTACCTTTTCATTCTCTCTTTGACGAAGGGAGGAATGCCAGATGACGAGTTGGGGGCAAAGAACTGAAGAGTTTCGCCCAGAAGTGGCAAGCCCATTGATCCGGGGGGAAGTTTTCCATTGCATCTAGGATTTCTCCATCTGTAAACCCAATGCATAATGCATAAAGCTACTAAAACTGCAATGCACCAAGAAACTGACCACATGTTTATTAAATAAAAGAAGGGCAGTGATATCTTGAAGAAAGAATTTAATATGATATTGTTTTTCAGAGGAGTTATATGGGTTGTATCAGAAAAATGAAAGTTAAGGTAGGAAATGTGGGAAGGGAGACAAGGAAGAAAAGGTAGTGCTGGCATGTATCTCAGCATCATGAGGTGTGAGCTACTTAAATAGGCTGGCCAGATTTTGCATCCAGTCAGTATAATAATGTGAAGTTGGCATTCTTTGTTTTTGTGAAGTTGGTTGCTCAAAAAGCTGTGCAAGTTGTTGAGATAAGAATAAAATAGCTAGAATAATTTCGTCTATAACCCACCTATTATACAATGTCAATGGAATGTATAAAGATTAGTTTGAAAACCTCGCATGGCTATGAAGCTTACACGAATAGTCGTTAATCGGATGATTCTAGGGAGACTGATCCTAGCGATCGGTCCAATTTTTATTTTTATTTTTTTTTTAATTTTTACTCTTAAGATATTTATAATATTTATTTTGACAATTTTTTTTACAGGATCTAGTAATTTAGGTATAATTTGGATGTCTGTTTATTTATATACATCCAAATTATACATAAATCATTAAATCCTATAAAAAAATTGTCAGAATAAATGTTATAAATATTTTAAGAGTAAAATAACTAAATAAATATAAAATAAAAATTTTGACCGGTCCCCATGAGTTATTGTTATTGCAATCATGAAGGAGCACGAGGCAGAAATATGGCATTTTTTAAGGAGATTTGCAGAAATGGAAGTTCTCTCTTTCCTAGATTTATGAAGATAATAGAGGTTCAAAAGATCTGTCTGACTAAACTCAGTACCTAACCAATGTTCAATAGATCATTAAAACTAGAATCTAATGAGTTCCAACTACTTGGTAAATCTTTCGAATATCTGTGCTGAATACTGTGCTATCTTTGTGATGTTAAGCATGTTTTTTTGTCGTTGTTTTTCTTTTTTTCTTCTATGTTTTACTCGATCTATATCTCATCCTAGATCTCCTCTTACCGAAATATCAGTTTTAGTTTTAGGGTGACTAGATGACAAATTAACCCATTTCTACATGGAGCACCACCCCACCTACCCTTTGAGCCACGGGCTTACTACCTTTCAACTACTACTGTTATAGGTAGGTCACTGTATTATGACCAACAATTATATCCCATTGTCAGTGTTTGTTGCGTATTATTAGAAATAGTTTCATATTAACAACTGATAGAATGGAATTTACGCACTGTCCAGGTCTAAAAGAAACACCTGCACGGGGATCCAAGAAAACCTTGTCTGCTCAAGGGGGATGTGATTTCTTTTTACACCTCGTGTGCAGGGTGCAGACTACATATAGAGTCAAATATAACTTTAAATTCCAAATGTTCCTTTTGACTCCAATAAAAGTAAACTTTCGGAATTTAAAGCTTTGAAGATAATGACAATGCTTGGTTTTTAAGGTTATCTCAGTGATTTTTTCATTTCCATCTACTATGAGAAAGTTATTATTGTAAAAACAAATATGAAGGTGTGCTGGTTTTTCGAACTTTGTGTTGCACCCACTTTGCATCTAACTAATCATGTCTCTCCAAATGCTAAATCCAAACACCGTCTTAAGGTTCATCCTTTCGGTGATTTATTTAAACTTTTGAATACTTTAAGGGCAGCGTTAATATTACAGAAGAGTTCAAATTTTATGTTAAATGTATTGCTTAATAGGATGACAAAGATCGCTCAACTGTTAGGTTGGGGCTTGGCAAGGTCTCCTTAAGGGGGTGCAGAGCCATGACAGCTCAATTAGGACCTATCTGGGGACTGTTTATAAACGAATTCACAGTTTTTATTAAAAGTAAGTGTTGTATGAAGTTAAGTTCTCTGGACTCGGTAAAGGGTGTATTTTAAAATGGAGGGGAATTGCTCATGTCTGGTGGGAGGACTGAATTGGAGGGTCCTACCTGTCTTGATGTGCAATGCACAGATCTGATGTAGGACCCATTTACAAAGGATCCACATCAGAGTGATCATTATGTTGATGGGATGAGATGGCTTGCCTTTCATTAGCCTGGGAATTAAGATTGTTGGTCTAGTTTTTCTTCTCTTTAGGTCTACTGCATATTCCTAGTTAGGAGAAATTCAGTTTTTTGACTGCTATAGTTCTATCAGCTAGTTTAAAATTCTAGTGGAATTTGTGTTGCATCATACTCCCTCCTTATTTTTTTGCAAACTTTAATTATATATTTTCTTTTTCTACATGTATCGATTATTTAGTTTTAATTTAGTACTAGCGATATGATAGAGAAATTATATTATTAAATTTCAAAACGTTATATCACTTTATATTATCATTAATAAAAGAACTTTCTTTTTATGGAATGGTTATATTTTTTGGGGCGAAAGGGACTCATTTTGTAAAACGGAGGGAGGGAGTCTTGTCTATTTGTACTTCATTACGTTTGTGACGCTAGTCTAATTACCTATATTTACTACTATTATATTGAACATTTGTGAGGCTCAAGTCTTAGCTTATTTTGGTTGACCACATCTGAAATTGGCTTTGGATAATGAGTTTTCTTTTCCCATGTTTTTTAAAGTGTATTTTTGTGGTGGGAAAGGGGGGACAGGGCGAGGGGGTAGTAGGCAGATTAGAGTTGGATAGAGAAAAAAAAAAAAAGCCTATTAAATAATGTAATGGCCCATCGAACTTATATGACTTTATGCGTTTGAAATAGTTTAATTTTGACCGCCAATAATTGGTATTAGTTGGAATAATACATGCTTAAGTTTACGTCAGGATGAGAAGATTCAGCACAAAGGTGTTCCTCCTGTCGGTGCCGTGGGCATTAAGAATGTATTATTTGAATAAACTTTATAAGTAATACAACTGTCATCCTGGTCAACAGGCTGAAGTAAATTTATGACCTAATTTAGTAATACAAGTAGTGTGTTTCCTAAAGTCTAGGAGAAGCACTCGGCTGAAAGACTTTCTGCTAAAAAATTGTTTTAAGATTTTCCTTGGTATACAGATAAGTAGATAACTTCAAATCTCTGCACAAACACACACACACACACACATATATATATATGTGTGTATATATATATATATAATATTTTAGAAATATTTAGTGATGGGTAATGCAAAGATGTGATGAAGATATTGGAACAACTTTTTTTTTTTTTTTTGTGGTAAGAAGATATTGACACACACAAAAGAAAGAGACATATATGGACGTAAAAGAATGGTTTATTAATAGTTTAAGTTTTATTGAAGTATTTTGTTTAGTGCGACGTTATTCCGTATCCTACCGTTCATTTTAAATCTAGATTAATGTTTTACTAGGATCAATAAAACGCAGAAATTGATGAGACATGTTTTGGAAATGTTCGATATAGGTGAGCTCATTAAAACAAATAAAGTAATGAAAAGGGTTGTTCTTTAGAATAAAAATGTTCCCTCGTCTCCATTACCTTAATCATAATTTTTTTTTTTAATTCTATATGAAAAATTAAAATAAATACGTATTATGAATGAAATTAATAGCTATAACCTAATTTATCTTATTGATTTACATAATTACACCAAAATTCAGATCAATCACTCTTTTTTTAGATATGACGAATATGTGCATTCTTAACATAAATCTTAGGTTGATTTTTGTTAATAATTTTTAATGGTTTCCTTTTTAATGCCCGCATGTTGCGATAATGTTTTTTGCTTTTTCTTTTTCTAATGGTTAATTTTTTTTTATTTATAGAATTGATCACACCATTGTGATTTTTTTCATTAATATGTTTGAATCTTTATGAATAAAGAATTGGTGAAACAAGCTCATCAACCTCGTGCGAAACACAGACGACATGAATATTCATTATGTTAATTATTCAGATAATCAATTAGCTGTAGAATAAATATTTAATTAAATTTTTGAGAAAATAATTATAGTTATTAGTTAATTAACTATTTGTTTAAATAGTAAATTGTTGAATTATATATTATAAGTTCTTCTATCAATTATTAAGATAAACATTTGAATAGAATGTAGATTTATTTAGTTATGATTATGAAAAAATAATTATTTTAATATTATTTAAGTTTGTTATTGAATTCTATATTAGGGTTTATGTTGAAAATTTTGGTTGAAATTTTAATTTGCGCATAACTATGAAACTCAAATTTTAATTTAGTTATAAGAATTAGTTAGTAATGAATTCACTATAATTTTTTAACTAATTTATAGGTACTATGTTTCAAACAAATTCATATATATTATTAACAACTAAATCATGTGATTTAATATAAAATTTTAATTTTTAATAAATTTAATTTAATTTGGATATTAATTAATGAGAATTGATAGTTTCAAAAGTTAATTTGATATTTTCACAAGATTAAATGGGATCAACTTATGAAAATATCAAATTAACCTTTAGAACAAGCTAATTTGATATTTTTATAAGATCAAATGAGACCCACTTATAATAAAAAGAATGATACCCTTACCTTATCATGTGATTGGATATTGATAAAAATGAGGTTGATCAACCTATATATTTATAATATAATTAGTAATTATCACATATAAATTTCAAGGTGCACGATAACTCATATATTATGAACTATCAAAATTATTTGTATAATATAAATTTTTATAGTGTAAAATAATAACTTCAAAAATAATTTTTGAAATAATATTTCAAAATAAATCTTCCAAAGAAAGTTTTTTTAAAAATAAATCTTCTCAAAAAAGAGTCTTATAAAAGAAGATTTGTGAATACCGTATGAACTTACTTAAAAATTTTCTGCAATCCTTTTGATTTTCAAACACTCAAGATAACCTTACTATTCTCAGAGAAAACTCGTAAAATACTTGTAGAATTTTTTTATGTTTTATGTGTGATTTTTCTATTCAGCTGAGCAAGCTATTTATAGGAGAAAATAAGATACTATGTGCGGTAGGTGAGCAGCTGGCGTGCGACACGCCAATGCTGAAATGCAGCAGCAGCTGCCTGACTGCTTTCTTCCTTCACCAAATGTCAACAACCAACTCTCATGTGGCCCCACAGAGGGTACGCATGTTTACTATTCAAAATAGTAAAATTTAATTTTTTTAAATTTATTTATTTATTCTTCCTGTGGCTCTTATATATATATAATAAAATAATGCTACAACAATAATTCATAAATAAAGTAAAAAATACGCTACAGATCAATATTAATAATATAATTTACTATATATTTGCTGTTGTGACAATTATTTGGTTCAATAATTTTAAAATACAGTGCACCAACAATTATTGAGTCAATAATATGAAATACAGTGCTATGACAATTATTGAATCAATAATTCAAAATACTGTGTAGCAACAATTATTGATGAATAATGTGCAATGACCACGTTATCAGATTAATAATATGAGACATTGTGCAATACCGTGTGCTACTGTAGAATATTGTGTGCTACTGTAGAATACCGTGTGCTACAGTAAAATACCGTATACTATTATTCTTTTATCACCGGTATTTTAACAGTTAAAAGTGATAACACCGTTGACTATTTTTATTTAAAAATGCTACTTCTGTCATTTTCTATATCCAACAAATATTCCGTTTTGGGGTCCACCAATGATTAGTTATTTTAGCGCCGTCGTACAACCGGATATTCTCTGACAAAACGAATATTGTCCGACATAATAAAATTTGCACATAACATTTGTAACTTTTAACTTTGTCAATTTAACCACTTACTGTTTCAAGAAAAATATATATGAAGAAAAGTTAATTTTGTATTTCATAAAATTCAGGGTCTTACAGAGAACAGATGCTACAATGGTTCTTATCACAAAAAAAGAAGAAGACAAGAATCAAATAGAAAATTCAGTTAAATTAAAGAAAAAGTCACCCTTACCAATGTGCAAGTTCAATAACTAGTCAAAACCATAAGCGATCTAATTAAGGAAATCGTTGAATTTTGAAAATATACTAACAAAATGGAAGAAAGGAAACCCGACAAAATTCAACAATCATTAATCTCAACTCTTCTTCTTTCTTTTGGGCCTACAATTCAAGTAATTCCTTTAAGTCGTCATTAGGATCTGTTCCTCAATCCTCAATATCATCAAGTAGAGTCACTCCAACTGGTTTACGCCTCCTAACCATCAATAACCTCATATTTGACAATAAAAATTTGTAAGGGGTACACATTGAGGGTGAGCAGCAGTACCAACTTCACCTTTTTGGGCCAAGAAAAATAAAAGAAGAGATAAGACAAGGAGAGAAAAAAGGAAAAAGACTCTACGATGGGAGGATTAAAGAAGAAAGGAGAAATTCCCCAAAGAGTAGACCATGTTTGAAGAGGCTGAGGTATTAGAGATGATTTCTGTTTTGAGACAACTTGTAATTTTTTTCCTTCATTCAATTCTTGTAATTAAATTCTTTATACATTAATAAAATTCATTCTTGCTTCTTGACAATATAGTTACTCATTGTATAATAAGTCATGTTTAATTTCGTGTATTGTCTTGTATTCTAGAAAATTGATGATTGGATGAAATTACTTATTTTGTCATCATCAAATAGGGGGAGATTGTTAGTACTTATCTTTGTGTGTTATCTTTATTTGAGTTGATAATGATAATGTTATTAATATATTTGTAAAAATAAGTAGAGTTTGTAAAGTCATTATCAAAGTTTATATATTAAATGACTTAGTTAAGGATCAAATTTATTAGGTTGATTCAAATCGTAGAGTATAGTTATATAATCCTTGTAATAGCTGAAACTGTCCAAGACATACTGACATTTCGTTAAGTAAAAGTCAAAGTCACTTTAAGATTGCAGAGTAAGCAGAGCTTCTTTAAAATTACTAAGTACCAGATCGTAGAGTCAGATTACAAAACCACTACAAATTGTAAGGTGGATATCATTGAGTGGAGTTACTCAACGATCAGAGGATCAACTCTGCGATTCTAGGATAGTTTAATCAAAAAATTGTAAAGTGCAGAATCTTGACAAGTCGGTGGCAGGTCTATGACAAGGATTATATATGTTAATACACACTCCTCAATGTCCTCAATGTTGATTTTCGAATGTGTAAGAAATAAGGATAAAAGACAACATAACTTTATCCAACAGTTATATGTGTAAGGACAGACACGCGTCTGCTACTTTACCAAACATAGTAATATCGAAAACAACAGCTTGTGGTTTACCAAATAACTATTCAAAGTCAAAAAAAATTATAATTTCCTAAGTGTCTTAGACAAATTGGAGCAATGGTAACAATCTAATAACAAATCGCAATGAGAGTCTATAAAAAGATTGCTACTACTAGGGGTGTTCAAAATTTTCGGTTTTTTCGGTTTTTTACCGAACCGATCGGTATCGGTTTTTGCGGTACCGGTTTTTTTCGGTACCGGTTTTTTCGGTTTCGGTTTTTTATATTTTTCGGTACCGATAGCGGTATGGGCATTTTTGAATTTCGGTTCGATTCGATATACCGAAAGAACCGAATTACATAATATAATAATAAATTTATATTAATTATTATATAATTAATAATAATTATATATATTGGTAATCGGTAAAAACTGAAAACTGAATCGAAAAAATCGAACCGAATTTGTACCGAACCTGTACCGAAACCGGTAATTCGGTTCGATTTTTGTTTTAGTGGTAATTTCGGTTCGGTACCAGTTCGGTTTTTTACCGATGGACACCCCTAACTACTACAACACTGAAAATAACGATTAAAAAAATCAAGAATCAAACGCTAAAAGTTCAAGTGTTTGAAAAGTTATTATCTACGATCAAAGAAAAATGATTTGCTTCAAAGTCATTTGAAGAGAGTTTTAAAGCTACCTAGTAACAACATAAACAACAATCATTTCCTTGTATTTACAGATCTTATTGATCTTTTGTATAGCCAAGTCTTAGTGACTTGCTAATTCTTAGTGAATTATTTGTGGTACTAGTTCTAAGTGAACTATGTTTATTTGTAACCCTCATTCTTAATGGATAATCCCTACTTGCAGAATAGAAATGAGAACTAGGAGACTTTGGTGCTCTAAATATCTTAAAAATTCTGTACTCTTTTCTTTTTTTTATCTTTACATAACTGCCTATATTGTTTAGTTACTCTATGATTTGATATTATGACTAGTTTTTGCAATTTACACTAAATTCAAAACCTGGGATTTTATTTAATATTTGAAGGAGTTTTTCAAAACATATTATGTTGTGCAACTAAAGTTAAATCAACCTGTTTAATCACTTGGTAACTTAAATAATTAAAAATAAAATTTCAAAAGATCTATCCAACCTCGCCTTCTAAATCTCTTTAGTGCATTTAGGAATAATAGAGTTAACTCCAAATTTTCAAAGCGAATATGTTGAAAACTAATTTAAGTATCTAGACTAGAGATGATAGTCGAATGGTAAATTTCTTTCTCTTTATTGTGCAAGGTGACAGGTTTGGGTCTACCCCTTAGCAGCAAAAAGTCAGATTTCAGCATGTGCTTCAAAAATTAAAGGTAACTTTCCCTTAAGTTCCTCACAGTCCCCATCTTGGCCTTTTCTCCAGGCTCCTCCTAGATCCCTAGGATTAAATTGTACCCCTAGATTTAGTACAATGTAATACTGTAGGTTTTTAAAAAAAATATTGTCTAAATGTGAGAGATTTCAAAACTGATTAAAACTGGCAAGAGCAAAAAATGATGGCAAGAATTTCTCTGAGATTAATCAATATTGCAGCTCCTATGGCTACAAAATTTACTTGTTTTTCCCTAAAGAATGTATGTCGTAGGAATTTAAGATTTACTTCATTTGTTGTGTTTATGCACATGTTAAAAGTTTTAAAAACTAATACTCCTTTATTTAGACTAGAAGTAATAGCTTAATGATAAATGTTTTTTTTTACCATGTAAGTGTTAAAGTTGATGCTCTAGAGGCTAATTATTTGATGTAATTGCTTAACATTTTTGATATTATATTTGATTGAATAAATATATTATTTTATTATGATTTCATTTATTGCGTTATATAAATGTTAGCATAATAAAAGTCCTTAGAATAGTGATACGAATTATATAGCTTCAAGTATGTGACTTGAACATGGGATTATATAATTACAATTAGTATCATTGCTCTTAAATGTCCCTAATCGAGTATCATTGTTAATAGGGCAACAATGATGTATTGAGATTAGTATGTGGATTGACTGATGGCCAAATCTCACTGGTCATAAATATATGAGATAATTGAGTCAATGCATATGTACATGTTAGAGAACAATGTACTGGACTGACCCACCATGAGAATTCTACGTGGAGCATTATGTAAAGTGTCATAAGAAATTCTCATAGTGACAATGATGTAATGATCCTCCGACCTGAGATAACTATATTATTACACGGGAATTTATGTACTTTGATATCATCAAATGTCACATTTAATAGGGTGGACAATAAATGTGATTATTGGGTACATCATGAATCGTGTGAGGAATATGAGTGATCTAGATGAAATTTAACCCTCCTATATATTAGGGGTGATATCCATAGGCATCTTGATTGAGTAGGACTATGAAATGCATGGCCATGCTCAAATAGTGATTTGTTTCATATAGTCTACTAATTGATCAAGAAAACTTAGATTAAATTATGAAGAGTGTGACACTTTCCATGCCTCGAGTTTAATCTAGGATGTCAAGGTTAAAATGATTAAATTGCATTGAAACATTGGTCACGAAAAGGTTGTATCGAATCACCGATCTTATTATTATTTGGGTAACAGTGATGCATTACTAGATGCCGCTCACTGTTTATAATTTTATAATATGATTTTAAAATTATTGCCAACATAATAATAACCTATAGGGTCACACACTTAGAACGTATTTAAAAAGGAATGAATTTAAATTGTAAGTATTTTAAATATGTCAATATGATTGATAGTATTTAAAAATTACGAATTTAAATTAATAGGATAATTTGTATATATGTATATTAATTAAGTAAGACTTAATTAAAATATAATATATATAAATTCGGATTTTATTTTTCTATTTATTTTAGGTTTTGGTTAATTCCTATTAGCTACTATATATATGATATATCAGTAGTCTTAATCACGTAAGGAAAAATTAAAACCCTAGCCGCTTTCAGAAAGAGGCTAGAAAGAAAAAATAGTTCAGAAATCCTGATCTTGGTGGCTAGTACCGCAGATCCCTTTTGCTGCAAATCGTGTAACGGTTCGCGGAGCGTTCGTGTGGATACTGTAGAGACGCAGTCGCTGGATTGCGTTGAAGATTCGAAGCCGTTTCAGAATTTCATCGTCTCCTGTCCATATCGAATAATCGGTAAATAATCTAAACCTCTGAATTAATATGGTTTTGCATAGATCCTGTATTAGGGTTTTAGAAAATTTTTGAAATTCCGCTACTTTCTCTGTGTCAAAACCCTAACAGTAAGGTCATTCATTTGAGTTTATTGGTTTAGTGTTCAACAAGAAGTCAAAAGTCAGTAATTATTAGGAAAGATTAAAAGGTAAGTTTATTTTAATTTCATATCAATTCTCCTCTCAAGCTGACAAGCCCCCTCCTAGTCCCCTAATGAAATGTATTCCTAAAAGTAAAATTATAATACTGTTGGTTCTAAAAAAAAATGAAAACTAATAATATTTGGTAAGTTAGATTTGGATACTCATTATTGCTAAAATAATTTAAATTAAGATAATTTTTTTTTAACATTTTTAAATTGTCCCAAATGGTAACTTCAAAGGGGATTTTTGTTATAGAGGAAAATTATAATGAAAATTTAGATTTTTATATATTTTATTATTTATGGAGTTTTAGTTTATCTGATGTATTTTTATTTATTATTTAGAAAAATTTAATAGAATTTAGATTTATTATTTTTACTTTAATAATTTTTAACTAGTTGTAGAAAAGTTAATTATTAGTTTTATTATCCTTTTTAAAGTAGATTAGGAGAGTTATTTATTATCCTTTTTAGAGTAGACGTTGGAAAGTACTTAGACCTATAAATATGGATTGTTTTGAGACTTCTCATGTAATTAATACATTTCAATTCATAATAATGATAATATTATATTTTCTCTTGGAGAATTTTTTTATTTTTTCTCGTGCGCAAGAATTTATTTGCATTTGTGTTAGTAGATTAAACCAACCATTATATTCTGCTGCGTCAATTAGTATCAGAACTTGGATAACTGTATCCATTGGGCATGGTTGAAGGAATAGATGGAACAAAACTTCATATGTTATCTCGAGAATTTTTTAGTTTTTTGATGAAAATTAAATTATAAAGTCAAAAATTATGTAAATCGTGATGATTTTTACCTAAATCAGGGTCAAACATAAATTTAGTACTTATCTAAAAAAAACAAAAAAACACCTCCATTGCAAAGCAAAGTCCGCGTCCAATGGTACTATCACAAGGCAGCATCAAACATCACAAGTATATATTAAGCTTGGGGTGTTGATTTAATATGGCAAAGTGTGATTTCGGTTATTTTATCTGCCCTCAAGTTTTAATTACTTGCATACTGTATCCCGAAGCCTTATACATGCTGAAAATATTTTATTTGGTTGACTTTTGAATTTTATTCTCATGGATAAAGGTAAACCAAGTAGGAATTTTATGCATGTTCCATTCTTTGATGATATTCCTTATATTGGCGAAGGGTACTATAACATATATAAATTATTATTTGATATTAAAAGTATTTTTATTTTTACATTTGTGAATATCAATAAGGTCAGGTTAATAATAAATAAACTTGTTATATATGCAGCTGAAAGTTGGATTCAAATGAATTACGTGAGATCACGTAATGATATGAGAATTTTTTTTTATTAGAAAGATATGAAATATATATATTGATTTCTGAATATTATTATGAATACATCACACACATTCATTGTAAGTTATATCAGTGGGTAACAAAATTTGTAAGACATTATCATGAGCCTCATGTTCAGCCTTTAATTTGAAAAATGTTAGAAAACTTTATAGAAACTTCAAAATATATTGTCCAATATTTCTATCGCTATACAATATTGTGAGTTCAAGAGACCTATTGAGACACCAAAAGTTGTTAAAGAGTCAAAAACTAATGTTACATATCGTGAGTTGGAGATATCTGTTGATACCCCAGAAATTATTAGATGTTCAAAGAAAGAATTTGAAGTATAGGTTATAATTGATGATACGCTGATTTTAGAGGTTCCTAAGACTAGTGTTATGGAAGAAAGATAACTTGATATTGAAGTTAGTACAGTTGAAGAATCACAAATTCTAGTTGAGTCACCTAGTATCAACGTGAGTGAAAAAATTTGTGACGTCTAAGGATGAGGATTCTACAACAGATACCATTGGTTCAGAAGTTGCACCCGTTCGAGGACATTGAAATTATTAATTTTGTTATCCCTCAAAATTTCTTTTTATGCATGTTAATTGGAAGATATTGGTATTTTTTCACTTATTTTCGTAATTATTCTTTGAGAAGAAAAAATATGGATTTTTGATCCCGTGAAGATTAAAGATTCGTTCTTGATGTTTGATACTAGTTCGTTTTAAAATTCGAGGACAAATTTTTTCTAAGAAGAAAAGTTTGATGCCCAGGAAAATTATAATGAAAATTAAGATTTTCATAAATTTTGTTATTTATGAAATTTTAGTTTTTTTGATATATTTTTATTTATTATTTAGGAAAATCTAGTAGGATTTAGCTTTATTATTTTTACTTTAATAATTTTCATCTAGTCATAAAAAAGTTAATTAATAGTTTTATTATCCTTTTCAAAGTAGATTAAGAAATTTATTTATTATTATCCTTTTAAGAGTAGATGTAAGAAAAAAACCTAAGCCTATACATATAGGTTATCTTAAGACTTTTTATGTAATTAATACAATTCATTTCATAATAATATTACATTTTCTCTCAGAGAATTTCTTACTTTCTTTTGTGCGGAAATGATTTATTTACCTTTGTATTAATAGGTTAAATGCCTTAGATAACTTTAGTATCAAGGATGGTATCAATTTTTAGAATACTAATAATAAACAAATAGATATATAAAGGAATTGGCTCATCCATGACCTATAATGGTCATACATATGACCGTGGCTAGAAACATGAACCTTTTCAATTAATTTACTTTTCTTAAAATGAAAGTAATCAACTATCAATTGAAAGATATTGCCTTACAAAATAAACTACTCCCTCCGTTTGCCTTCATCTCAACTACTATTAATGGAGATAGATGGCTTCTCCTTTCATTTGCCAAATGACCAATTTAGAGAGAGAGATATGGCTCTGCGAAGGCTTAGGAGTCAAAATTAGAGTTTAATTAATAGTTTCTTTCATTAATGGCATGTTACAATCCAATAAAAATAATAAATATAAAGGCAGTACAGATTATTATATGAATTAATATTGCAATTGTTAATCAGGAAGGAAATTTAAGAATTTCCTTATTTTCTATTGGAGTATTATGGATGCATTAAAAAGCAAATCTATAAGTAATACTCAAGGCAAATTACTTGAGTGTTAAGATAATCGGATTATCAATCCTTTAATTTGATGCGTGCAATTGTTGGCGCAACATTTCGGAAGCTTAAAAAGTTTAACTACTGGATTATGCCTTCCTCGCACAACCAAATAAGTTAAACTACTTCATTATATACAGTGACGGCTCCCATTTGGAGGGCAGTAAAGGGCACTTGTCTATGCTAGACTTTATTTATTTATTTTTAATAAGTTTAGGGACAAGGTAAAAAAATAATTTAATAAATTTAAGTGTCAAATTTATAAAAAGATTAAATTAGAGGGTTAAATATAATTTTGGTAAAATATTATACTTTTTCCGTTTTAAGATAAAAGTCATTATTCACTTTTTGAGCATATTAAGAAAGGAGATAAAATGACAAAATTGTCCGTATTTAAATTCTCATTTAATTACATAATTTTTTGCACATGACCAATGATGCTTCATAAATATGTATAGAGAATGTAAATATGACAATTAATACTAAAGATATTATAGATAAATTATTGTAAAAAATAAATTATTTAAGGTAAGTATACATTTAACTTGGGACTTCAGCTTCATATTTGCTTCATCCTCCCTGCCGATGCCGCCTCCTCTTTCCTCCCTGTCTCTTTTGCACACAGTGATGTGGTGCGCGGTGGTTGGCCGGCAGGTGATGCCAATGACAAGGTCTCATCTCTCGCTTTGTTTAGATCCGATTTAAGGCTGTTAAGGTTAACTTTTCTTGTAAAAAAAGAATTTATCCTAAAATTTAGATTTTTAATTAGGAAATTTAATTTATGTTTAAATTTATGTTAATTAGTTAGCTAAAATTTGGATTTTGGTGGTTTTGTTTGATGGGTGTTCCTCATAAAATTATATTTGAGTTTTAAGTTTGGAAACTATTGATGTCTCATGCCTCTAATTTTATTCTTTCTTACAAGTAAATTATTTTCTTATTCAACATAAAGAAAAATAAGTTATGCTACTTTTATCTTTTAATATATGAAAATTTGATTGACGGTTCCAATGTATTTAGGTAGGGTTTATGTAAAATATGTAAAGTTCATAAAAATCAATGAACTAAAGTGCACGGAATTGACAGATTTATACAATTTGCTAAGAGAATTATATTATCTTCCATTAATGGAGAGCGATTGAAAACTTACAATGTGAACATAAAATGTATCTCTATTCTAGAATCTTTTTTTGTATGCTCAACTCCTAAACTAACTGATTATATTTAGTATTCTGTATATACAAACATTTAATTAGAATTGCTTTAATAGTTGACTGAGCTAATGTAATGATCATTAGGATATGAATATGCTGAATTTTTTAATAATTTTTTCTTTAAACGAAAAACTTACAACTTTGAGTTAAAAATTCAGTTTTATTTGTTGTGAAAATGAGACCATTTATGGATGTGATCTACTTTTAAACCTGAGTTGTGTTTGTGGGTTGTGTACTTGTGTTTATAGGTTGATTTTGATGCATTTGGCCTTCCTTTTGTTTGAATAGGAAAATAGTATTGTAATTGATAAATATTATTATGATTAATTTAGATTTTTTTATTTAAATTTAACAAAAAATAGTTAAAATTCGCCCCTATTGAGAATAAATCCTGTATCCTTCCTTGATTATATATATACATGGACACACATATGTATACTATATGCAAAAAGAAAACATTATATACATTTGCATTGTACGTAACCTAATTAATATAAGAACACAATAATACACAGAGACTTTACAACCACTATGACGAGTTTTTAAAAAAAATAATAATAATTCAAATTGAAATATTTAATATCTTTCATTGATATAAGCACTTGCTCACGTCATCAAAAAAGTTCTATGTATGCTTTTGGAGACATGAACTTGAATCCAGTGTTCTTTAATAGTACTACTTCAATTATCTTTACAAATCTGTGTTATATGTAGGGGCGAGCATACCGTTATTAACCGAAATGAATTGTTTATTCGATTATAAGTGAATATTAAATTTTGTATAATTTTATTATTCAAACAAGTATTTGGCTAACCAAATAATTAAAAATCGAATTATATTATATGGTAATTCGGTATATAACTAAAATATGAATTTATTTTTACCAAAAAAAAAAAAAAAATTCAAATTTTACACTAGAGTTTTCAAATAATATTTAACCATAATAATTCATAAACTAGTTTAATAATTTCAATTTAACAATGCATAATCACAGGAAAAAGTTAAAAAAATAAAATAATAAATACTTAATTTGCTTATTTGGGTATCTGAAGATCATAATTTTAAAAAATGGAACCAAACTAGAATACTAAATAATTAAATGGTTATAACTGAATTATTTAAGGTAAGTAGACATTTAACTTGGGACTTCAGCTTCATATTTGCTTCATCCTCCCTGCCGCTGCCTCCTCCTCTTTCCTCCCTGACTCTCTTGCACATAGTGACGTGGTGCGCGGTGGTTGGCCGACAGGCGACGCCAACGACAAGGTCTCATCTCTCGCTTTGTTTAGATCCGATTTAAGGCTGTTAAGGTCAACCTTTCTTGTAAAAAAAATAATTTATCCTAAAATTTAGGTTTTTAATTAGGAAATTTAATTTATGTTTAAATTTGTATTAATTAGTTGGCTAAAATTTGGATTTTGGTGGTTTTATTTGATGGGTGTTATTCTTAGAATTATATTTGAGATTTAAGTTTGGAAATGATTGATGTCTCATGCCTCTAATCTTATTTTTTTTTACAAGTAAATTATTTTTCTATTCAACATAAAGAAAAATAAGTTATGCTATTTTTATCTTTTAATATATGAAAATTTGATTGATGGTTCCAATGTATTTAAGTACTTAGGTTTTATGTAAAATGTGCAAAGTTCATAAAAATCAATGAACTAAAGTGCACGGAATTAACAAATTTATACAATTTGCTAGGAGAATTGTATTATCTTCTATTAATGAAGAGCGATTGAAAACTTATAATGTGAGCACAAAATGTATCTCTATTCTGAAATCTTTTTCTTTATGCTCAACTCCTAAACTAACTGGTTATATTTAGTATTTTGTATATACATTATGTATATACAGACATTTAATTAGAACTGCTTTAATAGTTGGCTGAGTTGATAGACAATTAGGATATGAATATGCTAAAAAACTTTATATTTTTTTCTTTAAATGAAAAACTTACAATTTTGAGTTGAAAATTCAGTTTGATTTGTGGTGAAAATGAGACTATTTATGGATGTGACCTACTTTAAAACTTGAGTTGTGTTTGTGGGTTGTGTACTTGTATTTATAGGTTGATTTTGATGTGTTTTGCCTCCCTTTTGTTTGAATAGGAGAATAATATTGTAATTGGTAAATATTATTATGATTAGTTCAAGTTTTTTTTATTTAATTTTAACAAAAAATAGTTAAAATTCGTCCAATAAATCCTGTATCCTTCCCTGATTATATATATACATAGACACACATATGTATATTATATGCAAAAAGAAAACATTATATACATTTGCATTGTACGTAACCTAATTAATATAAGAACACAATAATACACATAGACTTTACACCCACTGTGACGAGTATTTTTTTTAAAAAATAATAATTCAAATTGAAATATTAAATATCTTTCATTAATATAAGCACTTGCTCACGTCATCAAAAAAGTTCTATGTATGCTTTTGGAGACATGAACTTGAATCCAGTGTTCTTTAATAGTACTACTTCAATTATCTTTACAAATCTGTGTTATATGTAGGGGCGAGCATACCGTTATTAACCGAAATGAATTGTTTATTCGGTTATAAGTGAATACCAAATTTTGTATAATTTTATTATTCAAACAAATATTTGGCTAATCAAATAACTGAAAATTGAATTATATTATATGGTTATTTGGTATATAATTAAAATATGAATTTATTTTTAACAAAAAAACATTTATTTCAAATTTTACACTAGAATTTTCAAATAATATTTAACCATAATTAATTCATAAACTAGTTTAATAATTTTAATTTAACAATGGAAAAAGTTAAAAAAAAATAAATTAAATACTTAATTTGGTTATTTGGGTATCCGAAAATCATAATTTTAAAAACTAGAACCGAACTAGAATACTGAATAATTAAATGGTTATAATCGACTTAAACAAAATAACTGAAATAATTCGGTTAATTTTTTTTTGGTTTAATTCGGTAATTCGATTTTATCCGTTTTTTTGCTCAGCCCTAATTATATGTAGATCCGCCAAGTGGGCTGGACCATGATTGGAATGGGTTGGGATAAAAAGG
This sequence comes from Hedera helix, assembly GCA_947179155.2. Taxonomy (NCBI): domain Eukaryota; kingdom Viridiplantae; phylum Streptophyta; class Magnoliopsida; order Apiales; family Araliaceae; genus Hedera; species Hedera helix. The sequence continues at coordinate 7,428,433 of OX359264.1, read as the reverse complement.
TCTAATGTTTATTGGGCTAAAAAAATGAGTTTCATGGGCAGGTGTACTGGACTTTTGCCATTCTTTCCCTTTAAATTTAAAAAAGAAGTTCACCGTAAGATTTAATTTAAAAAAAAAAATCTTTTGATTCAAATATCACGAATAATGAATAATTAAGACAAATGTATCATGTAAATTTCAAATTCATCATATATAAAGAGATATAAGTAAACTTACGGTAAAAAGATTGAGTAGAAAGAATAGAAGCAATCAATTTGAGGGAACTAAGTAGGAAACGAACAGAGTGAGATTGGAAGTCAGGAAGAATTAGAATGACTTTTTTCATCCTTTGTTTATTTTTAAATTATTAAAATAGTTGAATTTAACTATTGACTTCTGAGTAATCTTATAGTGAATTGGATCAATGGACTAAATATATTTTTAATGTTATTAAGAGATGGGTGGGCTAAAGTTGGACTATGCTAACAAGGCCCGGATTTTCTTAGGTTAAAAATACAAGCCCAAATTCCTTTTTCTGTTGTGGACTTGTCTGGTCCTTGAGCTTGGACCTTCCTAGTTATATGAGATCAAGAAGACCATATTCATCCAAAAGCCTAATAGAATTTCGTACATGATTCTATAAGAGATAAATCGAACCCAATGTTAACCAACACTGCCTGGACTAGGCTCAGTTAGCGTAGCTGCAAATGTGGCAACACTGGCTGGTAATGAGAAGCAATAAAAGATTCACAAAAAGAATTCTATTTATTAAAAAAATAATATATTTCACAGTTTTTTTTATTACTATTAATAATATAAAATAAAACGATGTTTTGAAAGTTGTCGTCACAATTTCATTATCACGTTACCACTACTTAATTAACAACTTATATTTTATAAAATAAATTCAAAACAAAAATTAGTCGTGTAATTTGCAGATTTACGGAAATTACGGAAACTTCATCCTTTTCTCCCATAAATATAAAGATAAGTGATCTTATATTTTAAAACTAGAATATACTATTGCATGTGAGATGTTAGTTCGTGATAAAGTATACATATCTCTGCATAATTTCACACGAATGAGACTAACTAGTCGTGTAATTTGCAGATATAATTTATCCTTAATTTCGTATTTTAATTATTCAGATATAATTTAGATACTTTCTTCTACGTCTTTAATGTGAAGTTTCAGTGCGACAAACATGTAGAAGTTGAGCATTTCAAATATATCATTAATAACGGAAAAAGTACCCTCAATTGGAAGACATGTGCCAAAATAGGAATATGTGCAAGTAGCCAAGTAGTACTTTAAAGTAAGAAGCAACTGTTTCTTATGGTGCTTGTGAATATCTCCAAATCACCAAGAGAAGCTGAATGACGGGGAAATGCTAGATCCGTTAGCAAAAGCTACTCAATATTGGATATCAATATGATACTATAGATATCTGCCATCTCAAAGACTTGGTAGTACAGCTATACAGAGCTTCCTTTTTGTACTATCATGGTTCAGAATGCCATTAACGGAAAAAAAATGGCGATAAAAAAAGTAGTTACAAAAAATTGGATATAAAACGATATGTGAATTAAAATTAATGATAAAAAATAGTTATAAAAAACTGGATATAAAATGACATGTTGAATTAAAATTAGTGAATATTCCACTAACATAAGTAAATCTAATAATTATAATGGCCAAAAATAATAATATATAAATTGGTTGTAACCCATCTAACTTCGTGTGTGTGTGTGTGTGTGTGTGTGTGTGTATATATATATATATATATATATATATATATACACGGAAATGATCCATAACTTCGACTTACTATAGATCATTTTTTGACCAACTGAACTTTTGCTGTTCAATTGCCGTTCAATTGAAATAATAACGGCTCAATTTAATGTAGGAGGATTAATATGCACACGAAGTTCTTGCGAATATTATTTAGCATTCGCAAAAAGTTATTGCGGATATCTTTTTACATTAAAAGTCATACCAATCATTCTCTCTCCTAACTCAACTTTTTCTCTTTCTTCTATCAAATTTTAAAAGAAAAATGATATTTTTACAAGTAAAAGTGATAGTTTCACAAACTCTTTCTCACTAGTAAATGGGTCCCACACTTATATGAGGAAGACTTTCTGAAAATATCAATTTTTATTTACGAAAATAACAATTCTCATTTTAAAATTCAATAACTTTTTGTTACAAATTCAAAATTGTCAATTTATATATTATTGGAAAGCTCTCGTCAAGATTTTCAATAACAAGATTCATTGTTAATATATTTTTTAAAGTTAAAACGATCACTATTACGGTTAAAATTTTGTATTTTGAAATACACTATTATAGACTTTGGTTATAACCTTTGACGTTTTAACTACATTAAAATATATCAACAATGTGTCTTGTTTTGAAAATCCTGATGAGAACTTTCCAACGATATATAGAATGATAATTTTAGATTTGTAACAAAAAGTTCTTAAATTTTAGAATTTGATTAAAGAAAGAGATAAAGTTGGATTAGAAGAGAGTATGAGTGGTGTGACTTTCTGAGTTTTGTAACGTGCAAAATTATTCGCAAAAAAATTATTGTAGATACTAATTAGTATATGTAAGAACTTTTTGTGGATACTAATCCTCCTAATTTAAATTGAGTAATTATTGTTTGGAATTAACGGCAGTTGATCAGTTGGCTAAAAAATGATCCATAACTAGCAATGAGTATAGATCACTCCCCATATATGTGTGTGTGCATATGTTACTATTGTAGGGTTTATTTATAACTTTTGACATTTTAAGTACATTAAAGTATATCAACAATGGATCGTGTTTTGAAGATTCTGATGAGAGTTTTTTAACGATATATAAATTGACAATTTTAGATTTGTAACAAAAAAGTTATGAATTTTAGAATTTAATTGAAAAAAGAGAAATTATTGGGTTCAAAGAGAGAATAAGAAGATTTTTTTGCAGATACTAATTCTCTTATTTTGATCTGAGTGGTTGTGAAATCAATTTGCTAGAAAATGATGCACAGCCAGCAGTTATAAATCACTCTTACATATATATATATATATATATATATATATATATATATATATATATTTGTGTGTGTGTGCATATGTGATATTTGTCAGTTTCAATATTTGTTTTAAAGATATGTTAAGATCTTAATCAGTAGTTTGTATATTCACATTTTTCATTAATAGAGATTAAAAAAAAAGGATAAAACGAAAGTATTAAATGGATGCGGTTAGATTTTATGTAGGACACGTGGGTGGTTTAGATAGAAAGTCTACGGAGGTCTGGACTCTGGAGGAGTGAAGTCCGGAGGGGAGCAGGATCTGTCACCGGGGTTCACCATGTGTACGTTTATCCATCATAACACCTCATATCAAGCCTTTGAAGCAAGCCAGGAAAAGATACCTACATATAACCCCACAAGATACCACCTCATATGATCAACACTGACAGATAAATATCAAATATTTTATTTTATTTTTAAATTTTATAAGGAGGTGAAGACTGAAGAGTGGAGAACATTGGAAAAGGGGCAAGACAAGCACTCTCATCTTTAGTTAATTACCAAAATGTACATATGTCCCTTTCAATTTCCAGCACCCTCCTCATATATACTGTATACATACCTACATAGAAGAATTAAATTATTTTATTTAATTCAATTGTTGGTAGTCTTTTATTTCATTCAATTGTTACTAAATTCTTTCATTTCATTCAATTGTTAATATTCATAGTGTCATAGGCACGGATTAATGCTAGTTATCTATATTTCTCCTTGTTAATTCTCTCTCTATATATACATATATCTTATAATCTCTTTCTGAAGAATTCTCTTTCTGTAAATTGCTGCTTCAACAATGACGAGACCTGATCAAGAAGCAATCGACACATTCATGAGTATTACCGGCGCTTCTGAGCCTGTTGCCATTCAAAAACTTGAGGTATTAAGAGCCTGTTCGACAATGACTTATAAGTTCGTTAAGTTTAACCAATTTATAAGTCATTTGTCATAAAAAAATTATACTTTTTTTTTCACTTATAAGTCATTTTTTTTAAGTTGGTCGAAGTATATCAAATGTCCATTATGCTCCTAACATATTATGCTAAATTATTTACTCTATCCTTCAATTCCTAGCAAATCCAACAAGAAGCAGTAATGGTGTAATGATCACTCACGTTGATGATGCAGTAATGGTGTATTGAATATTTACTGCCCATTGAATTTGGATAATCTGAAAAATCAAATCGACCTTTGTGGGTTGATTTAAGTCTTTATAATACCGTTGCTTTGCATCATTTTACGAAAAATCAAGAACTTGTCATCACAGGTTGACTCAATCCTTGGGTTGATGTTCTATCACTTTGTATTTTCCTGATGCGCGCCTCAAATCTCGTCTATCATCCATTAGTTTGAGGTACCATTAAATACTTTATTTTAGTCGGGATGCACAATTTATGCCTAATGGGAGCTTTAATTAGAACAATATGTAAAATAAACATGAACTATAAATTTAACATTATATAGGTGATAATAAATAACTATTGTATGTCAAATATAGTAACATAAAATTATGAAAAAAATATAAATTATTTAATAAAGCGGGGATCAAGCCTATATATAAACTAATAGGTTCTGTCCGGTCCCTGACTTTGCCTCTTCAGTTTTATAATTTCGTTTATAAAAATTATATAAATCTTAGATAACTTATTATCATATGGTTAAATACTTAAAATTTGAAACTACTGAATGTAATACAGTTGCAAAAATATTGTTTTTTAGCCATTTTATTTTTTATTATTTTTTTGGGATGCCAAATATCAAATGATACAATTATTTAAATTAATGCAATTTTGTTCTACTTTGTGCATAGTAGTACAATGTGATTAATAATTAGTTATTAATATATAGATCTTTAAATTTTGTGCACTCTGTTTATTCACTTGAATTAAAGTCTTTCTGGGATTTTATGTGGTGCATAGTTTTTCTTTTTAAACTAAAAATAAAATAATTGAGTGCAATTAATAAAAACCCATGATAACCGCACTTTAGTTTATGACTTATAAATAAGGAATTTATAGTGATGTATCTCACACTATTTTGATTGGGTAAATTGTCAAGCAATTCAATTTAGTCATATACTGACTGAATTATCCAAATAGTATTTCTCTATTTTTACTCAACTTCTTATTTTCAAATAAATATAAATTTTATTTATTATTTGTTTTTTATTATTGAAATATTCATTTTTTTGGACCATGAAATAAATATTATTAGTTTAAAAAAATTTAACACCCACAATTTTATAATTACTCTGAAATAAATATTATTATTGAACTAAATGAGGCGGGGTTTCATTCTTCTCTATTCCGTCCCAAACTCACAAAAGTGTTGAAGTCAATAAAATTGTGGATGATTGTTATGATATGATATTGAATCAATGTATCTTTTTATTAATGTCCTTTTTAGTAATCTTTACTTATAAGTCATTATCAACCAAACACATTTATAACTATTTTAACTTAATTTATGGCTTATCAGTCAAATTGGTGCCGAATGTTTTTACTTATAAGTCAATTTATATTTTAATTTTAAGTCAGCTTATATTTTAATTTTAAGTTAATTTAAAATAAATCATTGCCGAACAGGCTCTAAATCATCCTTTTAATCACTGATCGTTATTTCGATTAATATAGAGTATGATTGCTGTTAAAATGTTGTAATTGGGGCTTTTCCTGGTTTTCTTCGTGTCATTATGCCTATTGATTTGCGCACTGCACCTCTTTCTAGTTTACTGTGTGGTGGGGGAGAAATTTAGAAGAGCACAAAAGCAAATGCAATATTTGATGGAGTATGTTAAGGTGGAGATTTATGCATTTCAGTTCTGTTCCAAAGAAATAAAATTTATTTGGCATTTGGAATGATAGTGCTATAAATTTGCTTAGGCTTGAGGCGAATCGAGTTTAGTTTGTTTTCTTGTTTGGCTAGGAAAAATAGCTAGCTTTATAGCACTAAAATATATTTTAACCGGTGGATAATGGACTTTTGTTTGTAAAAGGCTCTAGGGGGGTGGCCTCGGCGGGGGGGGGGGGGGGGGGGGGGGGGGGGGGGGGGCTAGCGCTTAGGGGATCTAGGCGAAATTTTTTATTTCAAGTCAATTTTAATATTATATCTTACATTTATCCAAACAAAATAATAATATAAAGCAAAATAATCTATAATAAAGATAATAAAGGTATTTGCTTAAAGTTTAAACACATATCCATATTGTCAATGTCAAAGTTCAAAGTTCAAACACAAACATGCAATTGTTCAAAGTTCAAACACAAACAAATAATAAAAAATACAAACTAATAGTCCTCATCTCCATATCCTTCTATATCTCTAACTTTTCTTCTAATATCTCCATCGGAGTCACGCTCATACTCCTCATCCCTCTCTTCCTCTGTGTTATCATCAGACAAAAAATATTTTTATGGTGTTCTCTTACTCCAACATTTCTACTACTTTTTTTAGGCTCTAACACATTATCTGATTTAGTTGCTTCACCAATCGCCTTCCAAATAAAGCTCAAACAGCCCTCAACTTCATCATTCACTCCCACAACGCCATCAACTTCATCAGTCACTCCCACTATATCGTTTTGTCGCTTAGTTATTAAAAAAATAATAATAATTGCAACCCTAATTTCTCTGCCTAGGCCCCGCATAATTTCTCCGTCTTCCCCGCATAGTTCCGTCTAATTTACTGGAGGGTTTTTTTTTCTGCCTTGGACCTAGGCGAAACGTCAGGAGGAGCCTAGCACCTAGGCGGGGTGTCGGGGGGCCTAGCGCCTAAGCGGTGATTAATCAGACCTAGGCAAATATTTTAAGAACACTAATTGGTTTGTTCCTGCTATTGAATTGCCCTTTGGTGCAGTTTGTTTTTGTAAAACATAAACATATACTCATCAATGAGGGATTATTAGTGTTGTTTAGTTATCTTCTAACCTTAAAAATTAAGGACAACTGTTCTATTTGCAAGTCTACCACAATCATAAAAAGTTTAAAATTTTGTATATGAGAGAGAGAGAGAGAGAGAGAGATTTTAAAAAGTAGGGGGAGTTTTCTAATTTGCTAGGCACATATTTAAATATTGAGTAAGTTTATTTATATACATATACATACACATACATATGTATATAAATATGTATATGCACACAAATTACAATTTCAATACTACTAAATTATAATTCTTCTTGATAAATATAAAAACATTCAAAAAAACAAAGTTTATGTATACTAATACTATCTAGTATTTTACAAAGTTTATGTATACTAATATTATATAGTAATTTAGGAAATGTATTAGTACATAAATCATTAATTAGTGTAGTATACGGTGTTTTTAACAGATTTAATTCTTATCATTCATGATTTTTTTTATAAAAAAAAATCTATCATTATTCCTTTGATTTTCGAGAAGAAAGCTATTATGGTTATAAAATCAATTTCTTTTAAATTTCTAGGCACTTATCAATACTCTTACTAGTTACTTCGGATCATCATGCAGTTCTCTCTCTCTCTCCCCCTATGATATTCTCTGCAACTCATTCTCTCTATCCTCCACAAGGATCGCCACTCCTGTCAACTTTGGGGTTTCTTGAAATCCATGACTTCTATCTCTAACAACAGCGACACTAAAATACTCCTCATACTCTTGTTGCTTTTTCCGTTGTATCCTCCAAACACCATCGCTCTTGTCTCCCTCCTCCGACCATGAGAAATCATCTAATGTACAGTCTTCAATTGGGTTTACGTTTGTGCTTAATTATGGGAATACTGCCGCTTTTGTTGGGTGTTGGATTGTATCAGAGTTTTGTACAAACAGTGATTTAGGGAATACAACTGAAAATTTTGAATGTTTTTGTAACCCATTTTAATTTACTTTGGTTTATTTAGGAAATACTTGGTTTAATCATGTTTTTGATTAACCTATTTTCACCCGATTTGTGTTACAAACACTATGTTTGCGGAGATGAGGGAAGATGGTGTTTATTTTATTAGGTCACGAACGCTTTCCTTGGATCATCTTCTTTGGTGGGTTTTTGCGTTATTTCCTTACTGCCTCTTCGTCTAACTTAATCATCGATCTAACTAGGTGGAAGCTTTAATAGACTTTAGGTTCAATTTTATTGAAGAGGAAGAAGAGCACCTTAGAAACCATTTGCCGTTACATCTTGAAGGCTTTAAAGCTAAATTGAACTTATCCAACTCTCTCAAGGAATGGGAAAAGAACAAAGATTTTGTAGTGGGTTTGAATGAGATTCAGTTAGAGAGCATACTGAGAAAGTCGTGGAAGGTAGACTGAGAAGTGAATTGCAGAAAGAGGAGAGAGAGAGAGAGACGAGGCAATTGGGTATCGTCTCAAAGGAAGGTATACTGTGACGCCCCCAAATTCGGGTACTAATACCACGAACTCAGTTCTCACGATCTAATACATTTATATCATACACACATCCCAAAAAACAACGCATAATATCTATTATGGGAAAATAAACATATTTTGTTTATACAAAAGAGTTAACTACTAGTTCCAAGGTACGAAACCTTTTCAAAATACATCACGAATTTAATACATACAATAGGGTTCGCGTTACATATAATCAGTCTTTAAACAAAATATATCAATAGGCAATTAATATTCCAACACGTCTACTATTTTATTTTTCCCTTGCCTTTATCTTTATTTGAACATTCAGGTTTGACTGTAATAAAATTTTCATGACATAACAAGGGTGAACAACTAGCTCACTCAGCAATTTTTATATAAATAATATGAGATATGTTATGATTGAATAAGAATTGAATGATTTAATGAATTCAGGAATAAATATATGAACAATATGATCAATGCGTGAATATTGAATAACAACTGATTATTTAAATATTGAGTGGTCAAATAGACAGTGAATGTCTACTGAGGAATCAGTTTCTTGATTGACACTCTTATGTTATATTTTCAGAACTGTAATTGCGAGGATCAGCCTCTCGTACTCTGTATATGCATGACATTTATTCTGTCTGTATCGTTTATCTGATACTTAGGTTTTTCCCTATTATGAGTTGTTCTTCTAAGTATAAGAATTTGTACCATTATGATTTGGATAACTTTTGAAATAAATTACACATATGTCTGGCCGAACGAGTAGCTTAGACTTCATTTTTAATTAGTTCATAAATGTAAGAAATTTAAACGATTCATAGCTCAAGAATGGAATATGAATTCAATTGCACTACATGCGAATAGCAATAACACTGATGTGGAATAATTTGCAATACAAAATAAGTTAGGGTTTAGGAACTTGCACAATATAAATTTGAGTAAGGTTAGGGAACTTACCTGTGACGCCCCCAAATCTGGGCCCACACAGCCCATACTTGAGTCGTCAAAAGACTACAACAAAATTATTACAACAAAGCACAACGTACAACAATACAGTGTATAATAATACACAACTAAGTCTTCACTATTATTGCCACACTATTTTACAAAACGTGAAAACTATGATAACTATTCCTCGGACCCTCACTCCATTCCCCGGCTAGACCCTGTTATGTTTTCATCTCCTGTTGAAAAACAATGGAACAAAAGAAAGGGTGAGCTCAAATAGCCCAGTAAAGAATATCATGACTAAGATAATGACGAATAAATTATCATTAGTCTTCAACAGTTGAGTTCTTGATAGAATACAATAGACTACAAGGTTTATATCAAAAACTGCAGTTAAATTCTTAAACAACGTTCAGATCAATAATAGCAGCGGAATGAGTAATCTATTAGAAGAATAATGCAGACTATAATGTCCACTCGGTTCTCTTTTTAGGAAAAACATCATCAACTTTTATCATCTGAAATATCATTAGTCAAGATAATACAAATTCACAGTTCCTGATCATAATCATGCAGATCAACAGTTCATCTTTGCACTACGGGCCAAAGACATTCAATATAACACCAACGGTCATGATTATACCAGATTCAGCCTTTGGTCATAATCATACCAAACAACAGTTCATCTTTGCACTACGGGCCAAAGAGAACATTCACCACGTGCCATAAAAGACACCGAACAGATGTATCGCCTTTAACCTATTATATCGCCTTTAACCTATCATCTGTTCAACAAATATATCACATCTGTGCCCCCGGCCACAGATATTCACAACAGCTTGATTTTTGGATGATTAGAATGATATAAATGATGAACAGAAGAAATAGGATAACAATAAGTATCGGAAGTTTACTTTGTACAGATTCAAATAATGTCCAAATTGTCAACATGATGTGGAGTGAAATTTAAAAATGATATTCAAGATCCACAGTTCAGAATAACGGTTACAATTCAATAGAAAGGTTCACGTAAATAGGAAGGTTCAGTTGAAATAATGAAGTTCAACTATTATGGAACATATAATATTTTCAGGAATTATAGAAGCAATAGTTCCATAATAAATTTCGATTTAGGAGTATGAAAGAAAATAATATCCCTTACCGTAGCAGGTTTGATTAACAAAAGGTGAAGGAAATTAATACAAAGGGTTATTCACCAACAGGCGGCAATCCGCTCCGTAAGGTTATTCCCACAATTTAATAGAATTTGAGTACAAAGAGTTATTCACCAAACAGGCGGCAATCCGCTCCGTAAGGTTATTCTCAGAGATTAATAATGAATGAATACGAAAGGTTATTCACCAACAGGCGGCAATCCGCTCCGTAAGGTTATTCCCACAATTTAATACATGGAAATAAAAGGCACGTCTTATGAGTAAGGAAGAAACAATATTATTATCGAGAATCAAATAATGATAATCCCTTACCATAGTATGTTTGAATAATGGAAGATGAAAAAGATGGTATCCCTTACCGTAACACGTGACTGGATATTGATTTAAATGAGGTTGATTAACTTGAACAGTACACGTATACTTATAGATCTTCACAAATATTCAAGATGACTTAAGCACACTTAGAGAGAACTTTCACAAGAAGTATTTAGAGAGAGAAAGAAAGAACAAGTAAGGAAGTTTATGAAAAATCCTTAAGTTAAGGCTTCTATTTATAGCCAAAAATCTTATCATTCATTTAATCTAAACCATTCATTTAAAGATCATCTTTTGATCTACACCATCCATTTCAAATATTATATTATCTTTAATCTACACCATTCATTTCATATCACCTAATAATCACCTAACTTTATATTATAAACAAATCAATTTAATTATTCAACAATAATTCACACTTTAATCTACACCATTCATTTCATATCACCTAATAATCACCTAACTTTATATTATAAACAAATCAATTCAATTATTCAACAATAATTCACACTTTAATCTACACCATTCATTTCATATCACCTAATAATCACCTAACTTTATATTATAAACAAATAACTTTATCAATTCAATTATTATGACTAATTGTTATAAATACAGTATAGTTAGCTCTTAGATATCAAGTCAATAAATTAATGAAATACAACTGTTTAAATAACATCATAATAGAGATAACAATAATGTAAAATAAAGCATACGTTACTGTGTAATGACAATTATTGATTCAATAATGTGAATTACTGTGCATATGTTACTGTGACAATTATTAGGTTCAATAATTTTAAAAACAGTGCAACAACAATTATTGACTCAATGATATAAAATACAGTGTAATGACAATTATTAAATCAATAATGCAAAATACTGTGTAACAACAATTATTGAATTGATAATATAAAATATTATGCAGTGACAATTATCGATGAAATGATGCGTAACAGTTACGGTGTCAATTATCAGACCAAAAATATGAGACACTATGCAATACCGTGTGTTACTGTAGAGTACCGAGTGCTACAGAAAATACCAATAACTATCGTATGCTACTATTCTTTTATCACCGGTATTTTAACAGTTCCGTTGACTATTTTTATTTAAAAAGGTTATTTCTGTCGTTTTCTATATCCGACAAATATTCCGATGTGGGGTCCACCAATAATTTGTTATTTCGGCGCCGTCGGACCAAACGAATATTCCCCGACCAAACGAATATTTCCCGACAAAGCGAATATTGTCCGACAAAATAAAATTTGCACATAACATCCTTAACTTTTAACTTTATCGATTTAACCACTTACTGTTTCAAAAAAATATATATATGAAGAAAAATTAAATTTTGTATTTCATAAAATTCGGGGTCTTACATTACCTGTCTGTCGACTTACTGATAATTCTCTTAACTTAATTTCCTTTGAAAGACCTAATATAAATAATGTCGGTCTATCAATTAATACAACACACAATCGTTCATTTGACCGTCTATTTATGCTATTTATCTAGCATTTATATCAATTAGGATAATCACATACCACACACAATTCAATTTCATATCATTTATCCCTATAAAAGCATCTAATTGTACCTAGGGTAATGATTTAATTTCCTAATATGACTCCACTTTAAGTAATATTAATTTATTAAACTTAAAACATCCCTTCTCCATTCATTTAAACCTTTAAACAATTAATTATAATTGTTTAAGTAATTACGTTATTATTTACCATCACTTATTTGATAAATAATTACCCATGTCACCTTTATTTATTATTTAATGTTAATTAAATAATAAATAATATTTTTTTTACCTTATTTCCTTTAATTATTATTTAATGTTAATTAAATAATAATTAGTATAATCCTTTAAATATTCTTTAATTAATCATCCTTATTTAATAATAAATAATTGCTTTGTTAACTCTATCTTCCTTTAATTATTATTATTTAATATTAATAATAATTAATTAATTACCTTTACTTATTATTTAATATCAATTAAATAATAAATAATTAGTTTATTAACTTTATTATTCTTTAATTATTATTTAATGTTGATTAAATAATTATTAATAAATTAATAACCTTACTTATTATTTAATGTTGATTAAATAATAAATAATTAGTTTAATTGTTTAAGTATTCTTTAATTATTAATTAATGTTAATTAAATAATAATTAGTTAATTAATCATCCTTATTTTTTATTTAATACTAACTAAATGATAAATAATGAATTTAATAACTTAATTACCCTTAAATTATTGGTTAATGTTAATTAAATAATAATTAATTATCCTTACTTATTATTTAATAATAAGTAATTAGTTAACAACTTAATTACTCTCTAATTATTATTTAATGTTACTTAAATAATAATTTAATTAATTAATTATCCTTACCTATTATTTAGTTAATATTAAATAATAAATAATTAGTTTAATTATTATTTAGTAGTAAAGAATAATTAATTATCTACTATCATTATTATTTAGTAAGGTATTAATCAATCAATAATTTTAATAAATGCCAAATGACATCATAATTACCCAAATTAAATTTTATAATATTCTTTATTAAATTAGAAAAATATTTTATTTTGGGCCTGACCCGAGAAACGGTCATGCAAGACCCGAATTGGACCCCACAATCTAAAACAAAACCGAACCGACTTTAAAAAAAAAACCCAGCAGTGTGCTTCCCAGATTTTCCAGATTTGGCCTCATTTGCTCCAACTTGAATAAAATGAAATCTACAAGTCCAATTGACCTCATATTGGTCTTGTTGGATTCGTATCTTTTCGAACTATAAGATTATGTCATCAAAATATAAATTTAGACATGTTTTGGTCACTGAAAATAGCTCTCAAGTGGACTGTTGTGCACAGACTTCTAACAGTGAGGTGTTCTTGATCAAAAATTGACATCTTGCTCATTTTAAATCATTTTTACATGATTCCAAAGAGGTTTTGCTCTTAACTTACATATCTATCATTCTAAGGAAGAAAATCACAAAAATCATTTGTAAGTTTCAAAATGAAAAACTACGATCCAAGCGTTGGATTTAATTCGTCAATAAAAATGAATTCTTAGGTTTTTGTCAAACTCTTCAACATAAATGCACCCAAATATATATCTTAAGCTCATGAAACTCTACCTTAGCATGTCTAGTATAGTTGTAAGTAAAGAGAGTTTAAAAATTTGTTTTATAATACAAAAATTATATTTTGTACAAAAAAGACATGTAAACTAGGGTTTTTAGGGTTTTTATACCTCTTGTTTTTGGTGGCTTTCTTTCTTTGCTTTTCAAAGTATAAGATGAAGTTTGAGGACATCCAAGACTCCCACCAAGGCTGCCGTGCACCACCCCTTCAAGCTCTCCGTGGTGTTTTATACCTATAACTCTCAAGAACACAAGTGTAGCTCTCTCTTTCTCTCAAAACTCTCTCCTGCTTTCTTTATCTCTAACTTAGCCAAATAAACCGACATTGTAAATGAATGAGGGATGTTCTATTTATAGTCAAATGCTAAGCATGCTTAACCTCTCCTAATCCACAAACTTGGTTTAATTAGAGCTTAATTTGCATGGAAGACAACAATCCATGATTTAGGAATATTAAGGATAACTTGGGAGTAATTCATGGAATTGTGTTACCAAGACCAATCTTGAGCCTTGAACCCCCTCCATGGGGCTGCCCCACCGTGAATACACACACATATATAAACATATATATTTTATTCTTCCATTTTGCAAGTATTTAGCCAAATTGAATTCCTTTTTCAATTTCACTAGCTTGAGCTTAATATTTGGGCTATCACATAATTAAATTGGGCTCCCAACATAAGTTTTTATTGGACTCTAGCATATTTGTTTAAGTTAACAAGAGTTGGACTAATTAAATTAATTCTATAATCAAATAACAAGTCCACTAATAATTTTAATTGCACTGGGCTTGCTTCTTTAACTAAAAGGGCTAGTCTATTAGTATTAACTTATTAGATGAACTATTATTTAATATTTTCAACATTCATATATTTTCATTAATTAATAAATATATTAATTAATTTACATAATCCAATTAGACTTGCTATATTCAAAATTAATTAAATATTTAATTAACTATACTATCTTATCAATTCCTTGATATTAATATCTCCGTGTTAGTCCACTAATTTAATCTTCTCAATAGTCGGACTTCCTTTAATAATAAAAAAAAAATAAGTCACATACTCTATCAATTATATATTAGTTTAAATTAATTCCCACAACATACACTATATTAATAAATAAATTCTAAATTTTATTTATAATATAGTTTAATTTTTTGCCGTCATTACATATATTGGTCGTAGTTGAATTACTTTTGTTAAATGATGGGGAACACTGTGAAAATATCAAATGAGCTCGTAGAAGTATCACTTCCCAAAATTAATTGTGTTATCGTGAAAATGAAAATACATTGGAATGGATTAGTTTCACATGGTCTTTATATTTGCACATGGAATTTCATTCGATGTGTTGGTCTCGGGTGTCAATTATCCAAAGTGCATGTGGTAAAAGTTGGGACATCTTGTAAGAAATTTTTATGTTTTTTTTATGTGGAGGTGTTTCGTATGTTAGTCGGATCTATACCTTTATACAGAGGAGTATCATTTGAAGCAGATGTGAGTGAAACAATAATTTTACCCACAGTATTTATTACTATGGAATGGATTAAAACATGGTCATATCTATAGGCACTTCAAATGTTTCAACTTATCTCCTGAAACGCATAGGAGAAAGTTGTTTGGATACAACTTAAAATCTCTGTTTCACTCCTTCTTGATAAAAAGTAAAATCTCTAATTCTGTATATATACTAAAATCCCTTACCCTAATAGCCCATTCTCTCTCCTTTGCCACCGCAACAGCCACAAATTCCACCACCCATTATTATTTAAGTTGCGAGGCACATCGGGACACAAAATTCTCCTTGGGGTCTAGAAACAAGAACGAGGCGAGATGCTAGGCGAGGCGTGCACCTCATCGAAGTGAGGCACACATATATTAATAATGTTAAAAATATATATCCAGTTTTTCCACACATTTTGATTATTTATGTTTCAAATTTATCAACCACTAAGTAATTTTACAAACTTCTAAGCATATTTAAAAGGTTTCTATAACAAGTTCAAAGACCATATCTCCCTAGCATAGTGATACAATTGTATATATCTTAATTACATTCTGCATAAGTACATAGTTAAATACTTACAATCTTACATATAAATATTTTATGTAGTAAACACCACACAACAATATAAATGCATATTTAAATATTTAAAAAAATATTTATAAGTTATGCACACATATATAATTATTTAATAAATTAGTAAATGCTGAAATAGTAGTGTAGTAAAGTACCTAAAAAAATTAAAAAAATTGAGTAGCATAACCTTTAGTGGCCTGGGGTGGGCCTCGTGCCTAGGCCCTAGGCTCACCTTTAACAACATTGCTGCCAACATCTCTCCTCTTCTTCCTCCTTCACAACCATAACCGCCATTGCAACAACAGCAAATACGACTATCTCCTTTTTGTTAGACTACATATAGTAGAATTTAAGAGAGTTAAAGAAGGAAGAGAGAGAGAGAAGTTGAAACTAAATTCAAAATTTTCATATCCCATAACATTCCATTCTTACACCTTATATCAGTCATCAAAACTAAATTGTCCTAATTATCTCTTGAATTAAAAAGGAGTATACTACACTAGCCCTACAGACAATTACTAGCATAACAACTCCCTAGCCCTTTTAAGAACCTTGTTGTCAAGGAACTAACCTCTAACAGATACCTAATTACAGCAGCAACAAAATTGTAAGCACAAAGCACACAAAGTAATTTGACATCCATTCAACCAAAACAGAAATATGGATACTCTTTTACTATAACTGTTGCATCCTCCCAAGTAGAATCCTCTGGACTGGTAGATTGCCACTGAATTAGAACCTGAGGCATAGCCCTGTTATTCCTCTTAACCATTCGGCGATCCAAAATAAGTTCAGGCATAATCTTGAGTTGTCCTTCAAGACCAACAGGTGGTAAAGTTGGTTGTGCTTTAACATCCATTCCCAACTTTTTTTTAAGTAACGAAACGTGAAACACATGATGTAATTTGGATTCTAAAGGTAGTTCTAATCTGTAAGCTACCTTCCCTATCCTTTCCAACACCTTAAAAGGACCAAATAATCTAGGAGAAAGTTTAAGTGATTTCTTCAAGGCTAATGAAGTTTGCCTATAAGGTTGTAATATCAAATAGACAAAATATCCCACTATGAAAACTCTTTCAGTCCTGATTTTGCTTTATTCTATGTTAAGTAATTTCTAAATTCTCATTAAGCAATTTCATTAGCAACTTGTGCTTAGTCAACCATTCATTAAGTGTAGCCATATTGGTAGTTTGGGATATATAAGAAGGGATGTGTTTAGGAGAGTATCTATACAAAGCTTGGAATGGAGTCATCTGAATAGTTGTATGTTAAGAAGTATTATACTAATACTTAGCAGCTGGCAACCACTTAGTCCACTGTTGTGGTTTAGATCCCACCATGCATCTCAAATATTGTTCCAAGCACCTGTTTAACCTCTCACTTTGACCGTCATTTTGAGGATGATAAGCTAAACTATAACAAAATTTTGTTCCTAGTAGTTTGAACAACTCCTTCCAGAAAGTGCTAAGAAAGATCTTATCTTTGTCAAAGACAATGGTAGCTGGACATCTGTGTAACTTAAAAATATTGGAAAAGAACTCTTGAGCTACTACTTGAGCAGTGAATGGATGTGTCAAAGTAAACCAAGATGCAATCCTTACTATGAGACTTAGGTAAGCCCTCGATAAAATCCATGGCTATGTTAGTCCACACTTGAGATGGTTTTCCTAATGGTTGTAATAAACAAGCCAAAGCTACAGTTTCAGTTTTAACTTGTTGACATGTACTACATTCCTTCACAAACTGCTGGACATCCTCATACATGAGAGGCTAGTAAAACAGTTGCTTCAACCTCTTAAGTGTGGCTTTTTGTCTAGAATGACCCCTATACCAGTAGAATGACCTTCCGAAATCAGTTTCTTCCTCAGCTCCCTTTGGGATCCCACATAAATGACTCCATTGCATTTTAGAACCCCATGTGTTATAGTATTTGCTCTACCTGGAGACAACAAAGCCTCTGCAATTAACTCTTGTGCTCTGAAATCACCTTCATAACTATCACTAACTTATGTCATCCAAGTTGGAATGTTACCAGAAATAGCAATGCAAGCTCCATTGTCAATGATTCTTGACAAAGCATCTACTACCAAATTCTCCCTACTTCTTCTATATTCTATTGTATAATCCAGGCCCAAAAGCTTACTCAACCATTTTTGCTGTACCACAGTAGTGATTTTCTATTCCATGAAGTATTTGAGTGATTGATGATCTATCTTTATGACAAATTTAGCTCCCAGCAAATACAGTCTCCGTCTTTCAACATCGAGGATCACTGCTAGCAACTCTTTCTTATAAGTGGACAATCCTTGTGATTTTGGCCCTAATGCTTTGCTCAAATAAGCGATAGGCCTATTGTTTTGCATCAATACAACCCCAATTTCCTTATTACTAGCATCAGTTTCAAGAATAAATTCTTTTGTAAAATTTGGTAAAGCCAACACTGGTGTAATACTATGTGTTGTCTTTAATGTAAAAAATGCTTCAGTAGCTTTTGATCCCCAAAGAAATTTATTCTTCTGCAATAAAGAGGTCAATGGTCGTGTGGTAATCCCATAACCCCACACAAATTTTCTGTAATAACCACACAGTCCTAAGATGGACGTTAATTCCTTTACGTTACTTGGCTGAGGCCAATTCACCATAGCCTTGACCTTAGAAGGATCTGCCGCTACCCCTTTACTTGACACAATGTGGCCCAAATATTCAACTTGTTTCTGCTCAAAAGTGCACTTTGATTTTTTCGCAAACAACTAATGTTGTCTCAGAATTTCAAAAATTGTTCTAAGATGTAATAAGTGTGTGTCAAGATTTCTACTATACACCAATATATCATCAAAAAATACAAGTAAATACTTCCTTAACTGCTCAGAAAATATTTTGTTCATGAGGGACTAAAAAGTTGCAGGAGCATTTGTCAAGCCAAAAGGCATGACTAGAAATTCATAATGTCCACTATGTGTTTTAAACGCAGTTTTCTGTATATCCCCCTCGTGCATCCTCACTTGTAAATAAGCAGACCTCAAGTCTACTTTGGAGAAGTAAACTACCCTATTTAATTCATCTAACAATTCTTCCACAACAGGTATAGGGAACTCATCTTTAACTGTCAAATTATTCAATGCTCTATAATCCACACAAAATCTCCACGTACCATCTTTTTTCTTTACCAAAAGTACTGGTGAAGCAAAAGCACTAGTGTTATGCCTTATAATCCCGTTGTATAGCATCTCCTTTACCATTCTCTATTTCATTCTTTTGAGGATAGGGATATCTATATGGTCTATTGCTAACAGTGAGACTTTCATCCTTCAACTTAATGTGATGATCATGACTTCAGCTAGGAGGTAAAGAATTTGGCTCTCTAAACACATCTGAAAATTCAGATAATAATGGTTTCGAAGCACATTCTACCTCATCATCAACTTTCCTCTATAGTGGTTCTGAAGAAATTGAGAACAGTTGACCAATTAACCCAAGTGCTTTCTTGTTGATGAGTCTTTTGATGCCTTTAGCTGTGATTTGCTGTAACAGAGCTTGATCTGTTATGCCCCTTGGAACAATATTCTTCCCACCTGTCATAAATGTGGAGAATTTAGCTATCTAAACACATCTGCAAATTCATATAATAGTGGTTTCAAAGCACATTCTACCTCATCATCAACTTTCCTCTGTAGTGGTTTTAAAGAAATTGAGAACAGTTGACCAATTAACTTAAGTGCTTTCTTATTGATGAGTCTCTTGATGCCTTTAATTGTGATCTGCTGTAACATAGCTTGATCTGTTATGCCCCTTAGAATAATCTTTTTCCCACATTTCATAAATGTTAATCTCAGTTTGTCAAAATCAAATCTCACAAGGCTGTATTTCTGCATCCAAGCCACACCCAACACTACATCATACCCTTTAAAGGCAAAATTCTAACATCATGTTCAAATTCATGTCCCTGCATATGCCATTTAAAAACACATTTAACATCACTTACTAATTTTCCACCATCAACAACTGTAACAAGCAATTTAAGTGTAGGGTCTAATGTACATCCCAATGTCTTTGCAGTTTTGATGTCCAAAAAACTATGCGTACTACCACTATCAATTAACACAGTCAATGGTTTCTTTTTTCACAAAATCCTTAACCCTTATGGTAGGGTGGTTGGTATTTCCATTGAGTGCTATTACAGAAATTTCCATTTCACTAGGAATTTCCTTTGAGTAATCCAAGGCTTCCTCTTCATCCTCTACCACGATCTGATCACAGTCTTGTTCCTCAGTTTCCAACTTAAGAAGGTAAATCTGTTGCCGCTTACATCGATGCCCTGCTACAAACTTTTCATCACAATTAGAACAAAGTCCTTTGTCTCTCCTTTGTTACATTTCCTCAGGTGACAATCTTTTGATAGGTATTTGCCTTGGGTTTGTAATGGTTTTAGATGTGGTGGTATTGACTTGATATGTATCTGCAATTTAGCTAAAGCAATAGCATCTGATAAGGTAGCAGGTCTCAATAATTTCACCATGTGCTTGATAATTGGATCTAGGCCACTAACAAAGTTGGACAAGAAAAATTCATCGGTATAATATTTATTTTTAGCAGTAAGTATAGCTTTCAATCTTTCAAAATCATCTTGATAAGAAGTCACAGTTGAAGTCTGCATCAGTTGCTTGAATTCCTCAATTGGATCCTTGACAAAAATATTATACCGGATTAATATCTCTGTAGAGAATTTTGGCCATCCAATCACTTCTACTTCGTCTTAATAACCTTGAAACCAGAGATCGACCTTTCTTTCCATATAGATTTGCGCCAGAGCTACCTTACTCTCCTCAGACATAGGATTAAACGCAAAAAATTTATTGCATTTACGCAGCCAAGAGAGTGGATCTGTTCCGTCAAATCGAGGAAATTCAACCTTGAAATTTTTAGGTAAATCTGTTAGTACCTTATCAAACAAGGTGCTCGCTCCATCGAAGCAGTTTCCTCAATAATTACATCTTCCTACGTAAATTTAGTACCGTCCTTCACCACTGTGTTCAAGGCAATCATGATTGTTTGAAAATTTTGCTGCAATTCACCTTTAATTCCTTCTAAACCTGCTTCCACAGATTTCATACGAGTATCAAAACTCTCCAATTGTGCATCAACCAATCCCATAGCAGTGGTTAATCCATCAAAATTATGAGTTAGATCCTGTAACCGTTCGTCGAACACCTTTTGTTATTTTTCTAATTGACTTAGATGAGTTCCCTCCGCCATTAATGACATCCAGGAGTATGGCTCTGATACCAAGTTGTTAGACTACATCGAGTAGAATTTAAGAGAGTTGAAGAAGGAAGAGAGAGAGAAGTTGAAACTAAATTCAATTTTTTCATATCCCATAACATTCCATGCTTACACCTTATATCAATCATCAAAACTCAATTGTCCTAACTATCCCTTGAATTAAAAAGGAATATACTAAACTAGGCCTATAGACAGTTACTAGCATAACACTCTTCATCTTCTTCCATCTTCACCATTAGAACCGCCATCGCCACAAATACCGCCGCCATCTCTTCTTCCTCCTCCTCATTCACCACCGGAACATCCACCTCAAGTTGCTTTACACATAATTTCTCTCTTTATATTTCAAATAGAGCAAGAAAATGGCCAATTTTTGTACTTTCCAAATCTACATAAACCAAGAAGTAACAATTATATTGAGTAGTTGCATGATTATTTAAACTTTTTTGTCCCAAAGTACAACCTATTCCCAAATCATACCCATATCTGCTAATTTACCTACGTTTTGGTAGGATATTTACTTTTTTTATTTTATTGTACGAAGAACCAAATGAAAAAGGTTTCATGTTTGTATAATTATATATGCCTTCTTGTAAAAGCAAAATTACATTGATTTTGGAATTTTAAAATTTCATTGAATTGAACTGAGATGACGACACCAATGGTGGAAGAGGAGGAGGTGGTTGATGTAGTGGCGGAGGAGCAAGGTACCAACTGGAAAACACAAAAATAAAGTGGAGAGAGAAAGGGGTATTAAAGAGGGTACGTAAACCGGTAGGGGAGTGAAAGATGGAGGGGAGACATTGAAAGATGGAATGATTCATCCAACCTACTTTTACCTATGCATTTCACGAGATTTGTTATAACTTGTGCAGTAAATGAGATTAGAAGCTTACACAAACCTTATTTCTGTGTGTAATTTTTTTCGCTATATATTACTGGCTTTACACCTTTTTTTATATAGAGATCATATTAAATGGTTACATAACATCTTATCCAAAAGTCAAATAATCCTAAACTAATTCAAATATTTGTTACAATACTTGTTACAGGATTGGACTCTTATCCAATGCAACATTCCTTATCTAATGCAGTGGTGTGTGAGAAGATAGTTTAGTGGATAGGAAACTCTGTGTCAATAGCCCCCGTCAAGCGAATGGTGGTGAAACCACTGTCAGCTTGCTATGTAAGAACTCAAACTTCGCAGTACCTAATGGCTTTGTAAAAATGTCGGTTATTTGATCATTGGTGGAGATGTAGCAAACAAGTAAATCTTTGCGAGCCACCTTTTCGCGAACAAAGTGGAAGTCAATTTCAATATGCTTAGTACGAGCATGAAAGACTGGATTAACAGCCAAGTAAGTAGCCTCTATATTGTCACACCAAAGTATTGGAGGCTCCATTAGAAAAACACCCAATTCACAAAGTAACGATTGTAACCAAATCAATTCAGCAGCTGTATCTGCCAGAGATTTATATTCTGCTTCAGTGGAAGAGCGTGCCACAGTTTTCTGTTTGCGAGAGCACCAAGAAATTAAGTTGCGTCCCATATAGACTGCATACCCAGCAGTTGATTTTCTATCCGTAAGAGAACCTGCCCAGTCAAAGTCACAGAAAGCTTGTATCTTAAATGGTTCTGTGCAGCGAAGAAGGGACAAACCATATGCAGATGTGGCTTGTAAATAACGGACAATACGCTTAACATCAACCCAATTAGATTCGGTAGGATTGTGCATGGATTGACAGACTTTAGTAACAACAAAAGAGAGATCTGGACGAGTTAAGGTAGTGTATTGCAGAGCACCCACAATTTGTCAAAAAAATGATGGATCGGAGAACAATGAATTAGAATCAGGAGGGTTTTGGACAAGGGTACTAGGTGTACGTACTGGTTTGCAGTCCACCATATTTGCACGGGAGATAATATCACGTATGTATTTCCTTTAGGAGAGCACAAGGCCAGTAGAAGTCCGAATCGCTTCAATTCTAAGGAAGAAATTGAGAGGGCCAAGATCTTTTAGAGCAAACTCTTTACCAAGGGTGACCATTAATTTTGCTATTGATGTGGACGAATTTCATGTGATAATTATATCATCAACATAAACCAATATAATTAACCGAATATGAGAAGTAGTAAGCAAGAATAAGGATGTATCCGATTTAGAAATGATAAATCCCAATTGTTGAAGAAATTCGGATAGACGTTGATACCACACCCCGAGGAACTTGTTTGAGGCTATACAACGATTTGTGTAGATGACAAACATGGTGCGGATGAGCCTTATCCTCAAAACCAAGTGGCTGGGACATAAAAACTGTTTCATCAAGATTGCCATTTAAGAATGCATTATTCACATCTAATTGATGGATATGCCAAGAGTGAGCTACAACCATGGATAAAACAGTACGTATTGTTACCGGTTTAACTACTGGGCTAAAGGTTTCACTGTAATCCACCCCCTCTTCTTGGTGAAATCCCTTAGCAACTAAACGTGCCTTGTATCTTGCAATGGAGCCATCATCGTTCCTCTTAATACAAAATACCCATTTACTACCGACCACATTCATAGTAGGCAATTTGGGAACTAATGCCCATGTACCTTGAGAAATGAGAGCATTAAGTTCAACATCCATTGCAGCACGCCATTCCTTAAACCGAACAGCCTGACTATAACAAGTGGGTTTAGCAGTGGGTGTATAAATTGCCACAAGAGCTTGGGCATTTGATTGATTGTATTGTCGAAGCATTGCTCTAGTCATGACACCATATGGAGGTTTAAATGTGGAGATCATAGAAGAAGTAGTTGTAGGACCCGAGGGAGCAGAACCAACTATAGACGGAAGACGGGGTGACATGAACTGAGGAGTCGAGAAGGAAGAGGAATCCATATATAACATAAGAGATGGAGAGATGGGAAGTGCTGGAATAGGTGAAGAGGATGAGAGAGATGGGTTATATAAAGAATGAAGTGACCGAAATTTAGGTGGAGGAGTTGAATTGGTGGTTGGGCATTGAGCAGGTAAAGGGGACGACACAGGTGGCAGGGAAGAGGGTTGAGGTGCGTGGAAGAGAGGAGTTGATCCAATGGAGACACGAGGAGTGAGAAAGGGAACTAGGCAGGTGGTGGCCCCTGGGAGCTGAGTTTTGGTTGGTGAAGCGGAACTGCTAACCTGTGGAGAAAACGGAAACTGATGTTCGTTAAATCTGACATGACGAGTGATATAAAATTTTTGTGTGTGAAGATCAAGACATCGATATCCCAAATAAGTAGAACTGTAACCTAGAAAAATGCAAGGAACAGATCTGTAGTCCAGCGGCAGCAAGATGATCACTGATTGTTTTAGCTTTGTATAGATAATCAGTTATGGAGTCATCATTCTGCTTCAGATCCTGTAAACTTAAAAGGAGGTTGAGCATTCTTATGGTAGAGGGTGAGGCATAGGCTGTCTCGAGCATGGTCCACAGCTCTCGAGAGGTTTTGGCATCGATAATAAGTGGAATAATATCCTCACGAAGGGAGGAGATAAGAAGACTCAGTAAGTTTTGATCATGTTGATACCAGATATGGTAATCGGGATTATCCGCTGTGAGTGTGTTTGCAGCGGTAGCCGGCAGCTTGGCTGGAGGAGCAGTTTCTATTCCATCAACGAAATGAATGACATTATTGCCACGAAGTAATGGCATTAATTGAGCCTTCCAAGATAAATAATTTTCGGGATTAAGTTTCATCACCAACATCTGTGTTGGGTTTGACAGATTCAACGGTGATGTTAAAGTGTTTGCAGCCATTAGTTGCCGTTGGTTTGGGTTTGAAGCATTCAAGGAAAATGAGGAAGAGGATGACGACATAACGTCGATTACTGCTCTGATACCAAAATGAGATTAGAAGCTTACGCAAACCTTATTTCTGTGTGTAATTCTTTTCGCTATATATTACTGGCTTTACACCTTTCTTATATAGAGATCATATTACATGGTTACATAACATCTTATCCAAAAGTCAAATAATCATAAACTAATTCAAATATTTATTACAATACTTGTTACAGGATTGGACTCTTATCCAATACAGCATTCCTTATCTAATGCAGTGGAGTGTGAGAAGATAGTTTAGTGGATAGGAAACTCTGTGTCAATAGCAGTGCTTATAGATTTATTCTTAAAACACATGCTACACATAAGCGTGTATGGTAACATATTGCTAATTCAACATATTTGTCAACTAAGTGAATGTTGGTTTGAACATGGCCATGTACATTTTACAATAATAGTTCTCTTGCTATTTTTTATTCTTTCAAAGTCTATGTTTCGTTGCATTTCCTTAATTCATATACTTACAATATATTTTTTGTCAACTAAGTAACTGTTGGTTTGAGCTATGCAATTTCAAATAATTGTATCGGTTTACTGTAGTAAGCCACCAACTCCAAGTGTGTGATCTTTATTATTGTTGTACCTGCTAATTTGAGAATTATATTCATTATGGTAACCAGGAGCATGCTGGAAATCTCAATGAAGCTGTTGACGCACATTTTAGTGAAGGGGATGGAAACATGTAAGGGTGCTTTCTTACCCCTTATCTTCAAATTTCTTTGTAGACTGATCTCAGTACATATTACTTGTGTCTCTTATCCCTGGCTTGCTGTGTGGTTGTTTATTTGTATTCAGCGCACATGAAACATCTGTGGCTGTACCTCAAGATGATTTAATGGACATAGATACTAGTACTATTTAGGAATTTAGTAAATATATTCAAAATAATTCTTATGCTAATTTCGTAAATAGTATTAGTATATAAAACATTATATTAATAAGTATAGTGAGTATTTGTAATTTTGTAATTTTTATTATTAAAGAAAGAAGAATACGGAAGAATCCGCTAGAGAATTCAAAAAGAATCTATGAATATGGATTCGATAGTCCATTGGGATTTTGTGATTTCGAGAATCTGTACTTGCATTTTTGACAAACTGCAGTAAACAAATTTGAACATATAACATTACGTAATAGACATGCCATGCGCAACTAATAAAATATGAAAAATTCCAGACTTAGTCATACTTTTTATTTGTTAGATTTATTGATATTAAAGACAAATGAGTGTGGCCTATTTTTAAGTTAAAGAGATAAAATGAGGTGGGGTCATACTCATTTGTCTTTAGTGCAGATAAATCTTACAAGTAGAAAATGTGGATAAATGTAGAAGAACTCGTAAAATATATATACGTAACTAATGATCATGTATACGTACAAGTTTTAATTTAAGATACTGTTTCTTCTCCTGCGCAGGTAAGGCCATATCCTAGGCGAGCTTTTAGTACCGGAGAGAGTGCTGTAACTTTTAATGAACTTGGCCTCACCAGCAGGCAAGAGGCCTTGTTTCTAGAGTTGATTTAGCATGTACTACTTGTAAATTTGTAAGAAGTTATCGCACGTAGTTTGGTTATCCAAGTATACTAAAGTGGCTTGTATCTGTGGTTAGTATTTGGTGCCTAATAGAATAATACTCTTTCTTTTTATAGAGAAAATTTTGTTATTTTTTATCTGTAACACTACCAGCTCTGCCGCTCCCAAATTTTTGTATTTTGGTTTCTAGAGATGAGTTGAAAAGTTACTTGACTTGGTTCTTGATGATGATGAGTGCGATGAAACCCTCACCTAGGAAGAGAAAAAGTGCAGGGCATGCTGCAAATTGCTCTGTAAGAGAATTTCCTGGCCAACACAAATCTCTTTAAATGCAAAGAAGACCATTGAACTCTATGATTTTCAAATTTTGAACTCATTTTTTTTTTGTTAATGTAAATCAAGTCTCGTATTATTTAAAAATTTGAATATTGAGTCTTTAGGTGTCCCATGTGACGTGACATCTTAGTTGAATTTCATGAATTAAACTCAAGATCTTAAATTTGAAATAAGATTAATCAAATTTTCACAACACACTTATTATATTTTCTCAATAAATAGATTATATATTATAATTGCATATTTTTCAACAGTAGATTAAAAGACAATCCCACTTGTTTATTTATCCACCATCAAATAGTAGTTATTTCCCGGAAATTTCATGCCAGCTAAGTGAAGATGTGACTCAACGGTCAATTGAACGGGTATCACCTGACAAACACGTGCAACCTACGTGCATCTAACTGATCCCCACCCCCCTAAAAAATGAAAAGCTCCCTACTCTAGACTCTACACTATTCTATTCTGCTATTCCGTACAGACACATTAAGTCCCTTCAACGGTCATATTTCATCGACAAACCCCAACGGTCATATAACCCACCAATCCCCACCGTCCGATTTCCATCCCACGGCCACAAATCAAAATTCCCTTCCCCTGTTTCTGGAAACACCCTTTTCACGGACCCATCATTTTGTTCAATCCTAAGGAGGTAAAAATCAAATCAACAGCCATCGAAATAGTATTATAGTTCACAAAAAATACAGCATCAACTAAAGTTTAGCCTTCACTATATAAAAACAGAGTCTTTGACTGTGAATGGCTTTTTTGGGTTGTGGGTGTTCATACTTTTCTGTTTCTTGATGATAATTGTAGCTCATCTCATGCATTTTTGAAGGGCTTTTGTTAGAATCAAGTACTAGCTTGTAATGACTTTGTTCAAGATCTCAAATGCTGATATGGGTCGGTACTATTCATCAATTTCTCAGTTTTTCAGCTACAAATTTGAGCTGGAGTTCAATGCTTGGTGTGAGTTTCATTCAGCTGATAAATCAAGCTTCTTCCAAATGAATCTGCACTGAGTTTTTCGGAATCCGATGATCATTTTTCTGTAGGTTGGTTTTCGATATTTTGTCTTGAATTCTTTGATTCTTTATCGTGTGTAGTTCTGCTGGTTAGCTGGTTATTCTTTATTGCACATATCATACCTTCATATAGGAACACAAAGCTTTTCACTGGTTTTATTCCTTGTTTTGGCATCGGATTCCTATTCTGTTTATTGGTTTTTGGATTTGTTCAATTTTCACACACTTTAGTCTGTTTCTCTTGATTTTTCTCATACATTTACTTGGAATTTCATATCAAGTATAGAATTCATACAGAGTGATTATATATTGCATAGTTAAATTTGAATTTTGTGAACAAAGAGGGATTGAGACAGATAGAGAACAAAAGTGGCTGAATTGGGGAATGTGACTGAAGAGAAAGAAACTTGGAAGGGTTTAAAGAATGTTGGCTGGGTGTTCTTCTACATTGTTGTCTCCAAGGCATAGATTGAGGAGTGAAGCATCTGCACAATTTCAAGCTTGTCATTTCCCTTCAATGAACACACAAAGATTGGACTTACCTTGTAGTTTTCCTCGAAAAGACACATCGCGATCGCAACCCATAAGGCCTGTAGGCCTGTCAGTTGAGAAACCCCTTGAAGCCAGGACAAGCGGTTGTTCTCTCAAGAAGAGCATTAGTCTCCCACCCTTGGCAACCACTGGTCAAGGTACATTTCTTGAAGGTAGAAGAGAGAAAAAGGATGATTTTTGGGGGAAAAGCAAGAAGAATTTGAAGAGGTTTGCAGATGAGGGCTCGTTTGATGATGATGAGTCTTGCATTAGCAGAGCAAAGAGGAAAAGGGGTGGCAGGAATTCTGATGATTCTTTGGAAGGCGGTGAAAATTTAACCTTAGGCCAATTGGGTAGTGGTAATTTTTGGTTTCATCCATCTCAAGTTCCTTTTTCTCTGTCATGTTCAGGGGAGGAGGATAGGGTCTGTTTTATGCCTAGCGAAGTGGTTACTCCGCCTTTACCTTTGGCAAACAATCCTTGGGTGGAATCTATTGTAACTGAGATTAAGAAGCTAGGTGACAAGAATGTTGAGACAAGCCAGGGGCCTTTGAAGGAGGCATCAGGATCGAGTACTTCATTGGGGAGTGATAGTTTGTCTATTAGGCTTAATGAGACCACCTCAGAACATGAGATTGGTAATGGGTCTAAACCACATAACCCTAATGAAACTGCTGAGTTTGTAGTAGGGGGGAATGGAAACCATGGGGAGCATGAAGGGTTTGAGCTCATTAGTTTACTTATGGCATGTATTGAAGCAATTGGCTCAAAGAACATTGGGGCAGTTAACCACTTTATAGCTAAATTGGGGGGACTTGCTTCTCCAAGAGGTTCCCCTATAAGCCGTCTAACTGCTTATTTCACCGAGGCCTTGGCTCTGCGAGTCACAAAGATTTGGCCTCATATATTTAATATTACTACTCCGCGGGAGCTTAATCAGGTAGACGATGACAGCGGCACTGCATTAAGGCTTTTCAACCAAATTAGTCCAATTCCACAGTTCATTCATTTCACAGCAAATGAGATTCTGTTGAGAGGTTTTGAAGGAAAGGACAGGGTTCACATCATAGATTTTGACATTAAACAAGGGCTTCAATGGCCTAGCTTGTTTCAGAGTTTGGCCTGCAGGAGTAGTCCTCCAAGTCATGTTAGAATCACTGGTATTGGTGAATCCAAACAAGAGCTTATTGAAACTGGGGAGAGGCTAGCTGGATTTGCTGAGGCATTGAACCTACCTTTCGAGTTCCATCCGGTTGTTGACAGGCTAGAAGACGTTAGATTGTGGATGCTTCATGTAAAGGATAGAGAATGTGTGGCTGTGAATTGTATTTTCCAACTGCACAAGATGCTCTATGATGGCAGCGGAGGAGTACTCAGGGATTTCTTGGGTCTAATTCGCAGCACTAACCCCAAAATGGTTCTCATGGCAGAGCAGGAAGCCGAGCACAATTACCAGAACTTTGATACAAGACTTTCCAATTCATTGAAATACTATTCTGCCATTTTTGACTCTATTGATTTTGGCCTTCCATTAGACAGCCCAGTCAGGATCAAAATTGAGGAGATGTTTGCGCGTGAAATTAGGAATATCATTGCCTGTGAGGGCCGTGACAGATTTGAGAGGCATGAAAATTTCCGGAAGTGGAGGAATTTGATGGAGCAAGGAGGGTTCCATTGCATGGGAATAACTGCTAGAGAGTTTCTTCAGAGTCAAATGCTATTGAAAATGTATTCTTGTGATATTTATAGAGTGGAAAAGCAACAGCATGATGGCTCCTCCGCGCTTACTCTAGGTTGGCTTGATCAATCTCTTTACACAGTTTCAGCATGGGCGCCTATCGATGTTGCAGGCAGCTCCTCATCCTATTCACAACCAATTTGATCGACAACTACTTCAGCATTCAGCATTTTTTTATTCCATTTACATTATACAGAAAAGGGTAACAAATTCTTTGTAGGTAGAAAAGTCTGTGATCATTCTTTCATTCTTTGTTGCAGATAAAGATTTATCTTGGTCTAGGTTTTTGAAGAGTCACACTTTTATGTATGTGTCGAACCATTTTTTTTCTAGTTATGTAATGTTTACTATGTATTATTTTGTTCAAGGGAGTACCATTACTTCGATGAACCACCATGTGTAATAAACTTGGATTGTTATCAATGAGAATTATCATTTGTTTTAAGCCAGGGTAATGCTAGAGCCAATGATCCAGCCAATGATATGGCCAATGACCTTTGTAAAAAAATGGTGGGACCCACCATTTATGATGGGTCCCACCATTTTTTTACAAAGGTCATTGGCCATATCATTGGCTACCATCATTGGCTATAGCATTTTCCTTTAAGCCACAAGCTCTCTTTGCCTTTACTGTTTCTCTTCTGCTAAATACTAGTTGTATATATAGTACTTCAATTGTGATAATGTTAGCATCTCGCAATGATTTTAGGATCATGATCCCCAGCATCTCGCAATGATTTAGATTATGATCTCGCCATGGTTAATTTTTTTTATTTTTTTTATAATTATTATTATTACAGTGAAGGTTTACTGTCATCGGAGTGTCACCCTATTTGAAGAATTTGCAGCTCAAAAAATTGGTTATATTTGTCTAGGCTTGAAAATGGGAAGGTCAACTTTCCATGATGCTTTTATCTGATGTGCATTATTAGAAAGAGGAACAAATTCAATGGATGTTATGAAAATGAAAATCAAATGTGTGGCGTTTACTTAATTAGCAAAAATAAAATAAAAGCGTGGCGCTTGTCCTTTTATTTAAATAGCGTATCAGAGAGAATGTGTAGGTACATTTGTATTTTTTATAAAAGCAGCCAAATCCTTTTGTGCAGAAAATCTTTTAGTTCTGTTTCTGGAGGTTTGTGGCAACAAAAAGCTCCTCCTCTAAGCAGTACGAAGCATGGTTTGTATGCTATTGCAAATCAGAAGGAATATATCATTCTATTATTTTTGCCACCCAAGTTCATGTGTGAGATTTATAAAACGGGCCCAAGTCTATTTTTTAAAGATATCAAGCTCGTGAATTTACAAAATTTAAGGATCTATTTTCTTTAATATTTATCCTTAAATATAATGATTGTTTAGTTTATTAATGATGGTATGATGCTAAAATTATAATGTTTAACTTAATAACACTAGCTTATGGAGTGTTTTAGCGCGTTTGGAATTTTAAGTACACTTGAGAATTTGTTTACAAACGGTTTATTCTAAACGCAACTTATATAACTCACAAACGTAACATTTGGTGTTTAAACACACCACATTATTTTTGGTTATGTGGCCTAACACTCTAAACGTTGCCGCTACAAATGCTATAAACATTAGTAACCGAATGTACTACACAATCATCGTCTAAAAGTCTACTATTTTTGTGGAAGAGGGAGGGAATATTATTTTCTTGAGATATAGAATACTTGGTTAGAAAACTTCTCAAATCCTATTGTGAAATTGAACCTAGACATAATTCCCAATATTAGAAGTATTTTTGTCGCACTCCAATTATACATGCATATTAGACTGTAAATTTAGTCATGTAGACAATGGAAGTTAGCTATGGGATGCCACCATTTTTGGATCCTCAAGTGACGAGCAAAATTTTACTACTTCAAAAACTTGGAAATTAGTAAAGTCAGAAATACATTTCTTAATTTCTTAACTTGCTGGTAAAATTACGAAAAATGACATTAAAAACAAAACTGACAGGAGTATGTACACATGCTACTACTGTTAATGGGCTAGAGAACAAAGACCATTACTTGATGCTCATGATATTTAAAGATTTCTTAGGGGGCTTTTTGTATAGAACTTAATGGAGTTGAATGGTTGAATCGGTCAGTCATTTAGTGTATTTGTTTTGGTCTGAATGACTGAATCAGTCAGATTTTTGGGCTGAATGACTAAGTCTAATTTTTTTGACTGAATGATTAAGTCTCGATTGAATGAAGTAAATTTTTTAAAAAATAAAATATTAACTATTATATTAAGTAATATTAAATAAATTTATAACAATTTTGAATTTTTTCAGAGGGGTAAAATAGTAAAAATATTTTATTTAGATATTTCAGACATGTCACTTATCAAATAACTTTTTTCATTCAATATTCAGAAATTTACTTCATTCAGATTACTTAAGCATTTAGAACATTTTATTTAGTTTTTATCAAATACCCCCTTAATCAATTTAATAATAATTCAGACAGTATTCCAAAATAATCACATCCATATAAAGTTTTACCACATACTCTCTAATTTTAGAATTAGAGATAAATTTTAAAACAACATACGTTTAAGAGGAATTTTATATTTTTAAATATTATCTATAATATTTATTAAAAATGCATCGGCTAGTAGCAGTGGCATGATAGTACTGTATTAATCTGTTGTACAAAGTTATAGCATGTTAGAATTTTTTTATAATTTTATAGTTTAAAAATAAAGCATCTTGTTTGGATTAAAAAAGAAAATGCCACTCCAATTTTGAAAAAAAAAAAAATAGTACACAAGAATATAAATACTGAAAACTCTCCATTATATCTTGCTTACTCTCCCTTGGTTCAGTTTGTAAGACTTATTATGTCTCCATTATATGGTAATTAGTTTGGTTGTTATTTTGATATTCTCTTCTAATATTTAGTTGAAACAGTAACATGATGAGACCATGAAAGAGCTATACTGTGAGTTGCCCACGAAAGTAATGGAATATGATGTCCAGAATTTTGAACTTCCTCCGTTCAACAATGAGAACGTCAGAGCATAAATCAAGCAATTTTGCAGAAAATTTAACTCTGTATTTTCCTTTCCATCCTTTTACTCATCCAACATTTGCCTCCATTCTTCTTCATGCGGAAGCCTTGGCTTTAATTTATTTTTACATGCTTGTTCTTTTAATAGCTCTAGTATTCCGTTTATATTATCTGATATTTTATGGTTAGGATCTTTATTTACGGTTAGTGTTGTTTTAAAAAATTCTAGCTTTTTGTAGTCAATACTCATGAATTGACTGAAGGCAGAGCGGCTCCTGTATAAGGAGCGAGGTATAATAATGTAGCAAGGGAATCTGTCATTTCAACAACCACAATAGTGTATTTCATCGCCCTCCTTTCCTAAAAAGTAGTCACTATATGAGTCACACAAGATTTGTATTACTTATGCTTAATCTATGCATTATATTTGTTACCTAAAAAGAAGTATCAATATGTATCTTCTTTTTCTTTTCCTAGATCATTTTATTAATTATATAATAAAGATTTTTTCATTTATTTTTATTTTCTTGAGAAATTTGAGTAATAAAGAGAGTTTGAACTGCCAAGCTGGAATTTGTAAAGTAGCTTGGACACATAAACCGAACAAACAAATTCCTAGATTTTGAAAGAAACCTTATTTGAGGACAATATGATGGAAATTAAACCAAGGCATGGACCATCTTAAACTTTCTTAACATGGTCTTTCTAGGTCATCATCGTCATTATAAAGCTAATCCCTCTTGCTACCCGTTTATTGGTCTTAATTTTCTTCGTTTAATTTTGATAGACAAGATTAACTATTTTTAACACAAACTATACACAAAAGTGATACTGGTTCCATCTTATAAATAGAGTCTTATCTGCAAAGTTTGCAAACCGTAAGAATCTATTTTCTTCAATGGCTATCCTTGAAACTCAAATATAACTGGCAGAAAGTAGAAACACAAAAAAAAAAAAAAAAAAAAAACTATAATGATGCCTTCGCCTTTATCTTCCTGTTCGTTTGAAAGCAAAAGTTTCTCCCTTAACTATGTTTCAATCCGCTTGCTTCTTTTTTCGCGGCTATGTTGGCATGGCGAAAATGAACAAAAAGCGAGTTGAACATGCTATTTTCAAATCAATTACTAGATAGCCTGATTTGTTCTAATAGATTGAAGTCGATTTGTTTTATAAAAAGAAGATATCAATGAACTTCTATGAAATGGTTTCACAAGCTCCCCATGTTTGGTACAAGAAATTCCGTACATTCCTTCTTGGTTATGGATATACAAACTCTCGCTTCGACACATCTTTTTTGCTTTGATTAGGGCGGGCATTTCCATCCATTTTTATATAGCAAAGGGGCAATTCGCGGAGCTTTCTCTAAGAAGAGAATTCCTACTTACCCCTCTCTCTAAAGGGGCTTATGCACTCCACTCATTACTATTAAACGATGAAATCAGGAGTGGTTTAATTCAGTAGTGATGACATGATACTAAAATTGTGATGTTTAACTTAACGATATTGGCTTATGGAGCGTTTAATGCGTTTGGAATTTTCAATGCATTTGAGATCTTCTTCGTCTACAAATAGCTTATTCAAAACACAACTTATTAAACTCACAACATTACGTTTAGAGCTTAAATGCACCACATTTGTGACACCCCCAAATCTAGGCCCACACAGCCCAAACTTGAGTCGTCAAAAGACTACAACAAAATTATTACAACAAAGCACAACGTACAACAATACAGTGTATAATAATACACAACTAAGTCTTCACTATTATTGCCACACTATTTTACAAAACGTGAAGAGTATGATAACTATTCCTCGGACCCTCACTCCATTCCCCGGCTAGACCCTGTTATGTTTTCATCTCCTGTTGAAAAACAATGGAACAAAAGAAAGGGTGAGCTCAAATAGCCCAGTAAAGAATATCATGACTAAGATAATGACGAATAAATTATCATTAGTCTTCAACAGTTGAGTTCTTGATAGAATACAATAGACTACAAGGTTTATATCAAAAACTGTAGTTAAATTCTTAAACAACGTTCAGATCAATAATAGCAGCGGAATGAGTAATCTATTAGAAGAATAATGCAGACTATAATGTCCACTCGGTTCTCTTTTTAGAAAAAACATCATCAACTTTTATAATCTGAAATATCATTAGTCAAGATAATACAAATTCACAGTTCCTGATCATAATCATGCAGATCAACAGTTCATCTTTGCACTACGGGCCAAAGATATTCAATATAGCACCAACGGTCATGATTATACCAGATTCAGCCTTTGGTCATAATCATACCAATCAACGGTTCATCTTTGCACTACGGGCCAAATAGAACTTTCACCACGTGCCATAAAAGACACCGAACAGATGTATCGCCTTTAACCTATTATATCGCCTTTAACCTATCATCTGTTCAACAAATATATCACATCTGTGCCCCCGGCCACAAATATTCACAACAGCTTAATTTTTGGATGATTAGAATGATATAAATGATAAACAGAAGAAATAGGATAACAATAAGTATCGGAAGTTTACTTTGTACAGATTCAAATAATGTCCAAATTGTCAACATGATGTGGAGTGAAATTTAAAAATGATATTCAAGATCCACAGTTCAGAATAACAGTTACAATTCAATAGAAAGGTTCACGTAAATAGGAAGGTTCAGTTGAAATAATGAAGTTCAACTATTATGGAACATATAATATTTTCAGGAATTATAGAAGCAATAGTTCCATAATATATTTCGATTTAGGAGTATGAAAGAAAATAATATCCCTTACCGTAGCAGGTTTTATTAACAAAAGGTGAAGGAAATTAATACAAAGGGTTATTCACCAACAGGCGGCAATCCGCTCCGTAAGGTTATTCCCACAATTTAATAGAATTTGAGTACAAAGAGTTATTCACCAAACAGGCGGCA
Source organism: Hedera helix (assembly GCA_947179155.2). Taxonomy (NCBI): domain Eukaryota; kingdom Viridiplantae; phylum Streptophyta; class Magnoliopsida; order Apiales; family Araliaceae; genus Hedera; species Hedera helix. The sequence continues at coordinate 7,392,041 of OX359264.1, read as the reverse complement.
ATCCGCTCCGTAAGGTTATTCTCAGAGATTAATAATGAATGAATACGAAAGGTTATTCACCAACAGGCGGCAATCCGCTCCGTAAGGTTATTCCCACAATTTAATACATGGAAATAAAAGGCACGTCTTATGAGTAAGGAAGAAACAATATTATTATCAAGAATCAAATAATGATAATCCCTTACCATAGTACGTTTGAATAATGGAAGATGAAAAAGATGGTATCCCTTACCTCAACACGTGACTGGATATTGATTTAAATGAGGTTGATTAACTTGAACAGTATACGTATACTTATAGATCTTCACAAATACTCAAGATGACTTAAGCACACTTAGAGAGAACTTTCACAAGAAGTATTTAGAGAGAGAAAGAAAGAACAAGTAAGGAAGTTTATGAAAAATCCTTAAGTTAAGGCTTCTATTTATAGCCAAAAATCTTATCATTCATTTAATCTAAACCATTCATTTAAAGATCATCTTTTAATCTACACCATCCATTTCAAATATTATATTATCTTTAATCTACACCATTCATTTCATATCACCTAATAATCACCTAACTTTATATTATAAACAAATCAATTTAATTATTCAACAATAATTCACACTTTAATCTACACCATTCATTTCATATCACCTAATAATCACCTAACTTTATATTATAAACAAATAACTTTATCAATTCAATTATTATGACTAATTGTTATAAATACAGTATAGTTAGCTCTTAGATATCAAGTCAATAAATTAATGAAATACAACTGTTTAAATAACATCATAATAGAGATAACAATAATGTAAAATAAAGCATACGTTACTGTGTAATGACAATTATTGATTCAATAATGTGAATTACTGTGCATATGTTACTGTGACAATTATTAGGTTCAATAATTTTAAAAACAGTGCAACAACAATTATTGACTCAATGATATAAAATACAGTGTAATGACAATTATTAAATCAATAATGCAAAATACTGTGTAACAACAATTATTGAATTGATAATATAAAATATTATGCAGTGACAATTATCGATGAAATGATGCGTAACAGTTACGGTGTCAATTATCAGACCAAAAATATGAGACACTATGCAATACCGTGTGTTACTGTAGAGTACCGAGTGCTACAGAAAATACCAATAACTACCGTATGCTACTATTCTTTTATCACCGGTATTTTAACAGTTCCGTTGACTATTTTTATTTAAAAAGGTTATTTCTGTCGTTTTCTATATCCGACAAATATTCCGTTGTGGGGTCCACCAATAATTTGTTATTTCGGCGCCGTCGGACCAAACGAATATTCCCCGACCAAACGAATATTGTCCGACAAAATAAAATTTGCACATAACATCCTTAACTTTTAACTTTATCGATTTAACCACTTACTGTTTAAAAAAAATATCTATATGAAGAAAAATTAAATTTTGTATTTCATAAAATTCGGGGTCTTACAACCTCCCCTCCTTATGAAATTTCGTCCCCGAAATTGACGTACCTGACATATCGAAGAGGTAAGGATACTTAGATTTCATCTCAGATTCTAGCTCCTAGGTCATTTCCTCAGTATCTTGGTTCCTCCATAAAACCTTAACTTGAGGTATAACCTTTGAGCGTAGGATCTGTTCCTTCTTATCCAGGATCTTAACAGGTACTTCCTCGTATGTTAAATCCTCTGCTATAACGTCTGGTTCTAACTCAATGACGTGGTTTGGGTCCTTCACATATTTACGTAACATAGATATGTGAAAAACGTTATGGATGCGAGACATACTTGGTGGTAGGGCTAGTCTGTAGGCTACGGTTCCTATTCGATCGAGGATTTCAAATGGGCCAATAAATCGAGGGTTGAGCTTTCCTCTCTTTCCGAATCTCGTAACCCCTTTCCATGGAGAAACACGTAAGAATACATGATCTTCGACGTTGAAACTTTCGTCTCTCCGATGAAGATCAACATAACTCTTTTGTCGTTCTTGTGCGGTCTGTATTCGTTGTCGGATCATTTGGATCTTTTCGGTCGTCAAGCGTACCAACTCGGGTCCCAGCAATTTTGCTTCTCCTACCTCATTCCAACATATTGGAGAGCGACACTTCCTTCCATACAATGCCTCGAATGGAGCCATGCCTATGCTTGCTTGGTAACTGTTGTTGTAAGAAAATTCCACCAACGGCAAGTACTTATCCCAACTTCATTTGAAGTCTAATACACAAAGTCTCAAAAGATCTTCGAGGGTCTGGATCATCCTTTCCGATTGTCCGTCCGTTTGAGGATGGTATGCAGAACTAAAACGTAGTTCAGTGCCCATAGCTTTTTGTAGACTGATCCAAAAGCGTGAAGTGAATCTAGGATCTCGATCAGAAACTATGGAAACTGGCATGCCATGCAATCTCACGATCTCATTTATGTACATACCGGCAAGACGTTCAAGTGAAAAGTTTTCTCGTATAGGCAAGAAATGAGCAGATTTGGTCAATCTATCTACGATCACCCAAATTGCATCTAAGCCTTGAGAAACTTTTGGAAGACCCGTCACGAAGTCCATATTGATGTGTTCCCACTTCCATTCGGGAACTTCAAGTGATTGTAATGGACCTTTAGGAACTTGATGTTCTGCCTTGACACGTTGACAAGTTAGGCACCTTGAGATAAACTCCGCAATCTCTCTTTTCATATTGTTCCACCAAAATGTATGTCGAAGATCTCGATACATCTTGGTACCTCCTGGGTGGATTGCAAACGGCGTGTTGTGTGCCTCCATCATGATTTCATGCTTTAATTCAGGATCGTTAGGAACACAGAGTCGAGAGTTGACTCGAAGTATTCCTTTCTCGTCGATTCTTGCTTCGGGAATGGCACCTTCTTGTACTTTCTTTATCATGTTTATCAGTTCCGGATCGGTAGCTTGAGCAGCTTTAATTTTATCGATTAAAGTTGGTTCTACTCGCACGTGAGCAATCTTCGAGTGGGTCCCTGGTGTCTTTAGCTCTATCTCCATCTTTTGCAAGTCGTACAAAATACACTTTTGTGTTGTCAGCAGTGCACTTGTACTTGCATAAGATTTTCTGCTCAAAGCGTCAGCTACAACGTTCGCCTTTCCCGGGTGATACTGGATTGTGTGGTCATAATCCTTTAACAGCTCAAGCCGACGTCGTTGTCGCATGTTGAGTTCCTTCTGGGTGAAGAAATACTTGAGACTTTTATGATCCGTATAGATATCCACTTTTTCTCCGTACAAGTAGTGTCTCCAGATCTTCAACGCGAAAACGACTGCTGCCAACTCTAGATCATGAGTAGGATAATTTTTCTCATAATCTTTGAGTTGTCGAGAGGCGTAGGCTATAACCTTTCCATGTTGCATAAGGACACAGCCTAGACCTTTGCCAGAAGCATCGCTGTAGATAACAAATTCTCCTGATCCTGATGGTATGGTCAGAACAGGAGCTGAAACCAGTCTCTTCTTGAGTTCTTGGAAACTTTTCTCGCATTTCTCGCTCCATATGAATTTTGTGCTTTTCCGAGTAAGCTGCGTTAATGGAGTGGCGATTCGAGAAAATCCTTCTACGAATCTCCGATAATAACCAGCTAGACCCAGAAAACTTCGGACTTCGGTTACTGTTTTGGGTTGTTCCCAATTTAGTACCGTTTCAATCTTCGCAGGATCGACTGATATTCCTTGACTAGAAATCACATGCCCAAGAAACGCGACCTCCTCAAGCCAGAACTCACATTTCTTCAACTTGACATATAATTTGTTTTCACGGAGCTTTTGTAGTATCAATCTCAGGTGTTGTTCATGATCCTCGCGACTCTTGGAGTATATGAGGATGTCATCAATAAAGACAACCACAAAATGATCCAAATGTTCCTTGAATATCCGGTTCATCATGTCCATGAAAGCTGCAGGAGCATTAGTTAGTCCAAAAGGCATGACTAAGAACTCATAATGCCCATAACGAGTTCTGAAAGCAGTCTTTGGAATGTCCTCAGCTTTAACCTTTAACTGATGATATCCAGAACGGAGATCAATCTTTGAGAAATGTTGAGCACCTTGCAATTGATCAAACATGTCATCAATCCGAGATAACGGGTACCTGTTCTTGATGGTGACATGGTTCAATTCTCGGTAGTCAATGCACAATCTTATACTCCCGTCTTTCTTCTTCACAAATAGAACAGGAGCACCCCAAGGTGATGCACTCGGACGAATGAAATCGGTATCCAACAATTCCTGTAGTTGGACTTTTAACTCTTGAAGTTCAATGGGAGCCATTCGGTAGGGAGCTTTGGAAATGGGCTTGGTACCGGGTTCAAGATCAATATAAAAATCAATTTCACGATTTGGGGGTAAGCCAGGAAGTTCTTCAGGAAAAACGTCAGGAAACTCATTAACAATGAGAATATCATTCAAGTTTGACGTATTTTTGTTCAAATCAGTGACATGAGCTAAAAAGGCTTGACATCCGTTTTTCAATAAACGAATGGCTTTATGGCTAGAAATAACAGTTATAAATTTCAATGGTTTAGTTGCTTGAATTTGCATGACAGGTTGATTAGGAATATGAAAACTAATAATCTTATGAAAACAATCAATTTTAGCATGATGGGTAGTCAACCAATCAATTCCTAAAATCACATCAAATTCATGCATCTCCAAAGAAATAAGGTCAACAGGTAATGTGAGGTTGTTGATTTGAACTAGGCAAGATTTATAGACAGTAGATGTAATGGTCATTTCTCCTAATGGGGTTTCAACTGATAAGTCAAAGTCCAAATTTTCAGGAGTTAAGTTTAAACGCTGAGCACATGCAGGTGAAATAAAAGAATGGGTAGAGTCAGTATCTAACAAAGCGTAGACTTCACGAGAATTTATGAATAGCTTACCGGTTATCACCTCGTTCGAGTTTCGTGTCATTTGGGATGTCACAACAAAAGCTCTCCCTTGAACTACAGATTTTCCTTTATCCGCGCTAGCTTTTGGTATCATCATTGCAGCTGGACTTGATTTTGTGGCAGGACAAAACCGCGCAAGATGACCCTCTTTCCCACAACTGTAGCACTTTTTGGACTGCAGTGTACAGTTTGGGCTGATGTGACCTTCCTGACCACACCTATAGCATCTCACTGGTGGTCGATCTTCTCCCCTTGAAACTGGGGTCGGTGCTGGTGTTGGTACTGGTGCTGGTGCCCTTCCATAATTATTATGGAATCTCTTTCTTTTGAAATTGTTCCCACTAGATTCTCCTCTTCTGTTATTTGGTGTGGAATTACCACCGAAGTGTTGGTTACCTCCTCGATGGTTCTCGTTCCTGTGGCTGTTGTCACTCCTTTCTCTATGCTGATCATTAACTCTTGGCTGCAATGTTTCATCTGTTTGCTCCACCCTTTGAGCCCTATCTACAACATCTGAATACAAACTGAATTTATGAGAACTAAGTTGTTGACGAATTTTGAGTCTCAAACCTCTCAGGAACATTCGACTCATTCGTGCTTCGTCATCTACTAGATGAGTCGCAAAACGAGACAGTTCAGCAAACTTAGCTTCATATTGAGAAACTGTCATGTTTCCCTGCTCCAGCTTAATGAATTCCACTTCCTTCATATGGCGGATGCTTGCTGGGAAGTACTTCTCGTTAAACAGTTCTTCGAATTCTGTCCAAGACATTTCGAGTGCTGAATGTTGGATACGTTTTACCGCTTCCCACCAATGGTCCGCCTCACCTCGTAACATAAAAGTGGCAAATTGCACCTTCTGATCATCAGCGCATTGTAAGACATCAAGTATTTTTGTCGTCTGCTTCAGCCATGCCTCCGCTTTGAGTGGGTCAGGCTTCCCGTGGAATTCAGGTGGTCCTAATTCTTTAAATTGCTTAACAGTGACCATCCTCAAATTGCCAGCGTTTCTACCGTTATTATTGACTGGATTTCCTCTTCCTTGATTCTGTATGAACTGCATGAAATTCCTAAAGAATCCATCGTTCATCATGTTATCAGGAACATTATTTCCTGAGTTGGCAGGAGGATTGTTTGGGGCCTCTTGATTCTCGGCTACATTTGCTTCGGGTATTCCATAGTTAACCTCTTGATTTTCAGATGTCATACTTAACTGTGGTCACAAAATAAATGTTAGTTCAAATAAACTGACTCATCACTTCATGTTCCTACATTCAAATTGACTCATTAGATAATAAAATCTATTTTAGGTAGGACACACTAGTGACTGATTCTATTCGTCTCTCCCCTCCTAGTTCTACCCCAGATCTCCATTAAAGACCATATCCCTAAGCTCTGATGCCAACTGTGACGCCCCCAAATCTGGGCCCACACAGCCCAAACTTGAGTCGTCAAAATACTACAACAAAATTATTACAACAAAGCACAACGTACAACAATACAGTGTATAATAATACACAACTAAGTCTTCACTATTATTGCCACACTATTTTACAAAACGTGAAGACTATGATAACTATTCCTCGGACCCTCACTCCATTCCCCGGCTAGACCCTGTTATGTTTTCATCTCCTGTTGAAAAACAATGGAACAAAAGAAAGGGTGAGCTCAAATAGCCCAGTAAAGAATATCATGACTAAGATAATGACGAATAAATTATCATTAGTCTTCAACAGTTGAGTTCTTGATAGAATACAATAGACTACAAGGTTTATATCAAAAACTGCAGTTAAATTCTTAAACAACGTTCAGATCAATAATAGCAGCGGAATGAGTAATCTATTAGAAGAATAATGCAGACTATAATGTCCACTCGGTTCTCTTTTTAGGAAAAACATCATCGACTTTTATCATCTGAATTATCATTAGTCAAGATAATACAAATTCACAGTTCCTGATCATAATCATGCACATCAACAGTTCATCTTTGTACTACGGGCCAAAGATATTCAATATAGCACCAACGGTCATGATTATACCAGATTCAGCCTTTGGTCATAATCATACCAAACAACAGTTCATCTTTGCACTACGAGCCAAAGAGAACATTCACCACGTGCCATAAAAGACACCGAACAGATGTATCGCCTTTAACCAATTATTTCGCCTTTAACCTATCATCTGTTCAACAAATATATCACATCTGTGCCCCCGGCCACAGATATTCACAACAGCTTGATTTTTGGATGATTAGAATGATATAAATGATGAACAGAAGAAATAGGATAACAATAAGTATCGGAAGTTTACTTTGTACAGATTCAAATAATGTCCAAATTGTCAACATGATGTGGAGTGAAATTTAAAAATGATATTCAAGATCCACAGTTCAGAATAACGGTTACAATTCAATAGAAAGGTTCACGTAAATAGGAAGGTTCAGTTGAAATAATGAAGTTCAACTATTATGGAACATATAATATTTTCAGGAATTATAGAAACAATAGTTCCATAATAAATTTCGATTTAGGAGTATGAAAGAAAATAATATCCCTTACCGTAGCAGGTTTGATTAACAAAAGGTGAAGAAAATTAATACAAAGGGTTATTCATCAACAGGCGGCAATCCGCTCCGTAAGGTTATTCCCACAATTTAATAGAATTTGAGTATAAAGAGTTATTCACCAAACAGGCGGCAATCCGCTCCGTAAGGTTATTCTCAGAGATTAATAATGAATGAATACGAAAGGTTATTCACCAACAGGCGGCAATCCGCTCCGTAAGGTTATTCCCACAATTTAATACATGGAAATAAAAGGCACGTCTTATGAGTAAGGAAGAAACAATATTATTATCGAGAATCAAATAATGATAATCCCTTACCATAGTACGTTTGAATAATGGAAGATGAAAAAGATGGTATCCCTTACGAGTAGTAAATTTGAGAGTATGAAAAAAAAAATGACATCCCTTACCTCAACACGTGACTGGATATTGATTTAAATGAGGTTGATTAACTTGAACAGTACACGTATACTTATAGATCTTCACAAATACTCAAGATGACTTACGCACACTTAGAGAGAACTTTCACAAGAAGTATTTAGAGAGAGAAAGAAAGAACAAGTAAGGAAGTTTATGAAAAATCCTTAAGTTAAGGCTTCTATTTATAGCCAAAAATCTTATCATTCATTTAATCTAAACCATTCATTTAAAGATCATCTTTTAATCTACACCATCCATTTCAAATATTATATTATCTTTAATCTTCACCATTCATTTCATATCACCTAACTTTATATTATAAACAAATCAATTTAATTATTCAACAATAATTCACACTTTAATCTACACCATTCATTTCATATCACCTAATAATCACCTAACTTTATATTATAAACAAATCAATTCAATTATTCCACAATAATTCAGACTTTAATCTACACCATTCATTTCATATCACCTAATAATCACCTAACTTTATATTATAAATAAATAACTTTATCAATTCAATTATTATGACTAATTGTTATAAATACAGTATAGTTAGCTCTTAGATATCAAGTCAATAAATTAATGAAATACAACTGTTTAAATAACATCATAATAGAGATAACAATAATGTAAAATAAAGCATACGTTACTGTGTAATGACAATTATTGATTCAATAATGTGAATTACTGTGCATATGTTACTGTGACAATTATTAGGTTCAATAATTTTAAAAACAGTGCAACAACAATTATTGACTCAATGATATAAAATACAGTGTAATGACAATTATTAAATCAATAATGCAAAATACTGTGTAACAACAATTATTGAATTGATAATATAAAATATTATGCAGTGACAATTATCGATGAAATGATGCGTAACAGTTACGGTGTCAATTATCAGACCAATAATATGAGACACTATGCAATACCGTGTGTTACTGTAGAGTACCGAGTGCTACAGAAAATACCAATAACTACCGTATGCTACTATTCTTTTATCACCGGTATTTTAACAGTTCCGTTGACTATTTTTATTTAAGAAGGTTATTTCTGTCGTTTTCTAAATCCGACAAATATTCCGTTGTGGGGTCCACCAATAATTTGTTATTTCGGCGCCGTCGGACCAAACGAATATTCCCCGACCAAACGAATATTCCCCGACAAAGCGAATATTGTCCGACAAAATAAAATTTGCACATAACATCCTTAACTTTTAACTTTATCGATTTAACCACTTACTGTTTAAAAAATATCTATATGAAGAAAAATTAAATTTTGTATTTCATAAAATTCGGGGTCTTACATTGATGGTGGATTTTGACTTAAATCAAGGCTTTTTCTTCTCATTAAATTACTTGCATAATTACTTTAGTTAATTTTATTTAAATTATTTCTTTAATTAAAAACCCCCCAATTTTCGTTTACAAAACATAAAATTAAATTAATCATTCTCTGTGGGATCGACTCTTACTTGCACTACTACATTAATCTTTTTTCAAAGTAAGATTTTATTTCTTGGTGCTTGTGACATCACACCAGACCCACAGTTAAGAATTGAATCACCTACTTCAGGTCTATAGTGGGGATTTCAGATACTGCATCTCTGAATCTTTTGGTATATTGTCGAAGAGTCTCAGTCGGCCTTTGCTTCACCTAAAGTGAAGATGTAATCATCCTGACAAGTCTCTTATTACTGGTAAAGCATGTATGGAATTAATCTTGTAGTTCCTCCCAAGAGTCGATAGACTGGGGAGGGAGAGAGATAATTAATGTGACACATCGTCGACGGCTTATGACCATGAAAGTGCATGGTCTGCTCAAAAGATTATGTATGATCATTGGGGTCATTTACCCCGCCGTAAATCTCCAGAATTGGGACTTTTAGACTCCGATCGATCCTAGCCTTTTCCAACTCCTTTGTGAATACTAATTCACATGGTTTCCTGGGCTTATGTTGTTTGTCCGAAGTTTCTTTTGGAGATAACTCTCCACTGTGACTTCCTTCCCGATCCTTCTTGTTTCGATCCTCTTTATTTCTATGTGTAGGGGATCTCGATCGCTTACGACGATCTTTAGAATGGACCGAACGAGAGCTCACAGTTATCTGATCTTCATAACGATCAGAACGTCCTCTTGGACGGTGATCGCGACGATTTGAGTGGGAGGCCGAGCCTCTCTTGCTCAATAAGGCGTTTTGGTCTTTCTCCAGTTGTTCATATTGTTTGTCAAGTTCTTCTTGCTAGATGTCGAGAGCTTTCTTTTGGTAACCTCCTGGAGGCGACGTTGTTTTTTAGGTTCTGTTGTACGGTGAGAATGTGATTGTGTTTGCCCTTGAGAGTTGTTTCGGCTCTTTTGGGGTGGTGAATTCACCATGTCGGTTGTTTTTGGTTGAGAGATGTCACTACTAAACACTAGAAGACCCTCCTTCTAACGTCAATATTAACCCTCGAATTTTTCTGCGCGTTCAACCACTGACTGAGATGTTGACCTGCACAGAAAGAACCACCAAAATTCCTTGACGGCTTGGGCCCCTGGGGGACTACTCTGATGTGAGAGTATCAGACCGAAGTGAAAGGCTCTTTCGAGATTAGACCGAAGGAAAAATGCCTTCGGGAGCGCGAAGGCATATAGGCTTCAAAAGGTGTTAACAATAAAGGTAGAAAGTGTTCAGTAGGAAAAAGTATTATGAAAGCTATATATTTACCTCAATTGTTCACCTGGTATTTAAAGTATTTACTCAACTCATTAGGGCTAAAGCTCCTTTTGGGAACCGTATCTTGAAGATACAGTTGAAGAAGGTAAGTGCCTTCCTAGTCACAACTGAATAGGTAACTCTCATACTAATTCTAATTAGATATAGTAAGTCATTAACTACCTGCAAGTGACTAGGAGGCTAGTGCAAGCGTATCGGACTCAAAGGATCATGTTATGCGTGTACTAGGCCCAATGGACTACAGGGTCAAGCACAACACTAGCAGCTCATTCATGCTAGTAAAATATGCAGCCCAACATAATTGTTGGGAGAAAACTGGGGGCCCGCACGTCATGTCTGCGTACACAAGGTACTAACATATATGTTTGGAAATCAACTTAACACAAAAGATTAAGTTATTAGATCTTAGATCTATTAATGTATATTAGTCATTTATTCTTTTATTATTTCGTAGAATTCTAACTCACTTGTGATATCTTAACAATAAAATTTAGGAAACTGATATTTCTACAAGATTTTTTTATATTTTCATGTGAACTTTTTTGCTATAAATTTATAATGACGATTTTAACTATCATTATAGATATATAATGACAGTTTATAGATAAAAATATTTAAAAATTCTATAAAAATGTCACTTCTCTAAAATTTATCTTAAGGAATAGTTAACAGAAGAATATAAATACCGAAAGGTCTGTATTTGATCTTGTTTTTTTCTCCCTCAGGTCAATTTGTACTATTCTTGTTATGTTGAAAATAACATCTTACTTGGAATATAATAATTAGGTTTGTTGTTATGTTGGATATTTTCTTCTGCATTTAGTTAATACAGTAGCATGATGAGACGATGAAAGAGGTATGCTGAAAGTTGCCCATGAAAGTGATGGAATTAATGTGAATCATTTGAGGGTATGCTGAAAGTTGCCCATGAAAGTGATGGAATTAACGTGAATCGTGTGATGACTCATATTGCAAGTGGCAAGAAGAGCAAAATTTTGCTTGGAAATCGGTAAATTAGAAATAATTTTCCTAATTTGCGGGAAAAACATAATAGTGACATTATTTATAGGCCGACGTAGAAAATATTCATGTAAAAAAAAAGAAGTAAAATTGATTATAAATACACTTTTAAAACAGCAATTTTTAAGATAAATTTTATTTTTTCAAAATATCCATAATATTTGTCAAAAATACAATAGTTAACCGTGGTGGTATAATAGTACTAAATCAATTTAGTATATATACAAGTAATTATATGTTAAAATATTTATGTAACTTTTTGGAGTAAAATAAAAATGAATTCTAATTTTGGAATAGACTAAAAAAAATATTGCTAATTTTAAAAAGAAAATGGAGAGAATAATAAACAGAAAGAATATAATATAAATAATGGACGGTCTCAATTTGATCTTGCTTTTTCTCCCTCATGTCAACTTTGTAGGACTTGCTACGTTGAAAATAACATCTCATAAGGGAATATGATAATTAGGTTTGTTTATGTTTTCTTCTTATATCTAGTTAAAACAGTAACATGATGAGACCAGGTATGTTTTGGATGTCTGAGATTTTAGAATTTATTTTTGTCAAAATAAGAAAATTAAATTTCCTTTAAATTAGTAAATTAAATAAATAAATAAATTTCCCCATGACAGTAATGGAATTAATGTGAATAGGTGATGTCGCAGATCGAGTACATAATTTAGAACCATGAAAATGAGAGTGTTATTTGTCTAAAACACATATAAAACTATAGGGAATTATATTTTCACAAGAAAAATTGATATTTTTATAATGTCTCGCTCATATGAGATGGGCCTCGCTTATTATTAGGTGAGTAGAGTCTTACGAAAATATCAATTTTTAAACTATATTCTAATACTAAAATTATAATTATAAAGTAATTTTTTAATTAATTATACACTTTATTTCGTTTCAACCTTTTTATTCATCCTTCTAATACCAAGTACGAACATGCGCCTTATTTTTCTTTTCCTAGGTCCTTCTGAGTAATAAAGAATTTTATTTTACTTTTTTGAAAAATTTGATTAATAAAGATAGTTTGAGGACTATATGATGGAAATTAAACAAAGGGATGGACCACCTCAAACTTTCTTAACATGGTCTGTCAAGGTCATCATCGTCATTATAAAGTTCACCCCCTCTTGCCAACTCTTTATTGGTCGTAATTCTCTTTTTTTTTAATTTTGTGTTTATCTTTGTTTTACAATCGCATTCCACTCCCCCCCCCCCCAACTTTATCCAATCTTATTACGTAGGACTTCTAATGGATCGGGTTTTAATTATCCAAAAGTTAACCTGAATTTGATCCATTAAATTTTATTTAACGATTGAAGATATCTTAGATCTTTTGGTTATCATTAACCGCTTATTTGATTCATATCTATTTCTTTGTGGGATTTTGTTTATTTGATTCATATCTCTTTCTTTGTGGAATTTTGTTTTCTCCTAATTTGGAATTAGATCTTTTATTCTTTCTCCGCTCTTATGGGAGTTTTTTTTCCCCTCCTTTTGAGAGTTTAGATTCTCTTTATGTAAAGAGTTAATTTCATTTACAATGATAAATAAGTGATTGCATATATGCTAATTGGATATACGATACAAGTTATTGCAGATATGCTAATTTTATCTACGGTGATTGTATCATGATTTTTATTTTATTTTTCTGCTTAGGTCATATTGAAAGTTTATAATTCAAATTTTATTTTGAATAGAGTACCTAAATATACCCTTAACTTTATCATATATATAATTTGTATTTTTCTAGTTGAAGATATTGTTATTAGGGTATGTCAACGGTTGATTATCCAAATCCAAGTACCAATTCATTTAATTTGGTAAAAAATAATGATGGCACGGGAGTTGAGAGATATTTTATGCTCTTGTATAAGGTATTTTTTTTAATAATAATATTTTAAAAAATTATAAAAATACTCTTTTGTACGTAAAATAGGAGAGAGAGTATTCAATTATGCAAAACAGAGTCGTTTCAAGAGCTACCTCACACTATCTCCCTTTTTACCAAAAATAATTATAAAATATCTTACAAAATACTAACAAAATTATAAGATTATTATTTCTAAAAATTAAAAGAGGTGAGGATACAACTCATGTTCTTGTGTGAGCCCTCTCCCATAATAACACTATTTTGAAAATTTTCAAAAAAAAATCTTTTATATCCAACATGGGAGGGAATGTATTTTGTATATATTTAATTATATAAAACGATATTGTTTTATACAATAATTTACGTAACTATATGCGGTTTTTTTTTTTTTTTTTTGTCAAATCAAATAAATTACACATTTTAAATTTAAAATATTTCAAATTTATTTTAAAAGGCCAAATTTAATATTCTATTTTGTTACAGAAAAAAAGTATCAAAAATTTAAAAAATTAATCCACGGTCACTTCCAACTGTAGTTTTCACTTCCAACTAAAGTTTTCAGTCACAAATCTCGTCCAACAATAGGGATTAGGGGTGGTGGTAGGGGCCTAGGGGAATTGAAGCCGTCCTTAGTTGCTAATTGATTGATGTGATTATCATTAATTATTTCTAATCAAAAACAGACTACGTCTAATGAATGAAGGAATACATTAATTGAACCAAATACAAATTATTAGCCAATGAAGTCTTCATTTAATAGTTAAAATTGAGATGCTAATGATTTTAAAATTTTATATTCGAGTCTTACTTAAATAAGTTTATTTATTTATTTTATACAGAGTGTGTTTTCTCTAAGATTTTTTTTGATTTTTGAGTTTATTTCTTCATCTTCTAATAAAGTTTAATTAATTTTTGATATTGTAATATTGATGATACACTTGATTATAAATTATATTATACTTCTTAAAAATTGAAGCTTAAAAATAAAAATAAAATAAAAAACTAATACGCATTACCAATATTTTCTTTTGTTAGTTTATTATTTGGAATTTGATCAACTTCCAAGATAGTATAAACACGCATTTATGTATGAAAATGGGAAAAAAAAACTAGAATCAATTATTATTCTTTCCGTCCTTTCGGTTGAGCTATATTGATTTATTTAGAAAATTAATATTTTTTCGATATTTTTTAATGTTTTTACATGAAAATTATTGTTATATATTTATAACGACGGTTAAAACTGTTGTTATAGATAAATAACAGCAATTTTTATATAAAAATATCAAAAAATAATGTCTAGAAATTAAGACGGTTGTTTTGATTAATCGATTAATCATCCACCTAACTGTAATGATTTCAATAATCAGAATCCATCAACATGTCTAAAGCATAATTAAAAACTAATTATTAAAAAATTAAACGTGCCACTACTCTTTAATCTCATTCGCTTAAGAGGGCACACGGTGACGGGGTGCTGAATGTTCCAATCAGACTATAGTATGTGGATTCACATGCTCTGCCGACTCAGGCACACGTCGGTCTAGTTGGAAATTCTTATTTTTAATTAAGAAAATGAGCCGAAAGAATGAAATTCAGAGGAAAGAGCCGCAACCACTTATATTTCATTTAATAATAAGACATGCGTACCAATTACCATGCAACCTTTTATATTTAATAAAAGTGTTTATAGTTATAAAATATATCACTTGGCTTTGCACGTTGATCCCCAATTTTCATGTGTTGGTGTTGTGGTGCTGAATATAACAAGTACATTTCTGACTATTTATTAAGTTTTTTCAAAATTTGATATGAACTTTTGGTTACTCAACGTTTGAAAATAAAAATATATTTAAATTTTTTATTTATTTAATAATAATTTATTTTAAACATAATTTATTTAACTTACAAACGCATCGTTTGTGCTTTAAACGAAACGTACTAAAATTAGTGTGGTGCGTTTGGAAGTCTAAATACTGCAAACACTATTAACTGAAGAAACCCATAAAGTTGGGTCATTATTTTATATATCTGATTAAAAGAGTTATTCACGTAATTGGCAATTAAAAAGTCGATACATAAAGTCGCAAAAATATATCATTTCCCTTTTATTTTATTTATCTTTTCACATATATTGAGTTTATTTATTTTGATTGTTGACTTTTCAATGTATAATAAATTTAAACTGTTTTTATATTATTTTTTATTATTGCCTTTACAATTAATAATGATTTAAATAATGCTAATGATTTTAAATTTTATATCTCAAATATATCTCAAATAATATGACATTAAATGAAAAATAATAATAATTCATATTATAATCATTTACAAGTAATTTATTCAATCATTTGAGATAAAAAAAAAAAAATTTGATACCCGTAATTATACTGCTAATCGTAGATTTTTGAATCAAACTTAGTGATTTGAGTCAAAAAGCAATAGTTACCGTAGGGATTGTTGTTTTCTGGATGCTTTGAACTCATATATTTAGATATTTCTACTGTCCGTGATATTTTTTTACTGCCAAATTGGTCTCCAATATTTTTAAGAAATTAAAAATGAGCATTTATTGTTTTAACAAAAATCACAGATACATTTATATATAATTATTTTTTCTATTTATTTATCTAATATTAAAGTTTAATAATTATAAGTTTAATCATTAGAAATATATTTAAAACTTATTAATATTAATTTTTAAGATGTCATAATATTACATTTCAATATGCATAACATAAAATCAAATCAAACACTCACTTTGAGATTGAGAGGAGATGGTGTTAGCCTTGTTTAAAATTTTGCTATTAAACACTACTTAAATTTTCTTTTGAAAATAATTTAATTTGTCAAAAACTCTACATTTAAATACTAATTTTCACACTACCCCATATCACTCCACCAATATATTTCAAATTATAAGATAATCATTAGTTTTTGAAATTCAGTTTGAGATATTTTTAAATTCAGTCAGTTTGAAAATTAAAATTTATTTTTTATAATACTTATCATTGTAATGAATAAAATTAAAAGAATTTATGTCATTTTTAGTTTAAAAATATTCAAAATTAACTTTAAAAAATCAATATGATCTTATATTTTAAAATGAAAAAAGTATTACTTTTATTTCAACTTAATAGTCTTTTTTCTGTAACTGATAAATCGATAATCTAGATCAATATTTACATAAAAATAAATTAAAACCAGAATGTCGATTTTAAAACTAAATATTTAAACCAGGGAAACATAAGAAGATTATTAGTTTTAGTCTAAATTCATGTCACATGATTACAGCATTTATATCATTACATAAAATCATCTTTAAGTTAAACTATCAAAACAATTATGATATTGCATGCAAAGAAAAAAAAATTATTGAATAAATATAGTATTGTAGTATTGTGTTATTAAATATCATGAATAATAAGTATACTGATAAAACAATAAATATTATTAAAAATTAAAATTATTATTAAAATAAATATAAAATTTTCCTTAAATATATTTTATTCTGATAGTTTAAATATTGTTCTGATATATTTTATCAACAGCTTCATTAAAAGTGAACTGACAGTATGAAAGGGAGAGAAATAAGAGAAGTGCTTATTGATATTTCATAAAGTCTATCATATGACATGAGAATAGGATCCGCTTATAATTGATGTAAAGAATAATTTGTTGAAATATCAATTTTATTTTATTTTATTTGTTGAAATAATTAATGTAATTTTGAGCATTTTATTGGATAATTTTATTTATCCATCCGGTCTTTTAGTTCTCACTTTCTCCCTTTAAAATACTACTGTATTCCTTTTCTGCTATAAAATCTTCAAAACCAACTGCGACTGCACACTTTCCTTCCCCGATCTCCATTTTCTCTCTCTCCAAAACCCCATTAAATTCATGGGTACAGGGTTTTCTCAACTTTTCACACGCGCCGACGTGTCCACAGCGCTGTCGGCGGAGCCCAGTCTCGGCGACTTGCCGGAGAGTTGTGTGGCTTCTGTTCTTGAGAACATGGATCCACAGGAGATCTGTCGGCTCGCTCTTCTTAATCGGGCTTTTCGGGGCGCTTCTTCAGCAGATTTTGTTTGGAAATCGAAATTGCCTTCGAATTATGATTCTCTTATTCAGAGATTGTTTGGTGATTTTCCTTCCAATTTGTGTAAGAGGGATATGTATTCTCTCCTTTGTCGGTCCAATTCTTTTGATGGAGGCAGTAAGGTTTGATTTTTTCTCATTTTCCCAATTTTTTAGACGTTTATTTTTGTGAGTTTGGTATTTTAACCCTTTTTGGTACCCGGCATCTGTTTTGAGAATAGGAAATGAATGAATATTCAATTGAAAGGGGATTTGTAAGATTTCTATTGAAAATTAACTTTTGTGCTTAATGAATGCATGTGTTGTTTTAGATAGAGAAGAATTTGTAAATGGATAAATATTCCTAAAGTTTGATGTAAAGCCATGATTGAATTGATTTCTGTGGGAAATGATTGTTGGGTCTTTTTTTTCTTCTTTTTCTTTTTGGTGGTTGGGAAAAATTAAATTAAGTTGATTTGGTTTTTCTGATGGGATGATCTGGTTTCGGTGCAGAATGCTTGGCTGGATAAAGTTTCAGGAAAGATTTGTTTGTCCATATCGTCAAATGGGTTGGCAATTACTGGGATTGATGATCGGAGATACTGGAGTCGTATTCCTACAGAGGAGTCTAGGTGATGATTTTGAAAATAATTGTTGCTGTGAATCTGTTGTGAATTTGGTGAAATCTGGAATATGTATGTTATTTTGGTTGTTTGTTTTAGATTGGCTGATCAAATTGATCCTATATGAACAGGTTATTTGATTTCCATTTTGTCCTTTTTGTCTAATTAGTCAGTGATTTTTGACATAAGATGCTGTAATCGAGCTACTGAGTTTTAAATTTTGTTTGCTTATATGTGTATTTTCGTGTTGGATTTCTTATTGTATCTAGTTTTATAATTTATGTGGCTGGTCATGGAGCTATGGAATCATAATGACAAAGTCTTACTTTGAGGAGTTCTGAATATTCAGTATCAGGATCAGGATCAAATCAATTTATATTATAACTTCTTCATAGATTTTGTAACTCTGCATTTACACACTTTCCCATAATAAGTTATTGAACAAAGGTCAATAATATTTTTTTTTTCATTTCTTTTTTGTTTGGACTTGGATTCCAAATTTGTGTTGCACATTAAACATCTCAATCTGTGCTGTTTGAATAGTTACCTTTTGATTTTAAGGAGTTTCTTAATAGGAGTAATAATTAACTTAGGGATCCACTTTGGTTTTTTTCTTATTTTGTATACTAATTGTATTTAAAGTTGTTAAGATCACTACAGCCCTTGCTACCACAAGGGGATAGCTCATGTGGTAGTGAGCCTGCTTACAAGTGCCTGTAGGCCGTCTACTAAATCTCCCTAGAAGCACTTTGGCACCTCCATTATAGCATGTCCCCGCACCAGTATAACATGTCCTTATTCAGCTGTGTCAGTCTTATTTTGTTTATGCTACTAAGAGTCTAACTGTTTATTTGTCTTGGTTAGACTTAGAGGCTTTGCTTGCCTTGACTTAATGTCTGCTGCAGCAACATGTAAAATTTATGTTTTTGTTTTTTCTTTGTTTATCTTTGTTAAAAAGACTTTTGCCTTGGAAAGCCATTGCAGAGTTTTGATTGTTTAAGCTTGCTGCAAACTCTTGTTATGCCAAAGTTTTACTATATTTTAAATACCGAATCACTGGATCTTTTTACTTTTGATCCAGTTATATCATACCATTACTTGGATTGTTTATCAACAAATTTCAACATGTTAAACATGTTTGCTTTTCTAGATTCTCTATTGAGAGATTTAAAGAGCCCATTTTTGCTTTAGTCTTATAGTATCAAAAAATTCACACTTGATATCATCATACTGATTTGGAGCTCCTTTTCTGGCATGTAGGTTTCATTCAGTTGCGTATCTCCAGCAAATGTGGTGGTTCGAAGTTAATGGTGAGGTCGAGTTCCCACTCCCAGCTGGAACGTATAGCTTGTTCTTCAGGTTGCAATTGGGAAGGGCTACTACTAAAAGATTTGGTCGCCGAGTTTGTAACGCCGAGCATGTCCATGGTTGGGACATTAAGCCAGTGCAGTTCCAGCTTTCAACTTCAGATGGTCAGCGTGCCACATCTCAGTGTTACCTGTACCAACCTGGAAATTGGATTCACTATCATGGAGGAGATTTTGTTGTTGAAAACCCTAGTGCACCAACAAAAGTCAAATTTTCAATGACTCAGATTGATTGCACACACACCAAAGGGGGCCTTTGTGTAGATTCTGTATTAATATACCCAATTGAATTTAAGGAGAGGTTAAAGCGTTTTTAATTGCAATTAACCTTTATAGGTGTAGGAAACCATGTATAATAGAGAGGTAGGACCTATTAGTTACTCCCAGGCTTAGAATTAGTACGTATTATAGGACTTTAATGTGTACATTTACATCTATGATGTTTGGTTAGTGCGTTAATTTCTTTGTTTATTATTCTGTAGTCAAATTAAGACCACGATTTCTCTGATTTTGTCGCTCTTACCTATAAATGTAATGTTGGTGAACATGGAGTCAGGTATGAGTGAAAGAGCAGAGTTCATGTATTAAAAGAGGTGCTTTTCCTGTCCAAGCTTGGATTTGTTTTATCAATGCCAAGAAAAGCTCTTGCGTATAACTGTTATTTATTACTTTTTTTTTTGTTACTGTAATTATTTTTAGAGAATTGATATTTTCACGTGAAAAATTAATATTTTCACATAAATAGTGAGATTGATCTATATTTATATGAGAGAGATTTATGTGAAAATATTATTATTTTTTATGTAAAAATATCAGTTTTTTTTTTTTATCATGACGGAATGAAATTCTTACTGATTACTAAAAAAAAATGAAAAAAAATGAAAAAGACCTCATTCGAAAGTGCAAATTTGTGTATGAACCTTGAGATATACTCCTCATTAAGGCTGCAAATGAGCCGAATCGATCCGAATTTTAAACTGTTCGGATTCGACTCGTAAGGTTAAATTCGTACTCGAATTCGACTCGGATTCGAATTATATTAAAAAAACTTTACTCAGATTCGGCTCGACTCAAATTTTCGTTACTCGAATTCGATTCGACTCGGATCGAATTATATTCAAACTACTCGCGAACGTCAAATTCAAACTCGAATTCGAGTCTTCACATAATAACTAGTTTTATAATACATATAATTATTAATTGAATTTATTATTTTACTTAGAAATGAAAAAATATAATTATAATTACACTTAAAATATATAAAATTAAAATTAAAATTACAAAAATAAAATAAAATAATAATTAATTATTCAAATTTTGTTTAATTGTGTATATATTATAAGAGAATGTATCGAGTATAGATTCGAATATGTATCAATCGATTATGTATCGGATCATGATTAAAAATTCGAATAGTTTGAATTCTAAACGAGTCGAGTATAACCTTATTCAGATTCTACTCGTATTTTTATTCGAACTATTTTTTGTGCTCAGATTTGAATCATATTATTAACGAATTCGAGTCTCGTTCATATTTTTTCGAGTCGAGTCCGAATCGAGCCCGAACTGTTTGGTTCGATTTGCAGCCTTACTCCTCATATACGAGGCTTCTTTTGTGGAGATAGAAGGAAGCAGCATGCAAGATTAGAAATGCCAACCTGTAGGTAAAATATTATAAAAACTTCAGCTCTAAGGGCCAAAAATTATTATAGGCTGTTATTTATTGCCCGTCTGAAAAACCTCTTAAACCCCTTCAACTAGAATATTTTAATTATAATTTATGGCATAGTCAATCACATGAGATCTACACATCATTTGAGTCTTGAGATACTTTTAAGACCAACAATTTAATATCCCTTGCATCACCAGTTAATGAATCCCAGCCAAAAACTTTAAAGTCTCATTTATTAAAAATAATACTCACACTCTGTTTAAATGTATGATTGACTTTTTAAATTCAACTTAAAATATTTTTAAAATTAAAATTAACATTGATTCCTTTAATTTTAGTCGATACAATGATAAATATTGAAAAGTATCTAAAAAATACTACTGATAGTAAGATTTATTATTTCATAATTTTTAATAAATTATTTTAATTTTAAGTTTGAAAATGTCTTATCTTTATTTTCAAAAGTTAATAATGATCTTATAATTTAGAGCCGGAGTTTTTTGAAAAAATGAGTCTCATTTTCTCTTGATAATAATATAAAATAATATAATGTTCGCAAATTACCATTACAATTGCATTATCACGTCATATTAAGGACTTGTAAGATAAATATGTTGTGTTAGTACAGATGTATGATTTGATGATGATTAGATTAATGGTAGTTTAAGTACATGGTTGAAATGATAAAGTGCTAATGTATATTTGTAACTAGTAACTTTTATACAACCCTTATAAAAGAACTCATTGTAAAAGGGTTCATGGATCAAATCTATTAGGATGATCCGAACTACAAAGATAAATAAAAAACAGTCTTTATGAATAAATCAGATGTAATACTTTGTAAAAGGACTTAGGGATTAAAATTGTTAGGTTCATCCAATTGTAAAATTGTAATAAATTAGGGAAAAGGTCAAGATCAACCTAGCAGAATAGAGCAGCAACAGCTAAGAAGAAAGTAAGACTCAAGAAGATCAACATAAAAGAAGAATTGAAAGTTCGCAGAGTAAAGAAACATAATAGAAGAAATCGTAGAGAAAATGCGACTGCCAAGCAAGTTCAAAGATCGTCAAGCAATATAAAGATCGCAGAGTTTAATCAAAGATTGTAAGACAAGATACATTAGTAGAGCAGATCATAGAACTCAAATCTTGAAAAGTCAAGAGAAGTCATACTTAATGATCATCATAAGTTCTACGAACAGGAAAATCAAAACGTAAGTCAAATTTGCTAGATGGAAAATCTAAAACTTAAATTTTGCAGTCCATAGCTAAAATCGTTAAATAAACTATAATCGTTAAGTAGACGTAACTCTACGATACAAGACTCTCAGATCATAGAGTACAGTACATAGTACAAGATCGTCAAGCAAAAGAACAAATTGAAGAATGGAAAATAAAGAAGAATTAATCGTAGAGCATAACAAGAGAAGAAAATCGTTGAAAGGAAATCAACGAAAAAGACAAATTTACTAAGGAGATATAAAACCATTAAAGAGAAACTGAACAACCAAAAGAAGAATATAAGAAACCATGTGTTGCGCATAAAATTGTATAGATCAAATATACTTCAAATAAAGAAAAAGAATCAAAAGGAACAAGGGTCATTCTATAAAATCAACAAACAAGAAAAATCGTAAAGTTCTGTCAAGAAGATTCAACATAAAAAAATAAAGATAAATAGGTTAGAGTAGAAGAAGTAAAGAAAGGAAGCACTCAAGAAGCTCATAAGTGCTAAACAAGTCAAATTGCTCAAAATCGTAAAATGAAGCTAAACTGAATATCATCAGATCGTTGAGTCACTTAAGATCATTGACCTATTCAGAACGTAAAATTACATCATTATTGAGTTGACTCAGTGCTACACCTATCATCATAGATCATAATATCAACAGTACTGAGAGACGAATTCACTACGACACATAATTGGGATGTACTCATCAAAAGTTCTATAGCAAGAAGTGGCGATGCTCCTAAATTAGAGCTTACACCATTCAAACTTGAGTCGTCGAAATACAAATAACAACTATTATAATACAATACAACGTATAACAATACAGTGATCAATAATACACAACTAAATCTTCACTATTATTGTCACACTATTTTATAATATGGTGAAGACTACTATAACAACTATCTTGGACTATCACTTCATTCCCCTTTTCTCCCTGTTAGTCTCAGCTACACTCTTATTTCCTGAATAATTGAACAAAAAAGAAAGGGTCAGCTCAAATAACTCAGTAAAGAATATCATGACTAAGATAATGACAAATAAATTATCATTAGCCTTCAACATTTGAGTTATTGATATAATAATATAAACAACAACTTTTAAATCAACAACTGTAGTTATTCTCTTAAACAAAATTTAGATCAACAACTGTAGGGGAATAAAAACCATTAGGAGAATCATAAAGATCATGATATCTACTATCTTCTCTTTTTCAGAAAAATCATCATCAACCTTAATCATCTGAAACATCACTTGTCATGATCATGTCAAACAACAGTTCTTCTTTGCTTCAGACCAAAAAAAACATTCACCACGTGCTCTAAAAGACATATCACCATTATATTGCATTTATCCTATCATCTGTGCACCAGACAACAGATATTCACAACAACTTAATTCTTGATGATTAGTACAAATAACAATGATATAAATTATGAACAGAAGAAAGAGAATAATATGATAAATAATAGATATCGAAAGTTTATAATTTTTACTTTTCACATTTTAATCTACATCATCCATTAACTAATCACTTGATTCACACATTTTACTAACTTAATCTACATCATCCATTAGCAAATCACATGATTCATACCTTAAACTACACCATCCATCACACGTTTCACATTTTTAAGCTTCACACTACACATTTAAAGATTATATTATCCATCTTTTATATTATTATATTATTGACTTAATATCACAATTATTTAAATATTCAGTGTTATTTAAATAATGAGTCTGTCTAACTATTGATGAAATAATGTATAATGGTCACTTTATCAGTTTAATAATATAAAACACTGTGCAGTACCATGTGCTATTGTAGAATACCATGTACTACTATAAAATACCGTGTGCTACTGTAAAGTACTGTGTGCTACTAATCTTTTATCACTTGGTATTTAAATAGTTAAAAGTGATAGTACTGTTAACCATTTTTATTTAAAAAAGTTAATGCTGCCGTTTTCTATATCTGATAATATTTCATTATAAGGTCCACACATAACTGATTATTTCTACGCCGTCGTACGAATCGAATATTTCTCGACAAACTATAATTCGCACAAAACATCATTAACTTTAATTTTTATCAAATTAACATCTTACTATTTCAGAATAATATATAAAGAAAATTAAATTTTATTCAATAAAAGTCGAGGTTTTACAGAAGTAGTCTGAGGTAAATCAGCTGATGAAGATAAGAAATAGAGTATAATTCAGCAAAAACTTAATTATCAAAAGAAGAGGACACATTGTATTTACTATAACAGAAAAAATGCACTAAACAGAGACAAAGTGGAATCTATAATCTTGCAGATAGCAAGTGTCTGAATAAAGGGGAGCTGATCAAGAAGAAGAAAATGAACTTGAGAAAGATTGAAATCCAAGAAGGCTTGGTTATCAGGAAATGAACTAAGTCTGTCCAACAACGTTAAAATCAAATAGCATAATGGAAGATCGTAGAGCTTAAAAATTATTGAACAGACTGAAATGAAAGATACACTCCACAATCAAAGACTGAAAAGATCGTAAAGTACAGAGTTCGTAGAACAAATTAAAAAGTCATAGAGTTTGCTTAAAGATCATACGGTGAAATGCAGATCATAGAACATTTCATTGAAACAAGCAAATAACAGAGTCTACTCATGAATCGTAAAGCTTAACATCCGCCTTGCTGAGCTGAATAAGGATCACAGAGTATGATTTGATCGTAAAGTTAACTATGCAATTGTAAGGCAAATGAAGATCGTAAAGCCAGACTAGACAAACACTCTACGACCTCTAAAGAGCTTTGCGATTAGTAATTAAAATCATAAAGTCTGACATGTCTGACAGTGGACCAATATTGGGATAATTTGAAGGGAGAGAACTTCAAGACGTCTACTGGTCATACCGAGTTCAAATTGAAAATAAAAAAAGGATATGTCTAACAACTATTTTGAGAGTATGAAGTTAGACACGTGGTTTTCATTTTTAGCATACTAAAAAAGAAAACAAAGTTGAAAGTAACCTGACACTTATCTATAAATGTCAACATCATAGATCTTCTAGGATCGGAGCATTAAATGAAGTAACGGCTATTATCCAATAGGCTTTTCAACATATACTTCTTTATAAATAGAAACTTTCATTTGAAATTAAAAAGAAGAGGTTGTTGACATAGAAAGAGAGCTGAGATAGACGAGAAAGGGAATTACTGAAATCATAGAGTGAAAAAGAAAAGTAGAAGATCGATCTAGAAAAGATGATATCGTAACCCAAAACTACTTTAGGTTTTAGAGGATCGATTGGCGAATGCTTTCGAACAAGTCAGAGTAAAAGAAAAAGATATATCCAATGACTTTAGAGATTAACGTCAAAGAGAAATCATTCAACTATTAGATACTATCAGAAAAAGAGTACTAAATGCCAACTTAGCAACACTTCGACCACCTTCATCAACAGCAGCAAAAGACAAGACTTGGTGACTCGCCTAATTCTAAGTGAATTAGACCCTGAGTGGGATGGACTTAGTGTTCAGTTGTAGCGGTTCTTAGTAAACCTTGGTCTTAGTGACCTTTGCCAAGTCTAAGTGATTTGAACGAATCTAAGTGATTAAGTGTTGTAATAGATTTTAATGATCTGGTCTTAATGACCCTTAGACATCCTTAATGGATTCTTTGCCAGAAGTGCAGAAGAGTAGACTAGAAGATTTTTGTGCTCCGAACCACTTAAAAAAATTTGTGTCTCCTTTTGTCTCTTTAACTGCTTTCATCATAACTGTTATAACTGTTATATATCTTGCAATAATTTTTTAGTAGCATTACTTAAAATCAAAACTGTTAATTCTTTATTTTAAATCAGAAAGGGTTTTTTACCAATTTACCATTTTCGTTATGAAATCATAATAGTTTAATTATTTGGTAAATGAGTTTTAATAAATAAATGTATTTGAAAAAGAAATATTCTATTCAACCTCTATTCTAGATCATTTTCGTGCCCTCTGGGAATAACATGTTGTATAACTAAATTCATAGATAAAACCTTGTTATTCCTCAAGCCCTAATATAAAATAGCATTAATGGCCGCTTGGATGGACGAAATCGTTTTAGGACGGAATGAAATGATGATTGGAATCAAAATTAGATCATAATGAAATCGGAATCGAACATTTTATTCATGTGTTTGGTACGTTACTTAAAAGTTATATTGGAATAAAAAAAAATATAATAACCAAAATATTCCTAACTAACATATATATATATATATATATAATCCAAAGTAAGCATAATACATATTAATATTATAATACTATATTAATATATAATATGATAATACTATATATATATATATATATATATATATATATATATATATATATATATATATATATATATATATATTATTTTATTGTAATATAATATAATATAAATTTAATAGATACTAATATATAATATTATATATTGTATTGTATAGTCTATATATTTATATAATTATAATATAATATAAAATAAATATAATACATATTGAAAAAATAATATTATACAATAAATATATATAATATTATTGTATAATATTATATATATTTATTGTATAATATTATTTTTTCAATATGTATTATATTATATATAATATTATTGTATAATATTATATTTTCTTATTTATGTGGCTTGGGTGAGGGTATTTTTGTCTTAATTTTTTTTTTCTTACTCGTTGAAATCATGATTCTTTACGGAGGTAATGAATCACGATTCTCTCAAGATAGTCATTCCGATCAAATTTAACATACCAAATATTAGAATAAAATATTTGGTATTATCTTTTAATATCAATTCCATCCAATTAAATGCCTCATAAGACTTGGTGAAACCCCTAACCAAACTGATCCAACTATGAAAGTCACTTAGGCTTAGCAAATTGAGATCAACCGTAGCCTAACGCAATAAATTTAGAATTTGGATTAATTCACAAATGAATTGAGTTGGACATTGGTTAAGAACACAAACACGTATTAAAACTAGACCACGTTCGATTAAGTTAATGTCAACTTGAGAGTTTTGAGTTGTAAAAGAAGCCCAGTCAAATTTGATTTTGACTGTCAAACTTAAACTTGTTTTAAAGTTAAATAAGTCAAGTCAAATTTTAAATGAGTATGAAATTTGATGTACGAACTTTACATATTTGTTAAATGAGTTAAGTTTAAGTTGTGCTTAATTGAGCTAAATCTAGTTAAATTTAAACTTGACTCGTTTAACTTTTTTATAATAATAATAAAAATTTATTTTTTAAATACTAAATGAGTTGGACTTATTCGAGCTGGATCAAAAAGTAAATCATTTTTAATGCACAATCTTGCAAATGGGTTGACATTGGTAGAGATTCATAGTCGAACTAATGAATTAACTAAACTGGCAAAGAAACTTGTTTGAAATTGACTTGTTTAATAAACAAGCTCACCAGTCACGTGAAAAGTACGGACGACATAAATAATTATTTATTACGTTAATTATTAAGATGATTAATTAAATATAAGATAAATATTTTATTATAATTATAAGAAGATAGATGTAGTTATTAAGTTATTAAATATTTAGTTTTAAAGTAAATAAATTGTTCAATTACATATTGTAGATTTTTTCGATTAATTATTAAGCTAAACATTTGAATGGAATGTAGATTTATTTAGTTATAATTATAAAAAATTAATTATTTTAATATAATATAATTTTCTAATAAAATTATATATTAGTATTTATATTGAAAAAATTTGATTGAAATTCTTATCCGAATAGAACTATAAAAGTCAAGTTTTAATTTAGTTATAACATTTAGTTAGTAATGAATTCAATATAATTATTTTTTACTAATTTTATATTTATTATGTTTTAAAAAAATTTATATATTATTAATATAATTAATCATGTGATTTTTTTATAAAATTTTAAAATTTTAATGAAATAAATTTAGTTAGAACATTAATTTAATATGAAATTTATGGCTAATATTATTATAATTAAATTGGATAATATGTTAAGAGATTTTTTTGATATCTTAATAAAATTATCATACATAAAATTTCTTTAGATATATTTTCTTAATTACATAAAATTGTGATAAGAAAATTTGTAATAAAATTGGTAGAACAAAAAATAAAAATTCTTTTAGAAGTTATTCTTTCCTATTGGAGATCTAAAAATAAAAATAAAAATAAAAAAATTCTTTCCTAACAGGTTAGTGATTGTTTTGAACAACTTACAAATTTAGATAATAGTTATACTAATTTGGATAAAAATAATAAAACTAAAACAAAAATTTATAAAATAAAAAATTAGCAAAATCAAGTTTGTATTTTTAATTCTATACTTGATTCGAATTAAATTTGAGTGGAACTTGTCGAATTAAGGCCGGATTCGTATACTCTAAGAGCTCATTAAATTCAAAAAATATATGAAGATATATGAGCTTGTGTAGGTGGTAGTATAGAAGGTGGTAGCTTAGTTTAAGGAATGCATTTTGTCAAAGCAACTATTATCAGCATTTACGCTCTACTCACTAATTCCAACTTTCTTTTTATCCCTGCAGAAAAAGCCTGGAAAGAAATACAAAAAAAATCTGAAAACACACAATTATTTTGATGTTGCCAGTCTTGTAGAGATTACCAGTACTATGGAATATGTGCTACTAGGGGCAAACATGGTGCAGTTTGAAACTCAAATCGCACATGAAACCCCTTAGGTGTGATTTGAAAAATTCAAAATCGCACATTGAAACTGTTTGTGATTGGTGTGGTGTGGTTTTGAACCATGTGATGCGGTTTCGGTTCCAAAACTAATTAAAATAATTAAATTTTATACAATTTACATTAACAATTTAACGTCACATAAAAATAAAATCCTTTTTATTTATATCACATATATGAAAATTCCTATTTCTCAAGTCAATGGCGAATCTTCAAAATCCAGATGCTACGTAAATCAGGAATATCATACAAGGAAACCAAAAAAATAAAGTGCAAGATAGTATTCAGGACAAACATATTTCTTTACATAACAAAAGGGGTCATTTCATCAATATATGTCCTTATCTAAACACTAGAGTCTGGGATAAGCATTTTTACACATTCATACCAAACAAATTAAAGCATGGTGCAATGTGGTTTTTTGCATGCAGTTTTGTCTAGAAACCAAACCCAAACTGCATTTACAATTTTTCAACCCACCTAAAACTATCATATACGTCGAAACCACTGATGCAGTTTTAATTGGTGCAGTTTGTGCGTTTTTTTGTGCGATTTTGGGGGCAATTTGGTTTTTTGCTCACCCCTATGTGCTACAAATACTTAAATAACCTTCAGTTAGATCCTTCAAAAAGAATTTGTATGTCAACAACTGACAACAAACTTCCATATATATTCCCGAAAATAAATTGTTCTCTTTCAAGTAATGTTTGGTTTAGTAACTTTCTTGAAAATCTTAATTATATATGTTGATGCCTGATTTTGTAAGCCCGTCAAAAATCATCAAAAACACGAACCTGCATGGGTAATGACCGTTAAACACCCCCAAAATTAACAACAGCTTGGGCAGTTCGGAGATGCTCCGGTGTAAGAATAACCACAGGCCAAAAGCCTAAACAATGAAAGACAATTTTAGCTGGAATAACAATATAATTATGTAAGTATGAGTGAATGTATACCGTGAGTCCTGCTAATGGATGCATATATAGTTTGCTGCATCACCCAGAGACCAATTATGAATAGATGTCCTTTATTCGAATCACCTTATATCTTCCATTAATTATGGATTGAGTCTTTTTCAAATCAAACCTCGTTATCTCCCCCCGAATAGGGAAACTTAATCCATTTATAACATAGATTTTGACTATTCCAAAACAAGCCGTCATCAAATAAGTTGAAGTGGGCCAACCAAGTCATGACCCAGTCTAATAAAAAGTAACCAACACTAGATTTGAGTTAAAACTAAAATGGGTTGCACCATATCCAAGCCCAAACAATTATATCACAATATTTCCCCACACTCTACTATTTTTAAGAATTTAAAATAGGAGAGTAACACTAAAACATATCAATTAAATAAATAATCTGACAAAATTTAAATGCCACCTTAACTGTTAATTGTAATTGATACATCACATCACCCACACGTATGTTATTAGTGACTTATCGCCTTGAGCTCCGCGCCCATCATCAAAACCGCAAAATTTCAAATTAATCGGTCACTTCGTTTTCTCCAAAAAGAAAAACCAATTCTAGCAACTTTCTTCGTCTCTCTCCTTCCTGCAAAACTTCAGTCCAGCACTCCAATTCCATCGTCTTTCCAGCTTCATTTTTCTGCAAAAAAATGCCAAACCACATAAAACCTTACTATCCCTCAATTACTTTTCAGATTTCGGTGCACTCCCACCCAGATCTCCCCCTTTATCCAATATTTCCAGAAGAAATTTTTTAGAAAACAGTCCATCTTCCCCTGACCATCAATGGCAACTAACCCATCTTTTTCCACCGCCATAGCTACTGACAACCCACCCGTGTCCACCATAAAGCTAAACGATGCATAAATTAGGAAAATGTTTGAACCTGCCGACCATGCCAACATCTAATCCACAATCAATAACCACTCCATCCTCCGATATAGGAAAGAATTCCACATCCCCGATAAAATACCTTACGAGAGCCCCTGAATGTCAGGAGAAGATGTATTGGCTCAATCCATGGTCTAGATAGGCATCCCAATCCAAGTCCTTCGAAACGGGGTTCGATTCCCCCTTCATAATTTCATCTCAGACTTCATTGTTTTTGTCGGCATCGAGTTAGCCCAACTAGTGTCGAACTCTTGCATGCATCTCATCTGCTTCATCGTCTTTTTCCATTTGCAGAAAATCAAACCCTCTTAGGATTTCTTTTTCTCCATCTTTACCCTCACAAAGACCAAAGAGTCTGGCTTTCGAGCCCTAAACAGACTCCCGAACCAAAAAGCATGGATGCAACCCCCTTCCAGTAACAAAGGGTGACACAACAACTGGATTTTCACCTTTGGCCTCGACACCTTCCTGATCCAATCTTGGGGTGATCCAAAAAAGCCCTAACTTGATGAACTATCCACCGCCAGAAGGAAGGATTTTAGATCATTCAGTAATTAAGAAGATCTCCATCGAGCTATAGGATCTGGAGCTGTTTTCGAACTAACAGTGGTTCTTTGACCACGGATGTAAGTTTCTGAACCTCCCCATTCTCCTTCTTTTTTTCTTTACTTCTCTGACTTACTTCCTTCTTTTTTCTTCTTTAGTAGTGATTATATACAAACCACAACTCCCACCCCAAACCTTAGTTCCAACCATAAAAAGTCAATCCCAAACTTTCGAACCCCACTATACTATCTCCGACCCCATTCACACCTCCTCTAAACCTCACCCAACTTCCACTGAACCCCCTATCGTTGCCATCGACCACCTTACAACTACCACCGAACCAACTGAAACTATAGAGAAAAATGCTCTTGACCTTACTGTCCATGAGAAACAGGAATTTAGGAAAAAGAAACGTCGTAGATTAGTCAAAGCCATTGACGCCATATACGTGTATCCCATTTCATCAGTTGCACCTCCTCCATTTTCACCTCCAAGGTCCCCATCTCCCGTCCTCCCTAACAGAAACATTTCACCTCCCCCAGAACACCAATCAACACCTCCTCGACACCCTACTCCATGTCCCAATCTCTTTATAATGGGGATTGATTGTCTGCCCCTCTTTTCATAAATCTGGGATCGGTGGGTTCAGGGGAGTGAATAACTAACGTCTAACTAGAGCAGAGTGGGTCGCCCCTAGTTCGCCTTTCCTTATCACTGGTCCAAGTCTATCTTTGACAGAGCCACGTATATTATGTGCAGTAGGCATCCACGACGAGCCAGCCTGTTTTGCCACCCGACCACCTTGATTCGTTAAAACCTCATATTAAAACCTCTACTCTGACTAATGATTTTTACAAACAGAATTCTGACCTTTCTTTTAGCGCTAATGTAGACGCCTAATTTTGTAAGCTCACCAAAAATCACTACAAACATGAACAACCTGCACGAGTAACAATCGTTAAACACCCCCAAAATTATCGACGGCTTGGGCTGTCCGGGGATGCTTCGGTGTGAGAATAAGTACATGCCAAAAGCGTAAACAATGGAAGACAGTTTTAGATGGAATAACAAGATAATTCTGTAAGTATGAATGAATGTGTAATGTGAGTCCTGCTAATGGTTGCATATATAGTTTGCTGCATCACCCAGAGACCAATTAGGAATAGATGTCCTTTTCCGAATCACCTTATATCTACCATTAATTATGGGTTAAGTCCTTTCCAAATCAAATTTCCTTATCTCCCCTTGAATAAAGAAACTCAATCCAATTATAATATGGACTTTGACTATTCCAAAATAAGCCGTCATCAAATAAGTTGAAGTGGACCGACCAAGTCATGATCCAGTCCAATAAAAAGTAATCAACACTAGATCCAACTTAAAAATAAAATGGATTGCACCATATTCAAGCCCAAACAATTATATCCCAACGATATATATTCTCACTAGTTTTGTCTTTGAATATGGTACTCAGCACATTCTGGCCGGCTATTTTTACTCATTAAAATATCTTAGTAAGTAGAGTTGGGTGATTAGGCTCTATTTAAAGGCTGTATTTACTGTTGGAACTGATTATTGGCAATAGTGAGACTTCAAAAGAGCCTATATATTATGAATCATTTCTGCTTGTATAAAGTGTATTATTTATTAATTCTTTTTAGTCTTGAACAGACATCAACAGCTAATTGCATGTTGATTGCTTAAACTAAGCCTAGATTGTTCAAGTATGAATATATAATATTTGGTGCCTGCCGATATCATATGATGATGTATGAAGTATAACGTACGTACGTTCTGGGATGTGTCACTTAATCGAATTGCATACTAGCTAGGACTATTTTCCTCCAATTCATAGGACCTGCTGATCATGCCTGAGTTGAGACTCTGGTTCTCTATTATTATACCATTTAGAATTATTTATTAGTACCATGATAGCTAGGAAAACGAATAATTAAGTATTGTAAGAACAGCTTAATATTGAATTTAAGTTCTGGAAATGACACAAAACTATATTATTGATCGAATCTGAAAACAGAAACTGATGACAAGGAAAAAGAAGTATTTATTATGTGAAAACCCTCAAGAGCTAGGAATTCACAAGAACGAAGAAGATCGAAATAAATGTAATGGAATTTAGAGGAGCCAAGCGAAGAGAGAGGCCATGGCTGCGAGTACAGCCGGAACATAAAGTACTGTTGCTGCGCCGCTATCTGGTGCTGGTGCTGGTGCAGGCACTGGAACATCTTGTGCCGTCGTAGCTCCAAAACTGGCGAAAATTACCATAACAACCATCATTGAGATTGTGAGAGCAGCAGCAAACTTAGAGCCTTCCATTCCTCTGTAAGTTGTGAAAACTGCACACAACTGTGTGTGTATGAGAGAGAGAAATGGATACTTTTGAGGATTGTTTGTTGTTGAAGTGAGTTTAGAGTTTATGCAAGAAGAGAATGGTAAGAATGGTTTTATATATAGGGTGGGTTTTGGAGAATGGTAAGAATGGTAAAACTTAAACAGGTGCATTAAATCATTTGAGTTTGGTTGATTGATTTTGTTTATCATGGGACTCACATTAATCACCACATAATCCTATAATTGGATTCCCAACTAGTAGTATCACATCTGATTGGAACTATACTTCTGAGGTACCATTACATTTGATTGAATTTATACTTTGAGCTGTTTTTCTTCAAATTTATTTTCTTATATTCTTTTATATTTATAATCTTAGTTACACACATTAAAATTATAAATAATATTTATAACATATTTAAATACGTATATAATTAAAATTATAAATATAAAAAATACGGAAGAATAAAGAGCAATGCTATATATAATGATCTAGTTAATAACTCTTGTTAAAAATGATAGAACTCATTACTTACATGGTATAATTTACTATTTTTAATAAAGGTTATTGACTAAATTATTATAAAATATCATTATACATGACATTTCTCAAGAATAAACACGTAGGAAAAGAATATTAATTCTATGTACCCGCTGTCTCATCTAGAATTCCGGTCCGTTGACACAACATTAATTGGAAAAGTAGACGTACCACATTTGATTGTACCTAGACCGACATTGTTGACCTCCACAACATTACTTCTAAGCTCTATGTAGGAGTACTTGCCTCCTATTTCATCTACAATTTCGGTCTGGTGACACAACATTAATTCTAAAGAATTTATAAAAGACTTAGGCTATATTTATTTATAAAAAATATATTTAGAGTTAGATTATTTATATTTATTTAATATTATTTAATTTTTTTGATAAAAGATTAATAATTTTTTAATATTGGACTAATAGTCTCATAAAATTATTTAATAGTTTAAAATGAAATAGACTATTAATCCCAAATTTTTTATGAGATTATATAATCTCACATAAAAAGCCATAAGAATGATAAAAAAATAAAATAATTCATAAGACTATATAATCTTCCATCATAAGATAAAATAGTCCAAAATAAGATTAAATTAATACAAATAATTAAATCATAAGTATATTTTTTATAAACAAACATAACTTTAGAAATGTGTACCGTAACATGTACTACCATCATACTCCCCTCCATCACTAAACAAAATTAAGTAGACTCCTATTGTACAAAAAAAATGAAACGTCAAACTCGTCAACATATTTATATAATTTCTTAAAACAAAATTTTGAATTTTATATTTAAAAATTATATAATATATACTTGATGTAGATTAATATTTAATAAGAAAATTGATATTTTTACAAGTTAATTGATATTTTCGCAAATAGGTCACATTTGATTTTACGAAAATATTAAATTAGCTTATGAAAATATTAACTCTATATGAGAATAAATTAATATTTTTGTAAGTTAATTTGATATTTTTGTAAGTGAATTTTATTTGACCTTATAAGAATATCAAATTAACTTACGAAAATATCAATTCTTTTTAATAAAAATAGGATTATCTTGGATTGGAGATAGACTTTTAAAGCTTAATGGAAAAACTCAAAATAAATAATCAAATAACCATGATAATCAAAGGTCATAGAGTATGTGGCCGTGATACTGTCACTTTGATTGGTTATTGCAAGATCCCTAGAAGAAACTCACACACAGGAAGGGATGAGGTAGGTTAGTGTAATGACCGAGAAAATTACGAACCTAATTTTTTTTTATTTTATATTCATGAGGAAATATAATGCATGATGTATGTGTGTATGTGTTTAGGTTGTATGATGAGAGGTAGTAAGTTAGTTAATTTATTTGAATTAACTAAAGAATGAAAAATAATGCAAGAGAAGCTTATGTGATGATATCACAAAGCTGGAATGTTGGTCTGGTATGACAATTAAGAAGATTTGTAATAAACAAGTTAAGTACCTGTATGAATAATAAGAAAGAAGAAGCAAGTGAATTATTTAAGATAACCCAATATGCGAATAATTGTATGTGTGGGTGTAATGATATTATAAACTCAATTTGATGATAAGAGTTAGTCAATGAATTAATTTAATCAAGTCAAAGTACTTGTATTAATATGTGTTAGGATTTTTTTAAAACAAACCCAAGAATTAGTAAATGATAATGACTTGTAAACTAATCCAATTTGATAGCCAATTGACTTTCAAATAGCAAGTCTAATTGGATTATGTGGTAAACCAAATGGATTAATTAATTAAAGTCCAAATGAATTAAACTAGTAGCCAAGTCTATTTAATAATTAAGTGTGGTATGGATTATCTAGTGATGGCCCAATGTGGTGAATTATGTATTTTAACTAGTAGCCCAAGCAATTATACTTGCAATACTTATTGGGTAGCCCAAGTGAATCAATGAGAGAGCCCAAACAAATTAAATGAATGAGCCCAATACATTTAATTTCTAAGTCCAAAGTGGAGCCTAAATGAAGTCAAAGATTGGTCAATATATATATATATATATATATATATATATATATATATATATGGATGTATAGATAGATAGGTGTATATAGATGTTGGTGAATATGTATATATGAATATATAATACATAAAAATAAAGCCAAATTGGGTAATAAAATGGCAATCCCGAATTTTGGGGCCCACATGGATGTAATGCTTGCTTGTTGGTTGATTTTTGAGTGCAAAATGGTTCAAACAACCCCCAACGACCCTAGTCATTCATATGGTCATTCAAAAGGTCTATCAAGTGGTTATTGCATGCATAGTAAGCAAGATTAAGCTCCTAATTGACTGGCATTGGTTGATTAGGAGATGTTAAGTAAGTCTAGAGAAGTCCTATAAATAAGACCATCAACAAGTCTTGAAAAGGTTGTTAGTTAATTTGTTAGTTTTCTAAGTATTGTAGCATCATGTTTGAACCAATCGAATCAAGGATTTATGAAACTACATTGTAAGCGATTTTACTCCTATTTCCGTTTGGAATTTGGATTTGTAATATAAAGAGAAATTGTAGAGGGGAAATTCTAATGAGAATGGACTAAAGAATCACCTGAAAATGTTTTGAAATGAAGAAGTTATTGATGTCGGAGTGGCTGGAGGTCGGGCAGCCCAAATTAGGGTTTTGCCTTCTGTTTTGGAAGCCCCGACGCCCAATTGAGCGCCGCGGCATTCAAGGCCAGAATGTTCAAGTTGTTGGGTCGGGTCGGGTCGGTTCGGTCCGGGCCGGGTCGGTTCGGGTCGAGTTTTTTTTATGAAAATTTAAGTTAAAATAAGTTTAAAATGAATAGGTTTGAATACTAAACCAATATATGAAGTTTATGAGTAACTAATTAGTAGCTAAATGTTTAAAATAAAGACTAAAGTTAACACAATTAAAAAGTTAATTATTGGTATTGTTGTTTGAAGAGTATTAAAATATTATTAAATGGTTAATAATATTAGTATATGATTAAAAAGTCATTAAATAATTAATAACATTAGTAAATGATTAAAATATTATTAAATAATTAATAATATTAATAAGTGATTAAAATATTATTAAATGGTTAATAATGTTAATAAGTGATTAAAATATTATTAAATGGTTAATAATATTAATAAAAGATTAAAATATTATTAAATGATTAATAATATTAATAAGTGATTAAAATATTATTAAATGGTTAATAATATTAAATAAAAGATTAAAATATTATTAAATAATTAATAATATTAATAAGTGATTGAAATATTATTAAATGGTTAATAATATTAATAAGAGATTAAAATATTATTAAATGATAAATAATATTAGTAAGGGATTTAAAATATTATTAGATGGTTAATAATATTTATAAGTGATTGAATATATTATTTAATAAATAATATTATTGGAAAGTGTAAGGCATTATTAAATTATTAATAATGTTAATATGTAATTGAGATGTTATTAATTGGTTGTAATATTGATGCGGGAATAAAATATTATTAAAATGGTTAATAGTATTCGTAAACATTGAAAATATTATTAAATAGTTAATAATATTTATTTGAGGATAATATATTATCAATGGTGATAATATTAGAAAATGATTGTTATGTTCTTATAGGACACTTATGTGATTAAAATATTATCAAGGACTGATAATATTATTAAGTGAGTAAAGGTTATACTTAAGTGATATATAATTTAAGTATTGTATAATACAGTTATATGATATGCTAATTGGTAGATCAATATTGTCGAATGTTAGGTCATTCAAAGGAAGTTATTTTAAGTTGAATAGCAGAGTAGTCAGTGGAACATGCAAGTTCTCTGAACCCTAATTTGTATTTATTTTGTAAGTCCTTTAACCCTATTCAATTATCGTTGAGTAAGTTTTCTAAACTTGTATTTTATTGCCAGAGTTTTAAGTGGTTTAATTATTTAACATTATTCAACATCGATATTGTTATTGATATTCGCATTTATGTGCAATTGCATGACTGCTCATATTATGAACTATTTAAAGCGAAATGTCTATACTATTTGTTTCAGCTAGATATTGTATGTGTTATTATAATTGTTCTTGTTATGAACTGTTTAAAGATAAATATCTACGTCAATTGTTTCGGCTAGATCATATACGTTTTAAATTCATAAATCTGAATATTGTAGAAGTTAGTCCAAACCATATTGTTGTGGTGCGGAAACTGATGGGATAAGCTGAAATGAACAAAGTATTATAAGCAGATAAACTTATGGTCGGATGAAACATTCCCGATCAAAATGAACTGGATGGTTATATTGTGCACTCTATAAACGTACGATAGGTTGATCACCTAGAGTACCTATCACCAGATATTACAATTGAAATGATTGTTAATATTCAAAACGAACTGACAGTCTTCTGTCTACAGGGTATTGTAAATACTCAAAACGTATGTTCATGGTCTTGTGACCCTTTCAGCATGATGAAGCAGTATATTAAATCAATTGAATTTGTTATTCAAAGTTGCATGTCTTCACAATTAGTGTATATTGTTGAAGTTTACAGAGCTAGATCTTTTTCATTCATGATATATCTTTTATTGTTTATTTAAACTTGCTGAGCAAAGTAGTTGTTCACCCTTGCTATATCATGAAATATTTTCAGTTAAGCCGAGTGATCTAAGGAGTACCACGACAAAGGAAAGATGAACAAATAGAAGTAATTAATTCGTACTATAGGTGTAAACCTTTGTATTATAAGGTAATGATGATGTATTAAGGTTAGTGCAACCTGGGGTACGTTTTGTAATGAAATTATGTATGTTTTCTGCGAGTTATTGAAGTTTTTGTTTATGAATGTTTGTTAAGTGATGAATAGTGAGCACCAAACCCAAGGTTCAAGGGACTCGAATTTGGGGGGCGTCACAGTTAGCATGCTTTGGGAACAGTAATGTTATGCGTAATGACTTGGGCACCGATTCAGCCAATGATCCTATGTGGAGGGTGGGTCCCAATAAACAGTAATCAATTCAAAAATTTTAACGAAAAAAATTAGAGTCTACACGACAATTTTTTTATCTAACTTCTCTCTCCGGTTATTCGTCCTCTTCAGTCTCCATCATTCTTTCTCTTTCTCTCTCTGCAACTCCCTTTCTTCGGCTCTTCTTGGTAGCTGTCGTTAACACTCCAAAATTAATCCTTACTTTCAATCACAAACTCAGTATAATAGCAAGCAAGGGTCGAACCCACAGAGAATGATTAATTTATTTTTATGCAATGTAAACTAGATTTGGGGGTTTTGAACTAACTATAATTAACTAAATAAATAAAAGTAAATTAATAAAATTAATTAATAAATTAAAAATTTCAGTTCTTCGGTTCAATCTCACCCTTACAATTAATAGATCAATCAATCAAAATATATTTTTATCCTTCCATGAAACTAATAACCCTAGGTAACAACAAACTCTGTTATCCGAAATTTTTCATAATTTTAATCTAACAAAACAAGCTCTTCATTAGGTTCTAACCATTATACAACCTAGAACAATCTCTCTAAATTTAATATAATGGAAGCATTAATCACAAGGAAATTAGATTATTCTAAGCAACAATTTCATAAACTCGGACTATTTAACTTACATCATGATAACCATAGCAATAAACAAAAGTTTGACCACAATCATCTATCACTATTCACTACCAACGATTAGGAACAATATCAATTACAAGTAATATAATTTCTAAATCTAGCAATTGATAATAATTTGATTTACTCAACAGGCCAAAATTAAATCAATCAAACCCAATATCAAATAAACAATTAAAACATATTATCATAAATAATTTCATATGAGGAAGAATAAATAATATTACTAAATTGATTAAACCATTAATTATAATGGAGTTTGAAATTCCCTAGAACTGAATAATAAAATTAGCCAAACATAATAAAAATAATGTATAAGAAAAACCTGAGAGAGAGAGCTCCTAATTATATATAATAATTTGATCCTAATTATAAAACTACTGAAAACACTACAAGAAAAAGCTTATCTCTGACGGAATTTTTTGTCGTAAATAAGCAAATTTTGTCGGAATTACCTTATTTTCGACGGAAAATTCGGTCAGAAATTCGATCGTAACTAAGCTCGTCGGGATTAATTCCGTCGAAAATTCAGTCGGAAACTAAAAGTTATTTCCGACAGAATTATTTCCGACGGATATTCCGTCGGAAATAACTTTTAGTTTTTTTTAGAAAAAAATATGCAGTGGATACCTTCAGATCCCACTTGGAAATGCGTTTACGGCCACTTCCAGTCATCCAATCCTCACAGAAAGCAGGAACATATAGCAAATACACAAAAAATGTAATTCTCAAACAAAATAGTAAGCAAGCAAGCCACTTGCTTTGCCAAAACAAGAAAACCCGCCTAATATGATTCAAAGAAAATGCAAGGGAAAAAATGAAAACAGAAAAATCTAATATTTAAATTATTCAAATTGATGGCAATGAAAATTGAGCACAATACTTATGAACAATTATGCAAGAAGCAAGGATGTAAAGATTTATAAAAGTAAATTTTATACAAGTACAATGAATCCACCCGCTGCACATAAACTTACACCATCTCCTAATTCAATAAATAGAAAATCTCCTAATTCGTTACATGTCCACATACCCACAACTATTCACATATGTTGAATAAATATAAACAGAAAGCCCCGTGAACTTGTAAAGCAAAAATCTCTACTGGGCCAAACCTTATACACACACACCCACCCCCATAAACCTTATACACTCGGACGGGGGGCGGAGGAGAAGCAACACCGGCTATCGGAGGTGGTGGGTCAGAGGGGAAATGTGAGAGATGAGAGAGAGAGAGCGCGATGAAAAAAAGAAAGAAATGAAAAGCAGCAGAAGTGAACTGATCGGGCTGAAGTACTGGATTTAAAAGTTATTTCCGACGGAATTTCTGTCGAAAAAAGTCCGTCGGATTTAACTTTATTTTCCATTGATACTCCGTCGAAATTAACATTATTCCGTCAAATATAACTTTGGCAGTGGCGGGAATTTTGCCGCCAAAACATCTTGCGTATCCTCGATGGAATTTTGTCGGGTATAAATTATATCCGACGGAATTAATTCCGACGGAATATTCTGTCGAAAATAATATATTTACGACTGAATGTATTCCGTCGACATTAATTCCGTCGGGATTAAGCGTTTTTCTTATAGTGAAACATGAGTCTCCTAATATATTTATAGAAATATAATAATAATCCTAAGCTAATGTGGAAAAGAAATTCAATTTGGAATCAAATTAAAGCAAAATCCCGAAATAATCTCGTTCTGCAGCAATAATGCGCAACCAAACGCAGCCTAACGCCCGTTTTGACCGGTCAACGCGCTTTCGCGTATTGCTGACGTCAGCATGCTCCTCCGTGCATTACGCGGAGGCTTTTTTCACGGGACGCCAAACGACGTCGTTTCTTTTCCTACTGCTGGCCTTGCAAACGCGCGCATTGAGCGACCCAACTTTTCTTCTGAAATTACGAAATTGCCACCGGTCACCAACTTCAACTTATTTACCAAATTGCCATCAGTGCCGGTTTTTTACCATTTTGCCATCAGATTTTTGCAGAATTTACAGATTTGCCCCCAAGCTTTATTTTTCCTACAAAATAAAATATAAAAATAATATAAAAATGCTAAAAATAATAAAAATGCATAATAATAAATAAAACACCTAAAATACTAAAAATAAATAAAAATACATAAATAAAAAGAAATATAAAAATACTATAAAATTATCTAAATTAACATAAATTAACTAAAGTCCTATAAAACCTATTAAAACCAAAATAAGCTAAATAATTGAACATTTATGTACACAATAAATATAAAAACTAAGTATTAGGGAATAAAATATCGTATAATTTAACTCTATCAAATACTCCCACACTTAGCTTTTGCTCGTCCTCGGGCAAAACAAAAATAAAAATAAACAAAAATAAAATAAATATAACTAGCCCAACAGACTAAAGCAACTCAACTAACTCGACTTTTTACATGAACAATAAATTAATATGAACTTCATATCAACCTCAAATATTATAATCAACAACTCTTAGAAAATTTCAAAATAATACATCATCCAAAATTTTAACTTAATTATTAAGTTCACTTTATTCTCAATCCTTCGTGTGTGTGTGTGAAAATCCATATATATCAAACTAATAAAAATTTAAATTACTTCATCTAATTAAATACATCACAAAATATATTAAAATTTTATACATTTATTTTCACATTACTTTCCATTTAATACAGATAAATACAAACTAGAAGATCAAAAGGTTTTATATTTTAACCACACTAGGATTTAACTTTAATCACGTACTTTCCCAAGTATTATTAAAATTCGCTAGCAAGACTTTTTTCTTCTCTTTGTTTCCTCATTCATTCTTTCCATCATTTCAATTTTTTTTCACGGTAAGTGCATTTTATGCTCCATCTCACCAGCGAGTGCGTTTTACGCTCCATCTCGCTGCATGTGTTTATTAGTGAGTGCGTCTTACGCTCCATCTCAACCCACCATATGACAATTGTTTCACTTCTGTTTTTTTTTTTTTGGGTAAGGTCAATCTAATAATCCCAGAAAAATTACCTTAATCATTTCTCCACATTATATTTACCTTATATTTACTTCAAGTAATGTTCAAATAAGATATAGAATAAAAAACATATTTTATAAGCTTTTAACCGAATAAATTTTCTACAAATTAAAATTAGTTCAAACATATGGATATGTGCAAATAATAAAATAAAAGATTTCAAACAAATTACTGACCAACAAAAATATCAAAATTCAGATTACGCAAAATTTATCAATTTTTCAAGAGTTATTAAATAAAAATCAAAATTTTATCATCGGTTAAAAATTAAAATTCAAATCAAAATATTACTCAACTGACTCAATCCTAAAAAAAAAACTATCCCATTTTCGTAGGTAATACGGTTACACTTAGCATGTGCAACAAGCCTTTAAACCCCAAGGTTACCCCAAGTGGATAAGTTTTGTCTCGTGAAGGTTTGCAGTG
Source organism: Hedera helix (assembly GCA_947179155.2). NCBI lineage: Eukaryota > Viridiplantae > Streptophyta > Magnoliopsida > Apiales > Araliaceae > Hedera > Hedera helix. The sequence continues at coordinate 7,348,435 of OX359264.1, read as the reverse complement.
AATTTACCCACAAAATTCAAAAATTTAATTTTTTTTTAAAATTGACCTAAAAATAAAAATTACAAATTAAAAAAATTAATAATAAATAAATAAAACAAATATCCTAAATCCCTTCCCCCACACTTAAAATTTACATTGTCCCCAATGTAAACTATAATGCAAAGAAACAGGCACATATAACTATAAAAAGAAAAAGGAAAAGAAATGCAAATCTAATTTCTTGGGTTGCCTCCCAAACAACTTTATTTATTGTCATTGGCTCGACAGCAGGCCAAAGTACTACGTCACTCCTACTCAATGAATTTTAAGTACCCCATTCATCACGTCATCCTTCAGCGGTAGATTCAATCTCGCTTGCACGTGACATGAACGTTTTACTCCCTCTTCAACGAAAAAGTATTTAAGATGATCGGGGAGAGTCTTTATATTCAGAATGGGATCCTACAAAACAAAAGATAGAAAATTTTCGTGAGTAGCATGTAATGGAATGGAAATAATTACATGACTATCTAAAATCATTGGCAAAGAATTAAATGCAGCTTTAGCGTCATTCAAATCTTGTTTCAGCTCAATTTCTTCTTCTTCTTCCTCTAACTTCAAACTGTTCGTACTTGCATCCTCTAAATTCTCTTTATTTATTTCCCCAAAAATTCTCTCCACCTTAGGCATGGTATCACCATAAAGAACATTATTTTCTACATTAATATTGTCCGTTTCTGCACTGATGTTGTCTGCTCGCTCTTGCATTGGCGATGGAAGGAATGACCCTTGAGAATCTAATTGACCAATTGTAGTAGCAAGCTGACTCAATTGATTCTCCAAATTATATATGGAAGTTTTTGTCTCTTGTTGGAATTGTTGTGCTTGAGTCATGAAAGCTTTAAACATATCTTCTAAAGATATGTTAGAATTAGACGATTGGTCATGTTGTTGTGGGAGATATGGTTGCATGTATTATGGATTATTTAGAAAGTTTTGATTTTCATGCCAATTCACTGGTGAATTCTTATAGCTGAAATGCCCAAGGAAACCACCAGCTGCATTGACTTGTTCATAGGACTCCTCTCGAAACATTGGACACATATCAGTTGGGTGTCCTATTATCGCACAAATCCTACACGTACCTACAACCATTTGATAAACAAAAGAAGTTAGACTATCAGTTTGTTGCTCATGAGAAAAAATATTTACCTCATTAACATAATCAAGCATGTCTTCCATCCTTAACTTGCAAAACTCAATTAAACTATGAAAAACTATAAAAATAAAATCTAAGAAAAATTACTAAATTAAAATAAAGTTTACAAAAACACAAAAATAAATTAAAATCACTCCCCGACAACGGCGCCAAAATTTGGTAGCTGTCGTTAACACTCCAAAATTAATTCTTACTTTCAATCACAAACTCAGTATAATAGCAAGCAAGGGTCGAACCCACAGAGAATGATTAATTTATTTTTATGCAATATAAACTAGATTTGGGGTTCTTGAACTAACTATAATTACCTAAATAAATAAAAGTAAATTAATAAAATTAATTAATAAAATAAAAACTTCAGTTCTTCGGTTCAATCTCACCCTTACAATTAATAAATAAATCAATCAAAATATATTTTTATCCTTCCATGAAACTAAAAACCCTAGGTAACAACAAACTCTGTTATCCGAAATTTCCCATAATTTTAATCTAACAAAACAAGCTCTTCATTAGATTCTAACCATTATACAAACTAGAACAAGCTTTCTAAATTTAATATAATGGAAGCATTAATCACAAGGAAATTAGATTATTCTAAGCAACAATTACATAAGGTCGGACTGTTTAACTTACATCATGATAACCATAGCAATAAACAAAAGTTTGACCACAATCATCTATCACTATTCACTACCAACGATTAGGAACAATATAAATTACACATAATATAATTTCTAAATCTAGCAATTGATAATAATTTAATTAACTCAACATGCCAAAATTAAATCAATCAAACCTAATATCAAATAAACAATTAAAACAGATTATCATAAATAATTTCATATGAGGAAGAATAAATAATATTACTAAATTGATTAAACTATTAATTATAATCGGGTTAGAAATTCCCTAGAATTGAATAATAAAATTAGTCAAACATAATAAAAATAATGTACAAGAAAAACCTGAGAGAGAGAGAGAGCTCCTAATTATATATAATAATCTGATCCTAATTATAAAACTACTGAAAACATGAGTCTCCTAATATATTTATAGAAATACAATAATAACCCTAAGCTAATGTGGAAAAGAAATCCAATTTGGAATCAAATTAAAGCAAAATCCCAAAATAATCTCGTTCTGCAGCAATAACGCGCAACCAAACGCAGCCTATCGCCCACTTTGACCGGTCAACGCGCTTCTGCATATTGCTGACGTCAGCATGCTCCTCCGCGCATTACGCGGAGGCTTTTTTTACGGGACGCCAAACGACGTCGTTTCTTTTCTTGCTGCTGCCCTCGCAAATGCGCGCATTCCGCGGCCCAACTTTTCTTCTGAAATTACGAAATTGCCACCGGTCGCCAACTTCAACTTATTTACCAAATTGCCATCAGTGCCGATTTTTTACCATTTTGCCATCAGATTTTTGCAGAATTTACAGATTTGCCCCCAAGCTTTATTTTTCCTACAAAAAATAATATAAAAATAATAAAAATGCATAATAATAAATAAAACACCTAAAATACTAAAAATAAATAAAAACACATAATTAAAAAGAAATATAAAATTACTATAAAATTACCTAAATTAACTAAAATCCTATAAAACCTATTAAAACCAAAATAAGCTAAATAATTGAACATTTAAGCACACAATAAATATAAAAACTAAGTATTAGGGAATAAAAATATCGTATAATTTAACTCTATCACTTCTCCGGTTTTTTTTTGCTAATATTCTCTCTATCTCTCCGGCTCCCTTTCTTCTTTACCATTTTTTTCTCTCTCTCTCTGCAACTCCCCTCCCAAACTACCGATCCTCCGCCACTGGAGGCCCTACCACCAACGCCCCACGACCACTAACTTCGCACCACTACCATCGCCGCGTTCATCCCCCACAGAAACGCACCGCCACGAACTCCCGACTACTCTCTAACAGGTTATGTTCTCTCAATTCCCTCCCCCTTCCTTTAAATTAACATCTCTATGCTAAAGTAATTAGGGCATTTTAAATTAGGATTTTGTTTAAATTTCATCAAATTAGGGCATTTTTTCCCTCTTTTAATGTATAGAACAAAGTTAGGGTTTTCCCCCTCTTCCTTTAAATTAGCATCTCTGTGCTGAAACATTGCAGAAGGAATTATCATCAAGTTTTTTGGCAATGCCAGAAATAAAGATAAAGAAAGAGATGGAAGATATATGCATAAACGAAATACAATTTTTTTGCATCATCAAAATGACACTTACCTGTGCCTTTAGATATATGACCTCTTGGCTTAGACTTTTATTGCTATGCTTTGGATCATCAAGAATCAGTTCATTATTTCATTTCAAAATCTCGGATAGCAAATGGCAAAAGGAGAATTCCCATTTGTCAACGGGAGATGAATCATAAGATAAGTTATTCCATTAATTCATATACCAGCAACCTAGAAATCTTAAGAAAACAAAGTTTATAGAAGTGGTCTTATTATCCATTTTAAGACAATAAACCTCTCCTTCATCCGTGTAATTAATATAGTTTACTTGGCATATGTAGAAATTTTTTAGATAGTCCATATGCAGCCACAATCCAGGCATACATTCAGAATAGGAAAAAGTAGGAAATGAATAAAATTTGTACATAAATATTTTAGTACAATGTATAGACTTGAAAATCAGTATGTAAATATATGTTGTCACGTCCCAGTAGAGACCCAATGCTGTTGTTGGTTCATGAAGCATTTATCTTTGTGTGCGCGTGACTTATGTGTTCTTCTTTGTCTAGCTCGAAACAAATGGTACCTTCCATGTTATGTTTTTGTAAAGCAAATGTACATTTTTTTATCTTGTTTTCCATCTACATATTGGCTGCTAGAATACAAGCTGCTGACTTTACTGGAACTGTGATTACCCATGGATGCCTCTCATCATGTTTATGTTCTTTTTTAAATCAGTTGTGTTGGTGTTATAATTAGCATGCAAATTTCACCTAGATTCCATATTTGGCGTGCATTCATTCTTTATTTGGATTTTACTAATAAAAGCATACAGGCAGCAAAACCTTCTGGTTACTCAAACAGAATGCTGAGTAGTTCCAGATAGATTTCATAATATACAAAAACTTGTGCATTTTCAACAAAGTTCATAAGATACCTGGGAACACTTATAATTCAACCCCGCCTAATCTTCTCACTAACTGGATAATATGTACCTATGGTATTCCTGCAGACCATAAAGTTGCCAACTATATCTCTTCTTTTTACTTCAAGTTAAAAGAGAGTTTAGTAAACACAGACAATATAGGTGAAAATAGTTTCAATGGGTTAAGTCACAGTAAATAGATTTTTAGAGTTTCACTGAAAGCAGATTAGGACTGCTGCTGCCCCTGCACTAATAGTAGTAACAAAAGGAGGTAGATTAGGAAAATTCAACTTTATAAGTGAAAAATATGGCTAAAACTTTGACGAGATTAGTGAACATTGTCTGAGGTACTGTTTTTGACAATTGTTTCCTTTCTAGTACATAAGGAAACATAGCTGTATAATTTTCTTCGAGCTTTCGATTCTTATTTCCTGAAATTGTTTGTAGGCTTACATGGCTACATCTCGTTCAAGATCTGCATCAATTAGTCCAGAACAACGGATGTGTTTCTGTGATGTTCCAACTCGAGTTTGTGTTTCAAGGAAGGATGGATCAAGAGGAAAAATATTTTATAGATGCCGCCATTATAGGGTAAGTGTCCAATATCTTTTACCGTTAACTCAATCATCTCTTTCTCTTTACTATGTTTTTGACTTTTATTCCTTCATCCATTTTTTTTATAGGAATCTGGGAGATATTGTGGATATTCTGAATGACTGAAATTGCCTCCTAATAAAGATGAAGCAACGAGTGTAATGAATAACAAAATTAAAGACATGAGCTTACTGATAGAGAAAAACACAAAGCTAAAGGACAAGTTGAAAAATATGAGAAGTGAAGCATTTAAATTGGAGATGGAGGTTGATAGGCTTAAAGAGGCAAAGTCAAAACTAATGTTATGCATTGTATTGTCATGGTTGGTCACTTTAGTAGTAATTTTGGCATGTATTTGCATTGCTATGATGTAATTGTACTTAAATAATGATTGTAATTGATGAAATATAGTTTCATGACTATGATGTAGTTCATAACTATGATGTAATTCATCAACTGGGTTGTGATTTGTTTGAAATGAAGAAAATGACCATATTCAGTTCTTTACTTTTTGTAATAAATAAGTCTATGTCATTGACAAAAGATATGTGTCATATTCTGTTGGTTTTCAACATACAAATTATCAGAAGACATCAGAGGAGTGACCAAGGTCTTGCTTTAAAAATGAACAACTCTCATCACAAATAAACACAGCATGCATGTTAGTTGACAACCGTACTTCGTCGATCTTTTTATGAATATTTAAAGTATACTTGAAGAAATTAATAGGAGTTCTACTTGTATTGTTCAATCATGACTTAAAAGGCAGTTCAAGATCAAATTCACATGGCAAAGATAACACTGCAGTTAAAATGCACAGTCTTATGAAAATCGTTTTACTATTAAAAATCGAAGTAAAAACTAGAATAAATCTCAACTGTTTCATGCTTCCTCACAACCAACATTCAAGATAAGATGCCACTAGAATCAAAGCTAGCGTCTTCCTAAAATTGATAAATATGTTCACAAAATGTGGTACAATCACAAGTACTCATGATATTAAAATTGAAATGAATCTAAATTCTCATAATATTTACACAACTAGAGAAAAGTAGCCTAGCATCGGCCTATGTACAAGATATACTACAAAGTAGTAAATTGTCATCATAAGCCAGTATTGGGGTTGTTTCCAGCAAAGATGAGAGAGATCTCCACGAAATTTTGGATGCACTAGGGTGCTCATTCTACCACAAAAAACCAGCAGTTCCACCACCAAATTATGGATATGCACTCCATTGCTCGGTGCTCATTCCACCACCAAAAAACTGCGATGTGCTATAAAAAAAAATAAAAATAAGCCAATATCATTAGGACACGACACGACACGGAAACGAAAAAATGAAATAACTTCAATGACAATATACTTGTACCTTAATTTTCCGAATCAATTAGAGATTCATTCAAGTCTATGTTCCACATACCAACATATCCTACACTCCCTTGTGATGGCTGAAAAATATAACACAGCCATTTTTTTTAACATGTCGAAAAAAAACAAATGAAAGGAGAAGATGTTCTATATATGAAATTATACTTACGTTCATATTTGCACTCTCTTGTGTCATACAATCCATGCCATCCACATCCTAAAAAGAAAAATAATGCCAAATGGTAACTATGCAATGAACATAATTATATAGAAATTATATGAACATCAAATACCGGTGTAATTATTCCTTTGCCGCACCTACATGGTATCCTTTTGTTTAATTTTGCACTCTTCCTAGTAATTTGCTCAGCCATTGATTGTTTTCTCTTAGCCGGAGGTCGCCCTCTTCGAGGACCTTTACTTGGATTACCCATGGTATTTGATTTCTCTTGGGCACTTTCCAAATCCTTTTGTACATCTCCAACTATAGTCATATTGCTTAAGCACCCCTCATCATCTAAGTCATTATCCGCCTCTATTTTTAGCAAACCTGCCGACATCCTATCAGTCTTGGTAGTGGAAAAAATGGCTTTATCTGCAACCTTATTGAATAACTTGAACAAACTGTCATAGTGAACAAATTCGGGCTTGCGTTCCCAATTAACGTAACTCACCTTAACTTTAGTGTGACACCTCGTCAAGTTTTTCATCTATCGTCGAAGAATGTATTTTTCAGGCACTACTTTAAGCTTCTTTTTGGCCCACACCGAGATCATATGTGCGCACACCATCCCCTTACTTTCAAACAATTGGGAATTGCAATTAGTTTCTCCTGACTCTTCATTGAAATGAATAAGGAAAGTAAAAGTTTTAAATGCATTTTTTCTCTTCCCAACTAAAATGTCGTGTTCAATATAAAACTGTGAAATTCCATCTACAACTGGTCCAACTGTCATATTGCACACAATCAATTTAGTAACTTGGTCTCGAAATCCCAAGCATTTCTTAACTGTGTATGCTTGCTGAAATTGGTTTTCAAAACCATAAGGGGATGCATTTTGAATTTGTACGTTTAATGAATGGGCGTCTGCCTCTTCTTCTTTTTGCACCTTCTTGCATAAGGTATTCTCATATTGCTCCACAAATTCCTTCAAGGTGGTATTGGAATGGACATAGCCATCAAATAATGCATTCACGCTTTCACTTCATTGGGTTGTTGACATCCCCGCCCAAAAGGTATCTTTAACAAATGCTAGTACCCATCGATTCCTTTCCGTATACAATTCAGCTAACCAATCATTAGACTGTAAATCATACATTTTGATGAAATCAGCCCAATTTTTTTCAAACTCTGTTAAACTTAAGGAATCATAGACAACATTCTTCATCATGGCCTTAATCGGATTATACTCTTTATATCCCTTTAACTTTTTAGGATTTTTTTTCATGATATGCCACAAACACCAATGATGTCGTGCATTAGGAAAAACCTGACTTATTGCGTTTTGCATGGCCTTACATTGATCAGTGATGATGGCGTTAGGATAGCAATCCAACATGCAAGAAAGCCAAGTTTCGAATAACCATACGAATAAAGTCGTGTCCTCGCGTGATATCAAACCGCATCCAAACAAAATCGACTGTCCATGATGGTTGACCCCTACAAAGGGTGCGAAAGGCATATCGTACGTGTTAACAAGGTAAGTTGTATCAAAAGTTACCACGTCGCCAAATTCCTTGTATAGCTCTCTACTCCTAGCATCTGCCCAAAAGACGTTCCGCAATCGATCATCTTCATTAACATCAATGGCATAAAAGAAGTCACCATTGTCTTTTTACATTTTCACAAAGTACTGATTAATTGCCTGAGCATCCCCTTCCTTGAGCTCTAAACGCCTCACTTTGTCCTTGTAATTTCTCGCATCCTTTTCTAACCATGGCAGATTATCAGGGCCCCCAACCTCGATCATAAATGAGGAAATTGTTTTGTTTAATCTGATTCTGGCTGTCGCATCCAATTCAATTGTCCTCATCGCATGTGGTGGGACAATCCGATTGCACTTAAGATATCTCACTTTATCCGAGTCCATTTCATGGTTATGATTCAGTTCAATCAAATTCAACATCCATTTCCCGTCAACTTGCAAAGAAATATTCATATGAGCTTTACAATCAATTTTTGTTGTTGCCTAGGATTTAACCAGATTCAAAGTCGTTATCTTGGGCTTTCCACTCCCATGATAACCATAAGTTATATTAGACTTTATTCCATCCTCATGCTTCTTAGAAGTTTTTATTATTGATCTGAAACCTTTAGCTTTTGCATAACTAGCATAACATTCACGAACTTCATTTTCAGAATTGAAAATTGTTCCGATCTTAGGTTCCCATACCACCACCTCCAAATTACTGATGCTACATACAAATAAAATAACATTAAAAGAAAATGGTTAACTATTAATATGCAAGTAACCAACGAAACAAAATAACAGAAAGATTACAATTAAATTATCACTTCATCTTAGGAATCGACAGCTGAAAGATTTCAAAGATATTGAAAGATTACAATTATGACAATAGCAACAATAATTCTTAATCAATTCTTGCACAAAGAACCCAATTAGCTCAATTACTAAATGGGGCTGGCACCAACGGTTTCCAGCCTCCGATTTCAGCCCTTGTGAGCTACAAAAAATCCGTAACCAACATTACCGTGCCCTTTTGCATACATTGATTAGAGCCACAAAGTTTTACATTATGCAATCCTATAGATTAAGATGTATGTATGGTATGCAGACTAACAGAAAACAAATAAATTTTTCCTAACTCAACAACAGCTTAGTATTAAATCAAATTACCAAATTATATATGGAGAGGAAAACCACCCAATTCTATTTGAATAGTACCAAATATATGGAAAAGAATGTGAAAAAGAGAAACCTGTGAAAGCAGAGCTCGTCGGTGATGGTGGTGGTGATGATGTCCGTTGGTGCCGGTGGTAGCGGTGGAGTCCGATCGTCCATCAGTGATGGTGGTGGAGTCTGTTGGAGCTGATTTAGGTAAGAGAAATGAGCAATATTAGGAGAAAATCGTGTTACAGGAGAGTGAGAGAGAGAAAAATTAATACTTTGCTCTTGTTTGGCGCTCCCCCCCCCCCCCCCCCCCCCCCCCCCAAATTTTGTCTAAATTTGAATTGCCCATGGGACCCCCCCTCCACGTAGGATCATTGGCTGAATCGGTGCCCAAGTCATTACACACAGCATTGAGAATACCCAAAAATTATCAAATTCATCACTACTTCTGTCCATAACTTCTAGAACCCTCTTTTTTAACACACTTCTAGAACCTTTTCGTCTTATACTTTCTCTGTATCTTTTCTGACGATTTAAAAAAATATAAATATTAAAAAAATATAATTAATATTTTATTTAATTATTCAAAATAATTATAAATTTTAAATATTATTCTTTTAAAATTTATTATAAAAAAAGAGAAATAAATTAATATTTAATATAATAATAATATAAAAAAATTAAATCATTAATAATTCTTTAAAATTTATAAATGACAAATAAAAAAAAAATCTATCTAAAAAGACAAATAATAAGAGTTTTGAAACTTTACAAAACTTTCATTTGAATCAAAACTTCACAAAAGTATTTTGAATTTTCATTGGCTTTCACAAGTAATAACTACAACCCAGCGAGCTGTTGACCTTTTATTTTCGTTATCTCTACTTAAAAGGCACGTAATGTAATGTATGCTATTTTTAAATAATACTACGACGTAAAAGATTGTGCAACAAAAAACATATTTTATGTTCCCTTAATTAGTATTAGTAAGACAATTTAAATTCTAAAATATATAAAATGTTGTCGAATAACATAATCTTTGAAAAGAATAAGTCAAATGAATTGAAAAACCTATATATACACACACACACACACACACACACACACACACACATAAGAAATTTATGAAGTATTTTAACCAAACTTGGTTATAAAATATTTTTAAAATGCTATTTTCTAAACGTATTATTTCAAAACCAACCGTTGGATGATAAAAACATTAAATACGGGCACAGTTCTGCTTAAACCCACCCAGTTGCCATCCATTTTTATAAATAATAGACTAAAATAAATTGAAAATATAATATGTTAGAACTGATGAAAATATTATAACGGTAAAAGAAAATAAAATATAATTCTTTCAAAAAAAATAATGCGGAGTAGATTTTAAGTTAGAAAGATGATTAATCACAACAATACTTACTAGACACTAAATGTACCTGAAATACAATTTAACTATTAAATAATACGAGCAATAAAATAATAAGTAGTGTTGATAATTTCATACCTAAATTTAAAATGATTTTTAGTAACCGATCAACGCAGTAGAAAACAAATCAATTCTCTCATTAAAAAATAAGACCTACATCAAGAAGAAAACAAACTCCCACATAAAAATATAAGAAAATAATATACATATCAATAAATTTTATGGAAAAATTGAATTGCGATTAATGTATATATAAGTCTAAGCGATAACATATAATAATAGAGTTAAATTATTTTTTTATTACTGTACTCAACCCTAATTTATAAATACATTATTAAACTGATATTTTTTTGCAATCGAGTCATTATACTGAATTATTTTTACAAAAAGTGAAATTTTCATCAAAGATTATTAATCATTTAACAAAAAAAATAACGTGACAATATTAAATAAATTTTTCATCATTGAACTATAGGTCAATTTACAGTTGTATAACTAAAAGAGAAAACAATAACAATAATAACAACAATAATAATACCCCCTCCTCTACACACAAAAAAGAAGAAGAAGATTAGTTTTGCATTTTAAAAAAAAAATTATTATTTTTATTATTAAATTAAAATTAATTTTTAAAATACCTCAAATTAATTTTTAAAAAACAAAACTATTTTATTTTATTTTATTTTTATTTTTTTGCGTAACGGAGAGTTTATAATTATTAGAGGGAATTATTATTATTATTATTATTAAATCAATTTTTTTTTAAAAACCTCAAATTAATTTTGAGTGTTTAATTTGGGACAGAGCGAGTATGATAATTTTGGGACTGTCCGGTTAATTAGGTGAAAATTATAATAATAATAATACCATCTCTGCTATACAAAATAAATAAAAAGATTAGTTTTGTTTTTTAAAAATTAATTTAAGGTATTTTAAAAATAAATTTTGATTTAATAATAATAATAATAATACCATCTAATATTAATAATAATAATAATAATAATAATAATAATAATAATAATAATAATAATAATAATAATAATAATAATAATAATAATAATAATACGCTCTCCGTTACACTAAAAAAGAAAAAAAAGGATTAGTGTTTTTTTAAAAATAAATTAATTTGAGATATTTTAAAAATAAATTTTGATTTAATAATAATAATAATAAGCTCTCCCTTACACACACACACAAAAAAAAAAAAAAAAGATTAATTTTGTTTTTAAAAATTAATTTAATATATTTTAAAAATAAATTATTTTCTATTAAATAGTTAACATTATTCGACGGAAACTTCTCTTTTTGTAAAAAAAAATTCAATTCAGTGACTAAATTATAAAAAAATAGTTCAACGATGTATTTATAAATTAGAGTCTAGTACAATAATAAAAAATAATATAATCTAATAATAATATTGTTAGGATGAATATTTCGCTAAGCCTGGTCTGGTAAATCTATGATGGGCTAGGCCCAACGGACCGACAGCTTGGCAAATTCTTATGAGGACTTCTAAGTTCAATAGGCTTGGGATAGGTCCCTAACCTATCTGGACTGTGGCTATTTACTATATCTAATCTGAATTAGAATAGGAGTCAGGTTCCTAGATGGTTTAGGAGATTACCTTCCTATTCAAACTATACCACGTTGATGGACAATCCCAAAGGGAATCGGTAAGAGTCAGGTATACACTATAAATACCCAGTCAATGATGGAGGAAAGGGTTACGCACACATGCATATTACTACTATACTAAATACTTGGACCTCCATTGTTGATCTTTCTTAAAACCTTCACTAACTCTTACACCGGAGGAGTCCATCAACGGCCCAAGCCGTTAGGACTTTTGTGCAGGTATCCTATTCGGACGGCCAACAGGACAGCCGGACAGAACCAGGCGTCAACATTGGCGCTAGAAGGAGGGCCTAGTACCAAGTAAAATTTCCATCAATCATCATTGACATGGAAACTTCACGCTCGCAGAGTCATTCACGGCGACCAACACCCTCCCAGTCTCACCGGGAGACGGCAGCAGTCAAAGAACGTCGCCTCCAGATAATCCTCGACAAGAAGAAGGCTCTAGATATCCAGCAGAAAGAGCTTGACAAGCAGTACGAGGAATTAACCGAAACAGGGGATAATCTCTCGAGCCAGAGAGGCTCGGCCTCCCGCTCAGACCACCGTGGTAGACGGGATGACAGATACACGGAACACCATAGAGGTGGCCCCCAACCCCAAGAAAAGGAACTGACCCGCTCCAGGTCGATTTGGACGGCGGATTTGAAGAAGCGAGCCAGATCACCCTCCAAAAGGGATAGGGAGGACAGACGCAGCCACGGGAGCCATACTGGAGAATCCTCACCCAAAAAGGCTTCGGACAAGTACTATGGGTCCAAGAAGGCCCAGTTCTCCCCGTTCTCAAAGGATTTGGAGGAAGCCAAAATCGATCGAAGTCGCAAGGTACCCACTTTGGAGATGTACGACGGAACGGGAGACCCGCATGATCACACCTACTCCTTTGAGCAAGCCATGCACTTCCATGGTCATGATGTAGTGGCGATGTGTCACCTGTTTTTATCTACTCTAAAGAAGACGGCTAGAAAATGGGTCACCTCTCTTCCGACCGGGTCTATTAAGTTATGGGAAGAGCTACAGGAACAATTTCATACCCGCTTCGGGAGCAATAAAAGACGGGCCAGAATGATGACCTCTCTACTACAAGTAAAACAGAAGCCGAATGAGACTCTTCAGCAGTATATCAAAAGATTCCGTGAGGCTGTGTCCGAAATCAACGGAATCGATCCAATGCAGGTAATCCAATTTTTAACTATGGGATTAAATGTTGACAAATCCAGCAGGTTGATCGAGGAACTCATCTCGAAAGCTCCAGAAACCCTATCAGAAACTTACGAGAAAGTAGACAAGTTCGTAGAATTGGAAGAGGCTCTCGCCAATCTTCGGGGCTCTTCGAAAAAAGCAGGTGAGTTTCACCAGAGAAACCCCGAAGGTGAAAGCGCCGAAAAGAAATCCAATGGCACCGGCAAAAAGGGGAGTGACCGAAGAGATTCCAGCCGAGATCGACAGCAAAAGAAGTATCCCTCGAGGGATAGAGGGGGTACCGACAAGGATTACACACCCTTGAATACAAATAAAAGTAATATCGTGAAAGCGATAAAAAATGAACCCTTCTACGAAAACCCCCCAAAGATTCGGGTTTTCGCAAGACAGAAGAATGGGGATAGATATTGCACCTATCATGAAGCAAAATGGCATGATACCGAGGAGTGTTACCAGCTCAAAGATTTCTTATAAAAACAGATACGGAAGGGTAACCTCGACTGTTACGTTGCCGATTCTCATCGGCAATCAGCCTTCGATCGCCTGGAACCACCTCCACCCACTTCCGAGGTAAGAGGAGTGGTTGATGTCATCTCCGGAGGATCGATCTCCGTTCTGTCTAACCGAAGAGGAAAGCCTTCAGAAGAGAAGTTCATCAAGTGTCTGGTAAACCCCAAGATATCAAGACGGACCCCATCACTTTCTTTGACGATGATTACCCGTCGGGAATGGTTATTCCGCATCAGGATGCACTGGTCGTTACAACTCAGGTCGGCACTATGGATATGAAGATGATGCTTGTTGATAATGGGAGTTTAGTCGATGTACTCTATAGCCGAGCATACAATCGGCTGGACTTGGGGGGAAGGAAGCTGGAGATTTGCAATGAGTCCCCCTTATATGGTTTCGGGAATAACCCGGTCCGTATAGCAGGGACGACCGAATTGCCTGTGATTTTCGGGACTGCCCCAAAGCAAGCTTCCATCATGGTCCGTTTCTATATAGTCCAGGTGGAAAGTAACTACAACGCCATCTTGGGAAGAACGACTCTGTCAGCATTGAAAGCCGTTACCTCTATCCCGCATTTAAAAATAAAATTTCCAACAAAATGGGATCGGGGAATCAGTCGGTGACCAAGATCTTTCCCGAAGATGCTATCTGCAGACCATTCAGACGTCCCCTATCATCGACAACAAACAGAAAACCACCATGAAGATTGAGCTCGAACCTTTCACTGAGGGAAGCATCGAACCGATAACAACACCTGCCGAAGATACGGTCCAGGTTCTGTTATTTCAAGAAGATGATGAGAAAACAGTACAGATTGGGACAGGCCTTCAGGAAAAAACCAAAGCACGGTTGGTGGCTCTTTTACAACAATACTCGGATATCTTTGCTTGGGTCCCAGTCGATATGCCAGGCATTGATAAGACTGTGGCCGTGCACCAGCTGAGTGTAAAGCCGAACTCAAAACCTGTTAAGCAAAAGCGAAGGAACATAGCTCCCAAAAGACAACAGGTAATTGATGATGAAATCGATAAACTTTTGGCTGCTGACTTCATCTTTGAAATCAATTATCCAGAATGGCTCGCAAATGTGGTACTGGTTAAAAAGCATAATGGGAAGTGGAGGATGTGTGTGGATTATACAGATCTAAATAAAGCGTGCCCGAAAGATTATTACCCTCTCTCGAGTATCGATCAACTAATTGATTCCACATCGGGTCCCACTGTAATGAGCTTCCTGGATGCTTTCTCGGGATACAATCAAATTGCTATGAATGAAAGAGATATCCCTAAGACATCCTTTATCACCCACCGAGCCATCTACGCGTACAAAGTAATGTCCTTCGGATTAATCAATGCGGGGGCTACTTATCAGAGAATGATGAACAAAGTGTTCAGCAGCCAGATCGGGAGAAATATGGAAGTCTATGTTGATGACATGATTGTCCGAAGTATGAAGGAAGAAGACCATCTGGCCGACCTGAAGGAATGCTTCGACAATGTTAGGTCGAACAACATGAGACTAAACCCGACTAAATGCACGTTTGACCTCGGGCCAGGCAAATTTTTGGGATATATGGTTAGTCGAAGAGGGATAGAGGCAAATCCCGAAAAGATATTGGCTATCCTTGAAATGCAATCACCGAAAAACTTTAAAGAGGTTCAACGGTTAACGGGGAGGTTGGCAGCTCTTCGACGGTTTGTGGCACGCTTAGCCGAGAAATGTCTACCTTTCTTCGGTACTCTGAAGGGGGCTCAGAATCAGAAGACATTTCTATGGACCGAAGACTGCCAAGAGGCCTTTGAGCAAATTAAAAGATATATCTCTTCTCCTTCAATACTAAGTAAAGCGCTCCCCGAAGAGAATTTACAATTATACTTATCTGCCACTTCTTGGGCGATCGGGTCGGCTCTGATAAGAGAGGACTCACAGGGATAAAAACCTGTCTACTACGTAAGCCACGCTCTTCGAGATGCTGAAACAAGATACCCAAATCCAGAAAAATTGGCTTATGCGTTGGTTATCTCCAGTCGGAAACTCCGACATTACTTCCAAGGCCAGACTATCCTCGTCTTCACAGACCAGCCACTTCGGAAAATCCTTTATAGACCCGAGTCGTCGAGAAGGCTTGTAGCATGGGCCATCGAGCTGAGCTAGTTTAATATAGAATTTCGTCCTCGGACAGCAATCAAAGCACAAGCACTCATTGACTTTATCATTGAGTGTTCATTCCGTGAGGACAAAGAACCCGACTGTGATAAATTGACATCAACCCCCTAAGAAACTGTATGGACTTTGTTCGTAGATGGATCCGCCACTAGGACGAAGAGTGGGGCTGGCGTCATCCTCACTTCTCCCGAAGGTTTCAAAATACAACAATCTATACGATTTGGGTTCCTAGCCACTAATAACATTGCCGAATATGAAGCACTGGTGGCAGGGCTAAAGCTGGCCCGTAGCCTGGAGGTGAAGAACTTGGCAGTATACAACGACTCCCAACTGGTGGTGAAACAAATGTTGGGAGAATATGAGGCAAAAGAAGTTCATTTACAGGCTTATCTCCAATTAGTTCGGTCATTGTTGACATTCTTCCCGAAATACCAGATCATAGGAGTAGTCAGGTCGGAAAATACAATGGCCGATGCCCTTTCCAAGTTGGCAACCACCGATCAAGGGGAGCTAGACGGAGCAGTATATTTAGAAAATCTTCAGCATCCGAGCACCCTGGTTCAAACAGTAATGGATATTGAACAGACGGATTCTTGGATGACCCAGATCATACAATTCCTTCTGACCGGTGAATTGCCTGAAGACAAGTCTATGGCCCGAAGGATAAAGTACAACTCCACCAAGTATTGTATCATGAATGATCAGCTATACCGAAGATCTTATGCATCCCCACTGCTTCGGTGCCTCGACCCAAGGGAATCTAATTACATTCTCCGAGAAGTCCATGAAGGTATATGCGGGGACTATGTGGGAGCAAAGGCACTTGCCCATAAAATTTTACGACAAGGATATTTTTAGCCGACCATGCTCGAGGATGCCAAAGACTTCGTCAAAAAATGTCACAAGTGTTAAATCTTTGCATCTGTCCCACATCAACCTCCCGAAGATCTTTCCCCAATACTTTCTCCAATACCTTTTGCGGTTTGGGGAATAGACATCTTAGGCCCGCTCCCACAGGGTAAAGGACAGGTCAAATTTGTGGTCGTCGCTATTAATTACTTCACTAAATGGGTAGAAGCTAAGCCACTCGCCAAAATCACAGAACACACATGTCTCCAATTCTTCAAAGAGCAGGTAGTCTACCGGTTCAGGATTCCGATGATTCTGGTCTCAGATAACGGCCTTCAGTTTGTCGGCAAAATATTCGAAGGATTCTTAGTCGAGCTTAATATCCAACATCGTCGGACTTCGGTAGCCCACCCACAGGAAAATGGCCAGGTTGAAGTTACCAACAAGACACTTCTCCACGGCATAAAGAGGAGATTGGACGATGCGAAAGGATCATGGCCCGAAGAACTTTTACATGTTCTCTGGGCCTACAGAACCACTCCTCGAACTACCATGGGGGAAACACCCTTTAAGCTAGCTTATGGATCCGAAGCCCTGATACCTATTGAGATCGGAATACCTTCATCCCGAGTTCTTAACTTCGACGAAATTCTCAATAGCGAAGAACTTCGACAGAACCTCGACTTATTAGAAGAAGAGGGTGACTTAGTGGTCCTCAGACTTGCTACATATCAACAGCGAACTGCCCGACACTTCAACAAAAATGTGAAGAGCAGAACATTCCAAATAGGCGACCTAGTCCTTCGGCAAGCCGAGGCATCTACACATCGGGAAACTGGAAAATTGATGCCGACACGGGAAGGTCCGTATCTGGTGATTGAAGTCTTACGGGCAGGGACTTACAAGCTTCAGGGCATGAATGGAAAGAATGTTCCAAATACTTGACATGCTGTTTGGCTTCGTAGGTATTACCAGTAGTTGGGTTACTTTGGATTTGTACTTAGTCAAATTTTGAGGCTATATTTCAGCTAATAGGATTATCTTTTTCGATATTAATGAGAATATTTTTTACATCGTATTTCTATATTTCTGTTTTGATACACACTTTCAAATTTATCTTCTAGCCTCATCGGGTCTTCACTCGATCAGGCTAGAGGAGGGTAAAGCAGTATAAGTAAACAGTTATACATGCAGATGATAAAATATAACTCATGAGAAAAGGGTAATAAAATAAACGATGAAGGTAAATCATTCAATTACAAGTAAAGTCCCAAAGCAAAAGTTGGAACTAACAAAGTCTTCAGGAAAAAAAAAATAAAAAAAAATGATGATGACAAGTCTTTCACAGAAGAAATTAGTCTTCGGGAAATACAATCCCCAGCTGATCGGGATCGGGACCCTTTCCCCAGGCAAGCTCCCGAGCATACTCAAATCCATCGCTGAACTCGTTCACGATGGAGGCATAGATGTCCGTTTGAAAATCATCCGAAGCTTTATACTCCTCTATTACTTTTTGTCGAAGCTCCGGAGTTAGGACACTTGGGGAAGCGACAGCTATCGGTCCTTTCAACCAATCAGCCTCTTTCGATGCCCAACCTTCAACGATATGCTCAATATTGTCCTTCAGATTTTTCATCCGATCTATTTGAAGGTTGAGGAGATCTCTTGATTGATCAAGTTGCTCTCATTGGGATTGAACCTGGAACTCGAGCTCTTGTCGGATCTTTTCAAATTGGGTCTTATCTGCGTCGGCTTGCTCGAGGACTTGCTTCATATGCTTCTCGGCATCCAATATTTGAGATTCAAGTCGACTGATTTCCTTTTCTTTTTCGACCCTAGCCTTCCGAGCTTCCTCATAATCATTCTTCATTATGCGGAAGGCGTCGTGTTGGTGAATCAGTTGCTCTCGAATCTTCTGGTGATTTTTCACCGCTTCAGCACGCTCCCTCTCTAGCACTTTCTACTCATCAGACACCTGCAGGAAAATTGCGTTTCCCTAATAAAGTGGTGGTTAACCGATGATGAATAAGTCAGAGTTTTAGTCAATATTCAACAAGTAAAATCACAAGCAGACCATTACCTTTGCATGAAAGGAGAACAACATCTCCATTAGTGTGTTCAGATCGGCTCCCTCGGTATCAGCGGTAGCGAATGGAATCATCAAAGATCCCAAGGCATTGGTGTTCGGTCCCTCCTCGGTCCTTGTACCTTTGGTACTTACAGAGGGGTCAGCAGGACCGTCTCTTTTATTCGAAGGCTCTGGGCCTTCAGCAGTTTTTTTTTCCTCAGCTTGGGGAAGAGGAACAGTTGACTCCTCCGGCTGTTTGAGGACATCCAGCTCGGCGGAAAGATCGGTTGGGGCCTTGGGAGGAAGTGGAGCCTGTTCGGTTCTTGCTTCCAGGGAGGATTTCAGTACTAGCCCTCTCCTCTTAATCTTCGGTCTGCTAGATCCTGAATCCTCAGCAGCAGACGCCTCCCCTCCCGTTGGCTTGGCGATATCGTCCCTTCCGGGAGGTCCCGGGGCAACTTCTGGAGCAACAGCAACCTGGGTCGGGACTTTTGGTTTTGCGACCCTCAAACTGCGGCTCGCCTTCAGCTTTTCAGTAGCACTTAGTTTATCCCTCGGAGCCCCGGCCACTTCGAGTACGGCCTCTTTGTCAGGATGTTTTCCTTGATCGGTCACTGCAACATAGTCAGAACAGATAAATGAGTATCTTGAACATAGTCAGAACAGAGAAATGAGTATCTTGAACATAATCAGAATAAAAGAAACAAGTTCGACAGAAGACTTACGACCGAATGAATACAACCAATCTTGATCATTGAGGAGATCCCGGTTCCACTTCATGGATGGTCTCTTGGAATACAAGACCTCGAACTCATCTGACCGTTTTCGGGTGATCCTCTTCGGATTCAGCTAGTCTTTGTTCGGGTCAGCCCAAGGTCCGACCATCTCAGTGTCTGGTCCCTTAATGAAGAACCAGTCCCCGTGCCATCCCTTATTACTGGAGGGGGTGTCCATTAGGGTATCTCTTCCAGGATTCTTTATTACTTGATAAAAGCCCTTTTCCTTATTATTGGTGATGGAAAAGAACTGAAAGAAGAAGTCTAAGGCTGGGAGGGTCGACTCGGAGGCATAGAAGGTAATAAAACTATTTATATGAATGAAATAATTGGGGGATAATTGGTTCAAGCTGAGCCCCGTCGTGTGTAATAATTCAAGAACAAATGGGCGAAGTGGGAATCGGACCCCGTATATCATAATCTGGCGATGGATCGGAATCCATCCCCCCTCTAGCTGATAATACTGCTAGGGCTAAATTATACGATATTTTTATTCCCTAATACTTAGTTTTTATATTTATTGAGTGCTTAAATGTTTAATTATTTAGCATATTTTGGTTGTAATAGGTTTTATAGGATTTTAGTTAATTTATGTTAATTTAAGTAATTTTATAGTATTTTTATATTTCTTTTTATTTATGTGTTTTTATTTATTTTTAGTAATTTAGGTTTTTTATTTATTATTATGTGTTTTTAGGATTTTTAGTATTTTTATATTATTTTTATTTATTTTTAATTATTTTATTTTGTAGGAAAATAAGCTTGGCGGCAAATCTGCAAATTCTGCAAACTTAAGTGGCATAATGGTAATTTCCTACGTGCGACCGCGCCATGCGCGCGTACAAGAATAATGCAGCTGAAGAGAACGACGCCGTTTGGCAATTAAGGGTAACAGTCCGCGCAATGCGCGGAGAAGAGGACAAAACAGCGCCCGCGGGGACAAGAAGCGACGTCGTTTTGTGTTCGGTGCAGAAAGCCTCCGCGCAATGCGCGGAGGAGAAGCGCTGACGTCAGCAACGCGGCTGACGCGTTGACCCGGTCAAAGACTGGCGTTAGGGGCTGTTTGGCTGGTTCAGAATTGCAGCAGATTGGATTATTTCGGGATTTTGCTTTAATTTGATTCCAAATTGAATTTCTTTTCCACATTAGCTTAGGATTATTATTGTATTTCTATAAATATATTAGGAGACTCATGTTTTCAGTAGTTTTATAATTATTATCAGATTATTAGAGATAATTAGGAACTCTCTCTCTCAGGTTTTTCTTATCTATTATTTTTATTATGTTTGGCTAATTTTATTATTCAGTTCTAGGGAATTTCAAACCTAATTATAATTAATGATTTAATTAATTCAGTAATATTATTTATTCTTCCTCATATGAAATTATTTTTGATAATCTGTTTTAATTGTTTATTTGATATTGGGTTTGATTGATTTAATTTTGGCCTGTTGAGTTAATCAAATTATTATCAATTGCTAGATTTAGGAATTATATTACGTGTAATTGATATTGTTCCTAATCGTTGGTAGTGAATAGTGATAGATGATTGTGGTCAAGCTTTTGTTTATTGCTATGGTTATCATGATGTAAGTTAAACAATCCGAGCTTATGAGATTGTTGCTTAGAATAATCTAATTTTCTTGTGATTAATGCTTCCATTATATTAAATTTAGAGAGCTTGTTCTAGGTTGTATAATGGTTAGAATCTAATGAAGAGCTTGTTTTGTTAGATTAAAATTATGAGAAATTTCAGATAGCAGAGCTTGTTGTTATCTAGGGTTATTAGTTTCATGGAAGGATAAAAATATATTTTGATTGATTGATCTATTAATTGTAAGGTTGAGATTGAACCGAAGAACTGAAGTTTTTAATTTATTAATTAATTTTATTATTTTACTTTTATTTATTTAGTTAATTGTAGTTAGTTTAAAACCCCCAAATCTAGTTTACATTGCATAAAAATAAATTAATCATTCTCTGTTGGTTCGACCCTTACTTGCTATTATACTGAGTTTGTGATTAAAAGTAAGGATTAATTTTGAAGTGTTAACGACAGCTTCCAAATTTTGGCGCCGTTGCCGGGGAATGATTTTAATTTATTTTTGTGTTTTTGTAAATTTTCTTTTAATTTAGTAATTTTTCTTAGATTTTATTTTTATAGTTTTTCATAGTTTAATTGAGTTTTGCAGGTTAAGGATGGAAGTCATGCATGATTATGTTAATGAGGTAAATATATCTTCTCATAAGCAACAAACTGATAGTCTAACTTCTTTTGCTTATCAAATGGCTGTAGGTACTTGTAGGATTTGTGCGACAATAGGACACCCAACTGATATGTGCCCAATGCTTCGAGAGTTGTCCTATGAATAAGTCAATGCAGCTGGTGGTTTCCTTGGACATTTCAGCTATGAGAATTCACCAATTAATTGGCATGAAAATCAAAACTTTCCAAATAATCCACAGTACATGCAACCGTATCTGTTAGTTCCCAATGACACAATAGAAATCTAGAAGGGGGGGGGGGGGTTGAATAGATTCTTTTAAAATTTCTTCTATTTGAAAAGATCTCACTTAATTAATTCTTAAACAGAAGTTTAACACAACGGAATATGATTTAGTTATTCTTTTCTTGAAATGTTAAATTAATAATTCAACAAACAATTATATGGCAGATATAGCAAATGAAAAACAGAATGAGAGAGACTCTGGGTTTTAAGTGGTTCAGAGCACACAATACTCCTACTCCACTGTTCTGCTCTTCCAGCAGCAAATCCACTAAGGATACTTTTACAATATCTGAATCACTAAGATTCCTTCAAGACCCGCAGTCTTGGAATTTTAGTTCACAAAGAACTTTACAAGTCTAACAGACTTGCTTACACTAGTTCACAAAGAACTCTCCAAGTCTAACAGACTTGCTTACACTAGTTCACAAAGAACTCTTCTGGATTGATGTGTATTTGGATGTGCTACTAAGTTGCTTATCAGCTTGAGTGTTTGAAGGGCTTAGTAGCAATGCAGGCTTTCTTATCAGTTCAATCTTTTTCACGTCTTGTGTTTTTCTTTTTGTGCAGTACTCCTCTTTTTTTCTTTTGCTGATCTTAGTATTTAAGAAGTAAGGGCTTCAGATTTCTTCCCGTTGGATCATCTGCTTGAACTTGTATTTCTTTCCGTTACCTCACAGAGGAGAGCTGCTGAATATTATATTAATATAGCTCATTTAAAGCTCTGATGAGATATTATTTGATCTGACCTGTTAGTCCATGGAAGGTTGTTTCCTTTTTCCTTTGGGACATATATGTCAGTCGTAGGTTCCCACTAACTTTTATAAAGTCGTTTGGTCCCTCCAAACTATAGGACTGATAGGACACAGTCCTCTGACTTTTCTGCCTTGAAAGTCTTCTTTCTGTTCCATAGTGCGCTTGGGTCAGACTCCTGACTTTTCTGACTTGATCGATTTGAAGAGGCTTCCTTTTTGGTTACCTTGATGAAGATTTGAATACTTGAATAGAATGGCTCCTGATCTGAGAAACGTGATGTCTCTTGCCTTTTTGCTCAACAATCTTATATGTTCAACTCTACGAATATCCTTGCTGATGTGATTGATCTGTAAAGGATCATCTCTTACTGATCATCGTAGAGTTTACTCAACTGTTAGACTGCTGATCGTAGAGTTCAATTTAAGGTTTCTCATAAAGAACATAGTCTGTTTGGTCGTAGAGTCTTCTGGACCACAATCGTAGAGTCCATTCTACGATTAGTTGCCTTGATCGTAGAGTCTTCTGAATCGCAGTCGTAGAGTCCATTCTACGATTGGTTGCCTTGATCGTAGAGTCTGTTCAAATCGTAGAGTTTCCTTGACACAAATCGTAGAGTTCTTTCTACGATTTTATTACACCAACAGATCAACCTAACAGTTTTGATCTATCTAAGTCTTAGTACAACACACAAGATTTTTATTCAATTAACAATAGATCAACCTAACAGTTTTGATCTTATCTAATACAGCCCTTGTACATTATTTCTAATCATCAAATTTTAATCATTCAATGTTCAACAATCTCTCCCAATTTGATGATGACAACATTATTAACAGATAGTGATTTGAATATATTAGAATAGGCAAAATGCAAGAGTAATTGAATGCCTAATCATACAGTGAGCAGCTGTATTTTTTAGAGAAAAATATGAATTTTATTGATGTTTTTGTCAGACGATACAATTGAGAAAACAACAGAAAAAGAAATAATAAAAAACTTATCTCCTTCTGCTAGAAGGTCTTCTGCCTTCTTCTTCCCTCTGCCTGAAGAATGCTCTCCTTTCTTCTTCAGATTTTCTCAGTTCTTCCTCCCTCAACACAGCTTCTTCTTCTTTAATTTGAAACCATTCCTGTGAGCTAGAGGGCCTCATTGATGAGGAAGAAGGTCTTGCTGTCACCTCCTGTCTGGGACGAGATGGTACTGCTTCATATCTAGGAGGATGTATTGAAGTTTGAACCATCCTCATCCCTTCAGGTGCTCTTCCTCTTCTGCTGTAGTCTGAGCTAGTTCTTGTTTGCTCTGCTGTGCTCAGTTTCTTCTCCCCCTTGTTGGCATCATTAATTGTTGCTACCTGTTCTGAAAGCTACTGTATACCCTGAATAATTTCTTGAAGTTGGGTCTTAGTGGCAGCGACATCATCTTGGTGGGCTTGGAGTCTTTCGTCAGCCATGATTTGTTTTTGCTCCACCAATGACAAGGTGTCATTCGACTGATGTTTTTGTTCAGTGAGAGAGTCCTTCAAGGCAATGATTTCATTACTGAGGAGGGTGATAGATTTATCATTGGTTTCTTGAAGAATAACAATGGCCTGCTGATGTGAGTTCAAGGCTGCCAGAATAATTTTATCCCTTTCTTGGAGATTTTCAGAGACTGCTGCCGTTAGCTGCTTCAATCTTGTGGAAAATTGTTTATTCAGACTGGTAGAGAGACCATTGGCAGCATCAATGATATCGTCCATTCTACGTTGAAGGTTGTGGGATTTCGATGCCAGGTCATTTTGTATCTCTGTATGGATATGGCTTGTCAAGTCAGTTAAGCCCTCAGATGTAGGAAGCCGAGATACCTTGTCTAAAATTTCCCGGAGAAGTTGAGATGATTGTCCCTGGTCAGCCGTAGAGCTTGGAATATGAAAGTATTCGTGACCAGAGGTGGAGGGAATATCCTTGTGAGTTAACAGGAGTCTTGAAGATGGAGCCGGAGGAATTGTTTGCTGAGTAGGCAAAATTTCAGGAGAGTCTGGCGGGCACTCTACGTTTTGATAATGTAGGCTTTCTTGACCATCAATCGTAGATGGAGGGAACTCTACGATCGGGGAAGTGTGGGTCGTAGAGCTTGATGCAGTATGAGTACTTGAGGACTCCTCAAATTTATTGAACATTTGTGAAGGTGTATGAATTTGAATGAGGGTTAGAGGAATAAAATGTACCTTTTGCCCTAAAGTTTGTGAAAAGGGGCTGCAAGAGATGAGCTTCTGGGCAAAGAACAGATTCTGAGGATAGCCTTGAGCAATAATCACCACATTTGGATATGCTTTGAAGGTCCAGAAGAGTTGATCCCATGCATTGTGCACCAGAGCTCGATGGAATGGCATTAGTGGCAAGAATTTTATCAGGCAGTTGAAGTTAAGGTGCCTTTGCTCATTTCTTCCAACGGCCACTATTTCAATGTCATCCTCTTCATCATCATTCATTGTGGCTGTAGGGATTGAAATGTCATCTTGAGTCTCCCCCTCAGCCAGAGCATCTGTTGGCTCAGGAGCAATTGGAAGCTCCCCCTCAGTTTGAGCATCCATAGGCTCAACTGCTTCAGATGACTCCTTTTCACCTGGAGTAAGGTCAGGTCTTTCAAGTAGCTCCCCCTTAGCTACTGAGCTTTTGTCAGCTAACTTTACTAGCCTTCTTCTCTTTCTCCTTTGCTCCTTTGGAATGACCTATTCAGCTTCATATTTGCTGCGAGTCTCTCTTCACAGATCTGAACTTTCATCCCCTGAGGCAGCCTTTTCTTCAGGAGCAGTAACAGGAGCCTCATTTGAAGATCCTTGAGGTTCTTCAAGCTCAAGAGCTCTTTTTTCTTTCCTTCTTCTGACAAGACCCAGAGAATGCCTGCTGACCTCCTGAGATTCTTCTTCAGCAGGAGTGTTCTTCAGAAGTGATGGTCCTGCACCACTCTGCGTTCCTTCACTATCCCCTGACCGAGAAAGTTTCTTATTTTCAACTGGGTTTCTCCTCCAGTTGTCAAAGAGTCTCTGGGTAATCCTTTTGTTGGTATTGAGGGCTTCTCCTTCATCATGCTCAATTAAATCCCCCAATGATGATCTAAGGAGAATGCTGATGAATCTTCCATAGAACATTTTCCTGGTCCCCTTAGCCTTTTCAGTATTTAGGACCCAATTCCCTATCCATTCTAACAGCAAGGAGCCATAGTTGATGTTTGTCTTTTTGACTATGGCTGTCATTATTTTCAGCTGTATCTCACTGACTGAGTCATGGGCTGAATCTTTACAGAGGAGGCATTTTCCTACAACATCAGCTAAAAACTCGTATTTCTGAGGAAATTCTTTCTTCTTCAACCCTTTCAGTCCTGGATTCTTTTGATGGTGCATTCTTCTCAGCCCTTCTTCGGTGCTTACCATACTCAGAGATGTTAGGCCCCCTTGCTTGAAACCTAGGGCTAGGTTGAATTCTTCGGCGGTGAGGTTGAGCTGAACCCCTTTTACAGTGGTGGTTAGAGTTCCATTAGCATAGGATCCATTTACGTAGAACTCTCGAACAAGCTTTGATAGAATCCTTGTATTTGTTCCCAATGCTTCTCGCAGTCCAGCTTTATCTAGCAACTGGATTATTCTTTTGAACTGCTTATCTGCTGTATCGAAGGCTTCAAAGTTGAGCTCATTTCCAGAAATAACTTGAGCAGGTGCCATTTGATAGATTTTCTGAAACGAGAAGAACGGTTTATCTGAGAAATGATAACTTAGGGTTCGGGTCGGGATTGAGAGAGAAAAGAGAGAGAGATATATAGATTTTTGAACTTTGAAGAAATGAACGACGTGCAGTTTTCAAAGTATTTAAAACTTCCCTCTATGTTTGCTGAGATACGTGTCAAGTTCTGATAGGATCATTTCAGTTGGTTGATGACCATTTTACCCTTAGTTCCTCAGAGCTTTACGATCCTTAGTCACACAACGATTCTTTTGTTTTTCGTAGAGTTGTCTTTACGATTGAGGAATACTCTGCGATCCTTGGATTGAAAGTCGTTGAGTAAGCTCTACGATTCTTGGCTTGATGATCGTCGAGTGAGCTCTACGATCTTGAGCATACTCTACGATCCTTGACAATTGTTGACTGAGTTGAGCATGTCCATTACTTTCCTTGCACACTTTTGTTCCTGCAGAGTTAGTATCCTAAAAATACATACATTAAGGGTCTAGATTTAGCATTCCTAACTCACTTATTAGTTTATTAAATCTTGATTCATCTAAAGGCTTTGTAAAGACATCTGCTAGTTGATCTTCAGTTGGGATGTAGTGAAGTGATATATTTCCATTTTGTACATGATCCCTGATGAAATGATATCTTATATCTATGTGCTTAGTTCTAGAGTGCATAACAGGATTATGTGTTATAGCAATTGCACTAGTATTATCACAGTATATAGGGATATATTTTAGCTCAAACCCATAGTCTGCAAGCTGAGTCTTCATCCATAGGATTTGTGCACAGCAACTGCCTGCGGCTATATATTCAGCTTCTGCAGTAGATGTCGATACTGAGTTCTGCTTTTTACTAAACCAAGAAACAAGTCTGTTGCCAAGCATCTGGCAAGTTCCACTTGTGCTTTTTCTGTCAATTTTTCATCCTGCATAGTCAGCATCTGAGTATCCCACAAGATCAAAGGAGGACTCCTTAGGATACCATAATCCTAAATTTTGAGTTCCTTTAAGATACTTGAAAATTCTTTTCACAGCTAATAGATGAGACTCTTTGGGGTTAGCCTGAAATCTAGCACATATACATGTAGAGTGATGTGAAAAATAAGACTAGAGTTTTGTTGTTAAACTAACCATTTTTGATATCTTTTATGAGGCATTTAATTATGTGAGCGGATCTAAGTTTTTTTTTTTTTTTTTTTTGCTAGTTTGATACATTTGGATTCACACACACACAAAGGGTCTTGAGTAAGTAAGATTAATAAATATGTTAAATTTTTGGATTTTGCATGATTTTGAAATTTCTTTAAGTTATTATTCTAAAAATCTTTGAGGCTAATGTTGGATTCATATTGATTAGTTGTTCAAGTAAGTTGTTTGGTTATTATTTTTTTCTTTGTTTTTATTCTTATTTTGCTCGAGGACGAGCAAAAGCTAAGTGTGAGGGTATTTGATAGGGCTAAATTATACGATATTTTTATTCCCTAATACTTAGTTTTTATATTTATTGAGTGCTTAAATGTTTAATTATTTAGCATATTTTGGTTTTAATAGGTTTTATAGGATTTTAGTTAATTTACGTTAATTTAGGTAATTTTATAGTATTTTTATATTTCTTTTTATTTATGTGTTTTTATTTATTTTTAGTAATTTAGGTGTTTTATTTATTATTATGTGTTTTTAGGATTTTTAGTATTTTTATATTATTTTTATTTATTTTTAATTATTTTATTTTGTAGGAAAATAAGCTTGGGGTCAAATCTGCAAATTCTGCAAACTAAAGTGGCATAATGGTAATTTCCTACGTGCGACCGCGCCATGCGCGCGTACAACAATAATGCAGTTGAAGAGAACGACGCCGTTTGGCGATTAAGGGTAACAGTCCGCGCAATGCGTAGAGAAGAGGACAAAACAGCGCGCGCGGGGACAAGAAGCGACGTCGTTTGACGTCAGCAACGCGGCTGACGCGTTGACCCGGTCAAAGACTGGCGTTAGGGGCTGTTTGGTTGGTTTAGAATTGCAGCAGATTGGATTATTTCGGGATTTTGCTTTAATTTGATTCCAAATTGGATTTCTTTTCCACATTAGCTTAGGATTATTATTGTATTTCTATAAATATATTAGGAGACTCATGTTTTCAGTAGTTTTATAATTATTATCAGATTATTAGAGATAATTAGGAGCTCTCTCTCTCGGGTTTTTCTTATCTATTATTTTTATTATGTTTAACTAATTTTATTATTCAGTTCTAGGGAATTTCAAACCTAATTATAATTAATGATTTAATTAATTCAGTAATATTATTTATTCTTCCTCATATGAAATTATTTATGATAATCTGTTTTAATTGTTTATTTGATATTGGGTTTGATTGATTTAATTTTGGCCTGTTGAGTTAATCAAATTATTATCAATTGCTAGATTTAGGAATTATATTACGTGTAATTGATATTGTTCCTAATCGTTGGTAGTGAATAGTGATAGATGATTGTGGTCAAGCTTTTGTTTATTGCTATGGTTATCATGATGTAAGTTAAACAATCCGAGCTTATGAGATTGTTGCTTAGAATAATCTAATTTTCTTGTGATTAATGCTTCCATTATATTAAATTTAGAGAGCTTGTTCTAGGTTGTATAATGGTTAGAATCTAATGAAGAGCTTGTTTTGTTAGATTAAAATTATGGGAAATTTCAGATAGCAGAGCTTGTTGTTATCTAGGGTTATTAGTTTCATGGAAGGATAAAAATATATTTTGATTGATTGATCTATTAATTGTAAGGGTGAGATTGAACCGAAGAACTGAAGTTTTTAATTTATTAATTAATTTTATTATTTTACTTTTATTTATTTAGTTAATTGTAGTTAGTTCAAAACCCCCAAATCTAGTTTACATTGCATAAAAATAAATTAATCATTCTCTGTGGGTTCGACCCTTACTTGCTATTATCCTGAGTTTGTGATTAAAAGTAAAGATTAATTTTGAAGTGTTAACGGCAGCTTCTAAATACATCCTCTCACCAGCCCCGGGTCTCTTAATTTCATACGTTTCAGGAATATAAAATTTTGTATGGGCTAAATCGAAGTGGTGGTTACGGATGGAAGAGGGGGTGTTCGCCACTCTGTATAGGAGAGTGAAGTATTTACTCCTATTGTATTCCTCTACGTCCCTCATCCTCTCAATAATTACTGGCTTCCACGGTTGACCGTCTGGAATCCCTGTTTCGGCGACCGTGACCTCGTCTTCAACCCGGGAAGACGAAGCCTGTGCTCTTGTGTCTTGTGTACTTTTAAGCATTGTGAAAATATGGGAATAGAGTGTGAAGAACTTACTTGATGCAGAAATGAGATTGATGGAATGATGATCAGGTAGGAGCAGAACTGGAACAAAGCAATCGAAATGATGGATGAGAGTTTTTTTCTCTCAGACGTCTTTTCTTTAGAGTTAACTGCTTCCAGTAGAAACGGCGATTGTTCGACTCCCCTTATCTTATATATCGCGTTTAACGGTCTGGATACAACTGATCTAACGGATGGGGTGTCTTATCAGGGTTTTACAGTGGCGTAATAAATGCCCATTCCCGTGTGCACGAATCCAGCTGTCTTAACACTATTTCGAAATTCAAACGGACGGAAACTGAAACGGTAGGGCAGATTATTGGGCTAAGCACGATGGGTTTAACAAAGACTTGGGTCCAGGGTTGCTTTGCAAGAACTTATCCCCTCGGTCTGATGCTTCCGGGCTCCCGATGGAGCTTTCCCATCTATTTTGACGCCTTCGGGTTTCCGATGGAGTTTTCCCATCGGTCTGATGCCTCCGTGCTCCCGATGGAGCTTTCCTCCTCTGTTACGTTGCCCCAGAATTCCTATAAAGTTCAAGAAGGGTTTGCCTTCGGTCTAATATCTTCTGTGTTTCTACACTTGGATTCCCGAAGGGTTAATTTTCTTCTGGATCTGACCGTTTATATATATTTTTGGAGTGATTTATTCTACTCCCCCAGCAGATTTATGTTCTGAGGGAGTAGGGGGCAATGTTAGGATGAATATTTCGCTAAGCCTTGTCTGGTAAATCTATGATGGGCTAGGCCCAACGGACCAACAACTTGGCAAATTCTTATGAGGACTTCTAAGTCCAATAGGCTTGGGATAGGTCCCTAACCTATCTGGACTGTGGTTATTTACTATATCTAATCCGAATTAGAATAGGAGTCAGGTTCCTAGATGGTTTAGGAGATTACCTTCCTATTCAAACTATACCACGTTGATGGACAATCCCAAAGGGAATCGGTAAAAGTCAGGTATAAACTATAAATACCCAGTCAATGATGGAGGAAAGGGTTACGCACACATGCATATTACTATTATACTAAATACTTGGACCTCCATTGTTGACCTTTCTTAAAACCTTCACGAACTCTTACACCGGAGGAGTCCATCAACGGCCCAAGCCGTTAGGACTTTTGTGCAGGTATCCTATCCGAACGGCCAACAGGACAGCCGGACAGAACCAGGCGTCAACAAATATTAAAAAAAATTAATTATTTTTTATTCTATATATTCACGTGCGCCAACATTTAATAGTGACATAGTCATACTTAGCACAACTACAAGTAAAAATAATGAAAAGTAGAGATCATGATGAAGTTCTATTTAATCAAAAAGTCAATAAAAAAAAAAATGAAGTTGACCAGTCAAATCTCCTCACATGGCATCCACATAATCAATTATATAATTAAAATCATAAATTTATTTTGATTTCACCGATTTTTAATTTTACAAATTTTTAGTTCAACATTTCTATTTATATTAACATAATTACTATTCAAATTTATATCAATTAAATATTATTTAAATTTAATTTTTTTTATTTTTAATTAGAATAGAAAAAAGAAAGATATTTTTTTCTTATTCAAATTAGTATAAGTAATATACAAATAAACTATATATATTAACTATATAATTAAAAACACAAACTTAGTTTACAAATTTTTGATTCAATTTTTATCTTTTTTATTCAAATTAATATAAGCATTGACCAAATCTAGAATAAATACATATTTAAGTGTAACTTTTTTCTTTCATATTAAAGTTAGTATAAGTAACACTATCCAAATTTATAAACATTAAATACTACTCAAATTTGTAATACTATCCAACTTTTATTAAGTATATTATATAATAGATTTAATTAATAGTATAGCCAACTAAATAAAATTATAGTGGATTTATTGCTAATTAAATGCTAAAACTAAACTAAAATTTATTTAAATTTGTGTTTTGTAGTTCTATTCGGATTAGAATTTTAAAGAAATTTTGTCAATATAAACAAAATAAATTAATAGACATTAACAACTATCTTCTCATAAATAAAATTAAAATAATTATTTTCTTATAATCATAACTAAAGAAATTTACAATACTCAATTCAAATGTTTAGCTTAATAATTGATCAAAAGAATAGACAATATATAATTCAATAATTTATTATTTAAATAAATATTTAGTAATTTAATAACAACAACCATCTTCTCAAAATTCTAATTAAATATTTATTTTATATTTAATTACTTATCTCAATAATTAACATAATTATCATTATCATGTCATCTGTGCTTCGCACGAGTTTGGTGGGCTTGCATATAATTAAAAAAAATTTCATAAATTTTAGGTTTATCCTTTTCCTTTCTTATCGAAACTAGTATGAGTATTATTTAAATTTATAATAACTAAATACTATTAAAATTTCTAAAGTATTCAAAATGAACCCCAACATATTAGGAACAAAGAAATATATTTTTATTTTTATATCTTTAATAGGAAAAAAAAGCTTCTAAAAGAATTTTTATTTTTGGTTTATCCAATTTTATTACAAGTTTTTTATCACTATTTTATGCAAGATAGATAATATATCTTAAAGAAATTTATGTAGGATAATTCGATTATTGCAATTTTATTAAGATATTAAGATATCCAAAAAATCTCTTAACATATCTCGCTATCTATTATATTAATATTAGTCATAAATTTTATTATTAAATTAATGTCCTAACTAACTTAAATTCATTAAAATTTAAAATTTTATCAAATTACACAATTAATTATATTAATAATTTGTGATTTTTAATATAATAATTATAAAATTAATTAAAAATTATATTAAATTCATTACTAACTAATTATCATAACTAAATCATATTTCTATTAAAATTAGAATTTCAAACAAATTTTTTAATATAAATATTAATATAAAATTCCACTACAAACTTAAGTAAAGTTAAAATATATATTTTTTTATAATCATAACTAAATAAATATACACTCTATTCAAATGTTTAACTTAATAATTAATCAAATAAATTTATATTATATAATTCAAATATTGATTATTTAAATAAATATTTAATAATTTAATCTACAATTATTTTTTAAAAATTTTAATTAAAAATTTTAATTTAATAATTTAATAAATTATTATCCCGTGCAAGCTTATGCACGGAGTTGGTTGAGTTCGTCTACTAAATTAAAAAAACAAAACACAAAAACAAAAGCTCATGTCCTTTCGTATCACCCATCTCTCTATATATCCTATCCTATTCGTACCAGAATAGCGAGAAATAAAACAACTACATACCACTACTACTACAAAACACACACACAACTGTGTGTTTTTTTCTTGATTCAAACAAATCCACGCCAATGATGGTTTTGGATTTGGGTGCAATGGCGTCCGTCATCGGAGTTTCGGTCCCCGTGCTCCGATTCCTCCTCTGTTTCGTTGCCACAATTCCGGTCAGCTTCCTCTGGCGCCTCGTCCCTGGCGGCCCGCCGGCGAAAAACCTCTACGCCGCCGCTTCCGGCATCATCCTCTCTTATATCTCCTTCGGATTTTCTTCAAATCTTCACTTCTTGGTTCCCATGTCCGTTGGTTACGCTTCTATGGTCCTCTATCGTCACCGATGTGGCCTCATCACTTTCATCTTGGCTCTAGGCTATCTCATCGGCTGGTAATATTTTTTTAAAATTTAATTATTTGGTTTTTTTTTCCTATCCTGTTTTGATATGTGTGATCTGTTTTGGGCCCAAATTTGGAAAATAAGTTTCTAGATTTCATTTGTTTTATGAACGTACAAAGATTTAAACTTTACGATGGGTTTATAATTTGTTTGAATTTGTGAATTACTTTGGGTTCCTTTTGATTACTAGAATCAATTTTATACGGATTGAGTTGATAAATTTTATTTATACTTGGCTTAAAATGCTGGGAGCTTTAACCAAGAATGGATCTTTATATAAAGAATCATTTAGTCAACCTCATTGCCACATTCTATACCACACTTCAAGCTATCCACCCAAAAGAAAAAAGATAATTGTTGCCTTCAAAAAGATTTAAATATAGCAAAAAGTGAAACAGAGTTTTATTTTTGTTAAGAAATACTCCCCCATTCACAAAAAGAGTTCCATTTATAGAATTTGTAAACTTTAAGGTTATACTTTTGTTTCATGTTTATTCCTAAATATAATGGGTGTTTGGTGTAGTAATGGTGATATAGTAGTAAAATAATGATGCTAGACTTGAGGATAGTGTGTCATTGTATAATACCATAAATAAAAAAAGGATTCTTTTTGTGTAATAAAACCTTTTTAGGAATGAGATTATTTTTGTAGAACCAAGCGAGTAGTATTCAACTAAGGAAACAGTATCTGCGCATTTGGCCACCATTATTGTCTTTCTTGTTTATTGATATAATGTCAAAGTATTTTTATGTGTGCTTTGGTTTAAGTTTTTAAATTATAAGATATCTTATAATTTAAAAACTTAAACCAAAGCACACATAAAAATACTTTGACATTATATTTTTTATTTCATTGTTCTTGACTATTGATATACATGTGTAGCCATGTACACTACATGAGTGGGGATGCATGGAAGGAGGGCGGTATTGATGCAACTGGTAATCACGCTTTCACACTATATCTGTCTTCTGTTGGATGTGAATCCTAATGTAATTAATGCGCCTCTCAAAATATATGTATATATGATAACTGGCATAATTGATTTATTATTAACAGTAGAACTTACTTGACAAGATCTATTTGACTTAGAAGGTAGCCTGCAAATCTTGACGATATACTTGACTTATAAACTAGCCTATTAATCTTGATAAAGTCTTTACATGTAGGATTTGTAGATTTGCATCCCACAAATAATGTGATATGTTTTAGTTTTGTTTGATTGCTTGATAATTGATATTATCTATATTAAAATGGTATCTATCTTGATCCCCGTCCATATAAATTGAAGAAGTTTCTGCTTTGTGATCTATTGAAAACTATTGAATTTATTAAGTTTTTCCTTTTTCCATCTATGTTTTGTTAATATGTCGACAGCTGGTAACCTTATACAATTCCTTTGATTCTCTGAATGAATTATGTTTTCTTTTCTTTCTTCCCAAATGTGTATAGGAGCCTTAATGGTGCTAACACTGAAAGTCATTTCGTGTGCAATTAATTACAACGATGGACTATTAAAGGAGGAAAACTTGCTCGAGGCACAAAAGAAAAACCGATTGCTTAAGTTACCCTCTTTAATAGAGTACTTTGGATACTGCCTCTGTTGTGGCAGTCACTTTGCCGGTCCAGTTTTCGAAATTAAGGATTATCTTGAATGGACTGAAAGAAAAGGGGTAAGTTCATTCATTTTTTTGGTTCTGGTTTGGATTTATCATCTTATTGAAGGTAATTTGTGTGTATCTTTTGTTTTGTCAAATAGATCTGGATGCCTTCAAAGAAGGGACGATCACCATCACCATATTGGCTAGCACTTGAAGCTTTTCTCCAAGCTGCTGTGTGCATGGTCTTGTACTTGTACCTTGTACCCCAATTCCCACTGTCCCGTTTTACTGAACCCATATATCAAGAATGGGGTTTTTGGAAACGACTGGGTTATCAGTACATGTCTGGCTTTACTGCACGTTGGAAATATTATTTCATATGGTCAATATCGGAAACTTCTATCATTATTTCTGGTTTGGGTTTTAGTGGATGGACAGATTCTTCACCACCCAAACCACGTTGGGACCGCGCAAAAAATGTGGACATATTGGGTGTTGAGTTGGCAAAAAGTTCAGTTGAGCTGCCACTTGTGTGGAACATACAAGTTAGCACCTGGCTCCGTCATTGTGAGTTCCTCCTCCTTCTAAGTTTGCATGCTTAAATATCCTTAGGTTTAGCTGTGTGTAATATCTTGGCTACATCATCGTTTTCTAATTATAGATAGTTCTGTAATTCGGCTATGTCTTGGCTACATAAGTGTATTCGGCTACCAAAGAAGGGA
Organism: Hedera helix; assembly: GCA_947179155.2. Classification (NCBI taxonomy): domain Eukaryota; kingdom Viridiplantae; phylum Streptophyta; class Magnoliopsida; order Apiales; family Araliaceae; genus Hedera; species Hedera helix. The sequence goes on along the minus strand of OX359264.1, from coordinate 7,312,363 downwards.
AGGTGGGGAGGAGATCTCTTAGTTTCTTGGAAATTGGTTTGCTGCACTATTTCTTTATATATAGTACGTATATCTGTCCAAAGCGTCAACCAATTAACAGTCGTCTACTAATTGCTCCCTCCATTCCACAAAATGAGTCCCATATGGACTTTTGGAGGTCCATTTGTGAAATCCATTCATTGTGCCTACTTACCTCTTTTTGGAATTGCGTAATATAAATTCATCTGTATCTTATGGAGCATCAGGTTGTGACATATTAGTTTATACCAGTAATCGTGGCCCACAGAAATGTGTATTAAATGAATTACAATCAATTTTGAATTTTTTGAAGTATCTCATACTGACTTTAAAAAGTCGAACTTGATCTTATATTTTGGAGCGGAGTTATTTTTTAATATGTTATATTTAAATTTTTGGTAGAGCTTCGGGAGAAGCTAACACCAATGATCAAACCCTCCTTTGTTTGTTTCAGTAGCATAGTTGACGACGAGGCAAGGAATAGGGTACGGGCGCAGGAGTTTATTCATTTGGCTGATAGACATTTTCATTTTTAACATGCTATTATGCTATGTTACATGGACTTGGATGGAGTGTCCGGTTGGGCATGGTATTTTGAAGGGTTTGACACATTTGCTCCTCAATTTTTCCAATTCTTTACACTAAAATGAATTGTCTAGTACCCATACCCTTGTTCAAGTGTCTAGTGTTGCACTCGGGTACTTTAAGGCAAAATGAAGAGTTCGTGTAACATAGCCATTATGTAGGCTAAGGTAGTAATGGATAGGCTGGGCCATGTTTTGGTTGGTTTGAGCTGAACATAGCCTACCAATGTGGTTAGGATTGGAAATTCTTCTGTTAACCAATTGGCCATTTTTGGTTTGGGTTGAACTTGCAATGCCAATAACGTAAAAGATAGTGTACCCGATTCTGGCCCAACTCTCCAAGGTGTTGGATTGACAAGTTGATTTACATGTCTGCTGGGCAGGTTATCTAAATTTGTCATAGGTTTTTTCCCCTTTTTTTTATATGTTAATTTGTCATAGGGTTGGGCCTCGCTTAAGAGCTCCCATGTTTAGTGCTGAAAACCTGAAACTGCACATAGTCAGACAGCTTGCGAACTGGGTCAGGACTTTCTGCTCCTACAAGGGACAACTCTGAACAGGGTGGATCTAGCTCATGGCTAGTGTAGGCAATGTCCTACACTGGATTTTAGAATTTATTTCTTTATATTTTTTAATGTGTAGGAATAGTTTTGGTATATATGTATAAATGTATAGGGACTTTTCGGTTCTCTTCACTCACTTTCATCCTCTATAAAAATAGTATCAGTTGTAGAAGAAGATGAAGAGTGATACGAAATCGACAGAAGCCTTGATCTTTCTATTCCTAACTGCTCCTATTATTGCTGCTAGATCCTCTTTCTTTTGTTTTAATAATCAAATATATAATTTGAGGCTCTGTCAAATTCAAAAGACTCCGGAGAACTAACTAAGACACTGTTAGATATTTATCCTTGGCCTTAGACTCTGTGTGTATATATATATATATATATCATGGTTTGGATGAGGAAGAGATATGCGTATATGTATATATATCATGGTTGGGACTTGGGAGAGGGAGAGAGGTGAAATAATATGAAATCAGCGCACCAATTGAATTTGACTTGCAAAAAGTAAAAGTTTAAAATATCAACTTAAGGTTGTATTTGACCCCCATTGATTTTCCTAGCAAGTAAAAGTGTAAGTAAAATTATGTTGATTTGCCTGACTTTGAAGCATTGCCTCACCTCTTGATTTGCCTGATTTTGAAGCATCATGTTGTTAAGTGTGTAAAGTTATGTATATATTCTAATGCTTTTTGTTTTCCTCTAGATGTTTATGAGAGACTCATTCAAAAGGGAAAGAAACCTGGTTTCTTCCAGTTGCTGGCTACGCAGACTGTCAGTGCTGTATGGCATGTAAGTTTTGCTTACCAAAAATCTCTAATCTGATTGTGATCTGACAATGAATCAATTCCCTGTTCATGAATTCTGTGTTGCTTGCCTCGAAATATCTGTAGTTTTGATGAATGGTGTCATGATTTCTCTCCTTAAAAGTAATTTTCATATGAATACGAGGGATCTGTATACTATTGTTGTTTTTATGTGATAAAGGTTTTTGTGGCTTCTTGACATGATTGATTATTTTTTCCTTCAGTCTGGTTCAGGTATTTGCTCTTGGTTATAAGAACCAAGTAAAATAGGTAAAAAGGTTACAATAGACCAATTTACATGAATTGCAGTTCACTACAGTATGTGGAACGAAATCAGAAGGGAAAACATAACATTTGCAAGGCCTAGCCATTGTTTGTGCCTATTATCTATATAAAAATGCCACTCATTTGCAAATCGTAAACATTAGCTGTTTTAACTGTTTTAATTTTTGTGGAATAGAAGTTTCATTCTCAGGTTACTAAGTAGGAAAAGAAGTTTTGGATCTCTAAATTTAATGTTTTAAAATGAAAGTGTTCCATGTTTCAGAACGTTTGTACCAAAACACAGTTTTAGAATTTTCTAAAAGCAGAGCGAATACATACCACCTGTTCAGGATCGTTAAGTATGATTTTGGGAAGATGATTAGATAATCCTATATAACTAAATCTGCATCACTGCCATAACAGAATAACTGTTTCCGGATAATTTAAACAAGTCACCACTGTTTTGGTCGGGTAATTTTGGCTTTTTATTCATAAAAATTATGCATCTTCTTAAAGAATCAATGATTAATAACAATAAAAACAATAATAATAATACGTTTGCTCTTTTTGATAGAAACTGTTTGTTTTCAATGTTTGGTCGGGTAATTTTGGCTTTTTATTCATAAAAATTTAGACTTGTCTTGCCACTGAACTGAATGATCAATAACATGGTGCTTCTGAACAGTTCTTATCACCCATTTAAGTCATCCCAAATGTTTACGGAGAGCTTTTTGCTCCTTAGGAGAAGTTTTTCTCATACTGTTAACCTTTGAATCTTTGATCTGTATTCTGACTTAACAAAATTTAATTAATTTTCTGATCATTTCTCCTCCAATGAGTATCACCGCTTTATAGTGTAAGATATCCTCCCATAATTCATCATTCCAGATATACATATGAGCATCAGCATATTCTTGCCATAATTACTTCTTTACCAATTTGACTAGTTAAAATGATCTCTTTCTATAACAGGGTTTATATCCTGGGTATATCATATTCTTTGTTCAGTCAGCTTTGATGATTGCCGGTTCAAGAGGTATAAAACTGGCATATGATACTGTTCACAGCCATAAGATAATTAGACATACTTGATTAGTTTGATTCTAACTTACTATGTTTATGAGCAGTCATTTACAGATGGCAGCAGTCGCTTCCTCCAAATATGGCAATGGTTAAGAAGATTTTTGTGTTCATGAACTTCGCTTACACACTTATGGTTCTAAATTGCTCCAGCATTGGTTTCATGGTTAGTCTTTTTACCTTTTTGAGCACATGAGAAAGAAAATTAGTTGGTTATTGCTGAAGATCAAATGAAAAGATTAGAAGATTTAATGCTTCTTTGCTTTTATGTCGCAGGTATTAAGCCTACATGAAACGCTAACCGCATACAAGAGTGTATACTTCATCGCAACCATTGTTCCCATTTTATTGGTCCTTCTTGGCAAGATCATAAAACCGGTTAGGCCTGCTAAAACTAAAGCTCGGAAAGAAAAGTAAGGTAGAATTACAATTCTAGATTCTTTTCAGAGGGCTTGGATATTATTTATGAAGCCATAGCGCAATGCTCTCTGCCAAATTGCCTCGCCTTCTTGCAAATTTGTAAAATCTGTTTTGATGATTTGGAATTGCTTAGCCTGTCCATGTTGGAGCTTACTCTAAGCATGGTCATTTCTCCATTTCAATCAAGAAGGCCTACTTGGCGATCTTGTAGTAAAATGTATGATTATTTGGATTAACAAGTAGCAGCGACAGGAATTGTATTTCAATATGAGTGATTTCCCCCCCCCCCCCCCCCCCCCCCCCCCCCCCCCCCCCCCCCCCCCCATCTATCAAAATGAAAGTTGAGTTGAGTTTATCCGAATGAAATTTGTGGAAAAGATGCCGAAAAGATTACTTGCCTTTTCAAAAATTTACGGCACCTGGTATGTGCTTGATGTACCTTGCTATGGATCAGAAACAGAATTTGCCCGAAAAGGTGTACAAAATAAAAATACAAAATATACAACTTATAGTTATTTTAAGTTGATCTGTGCGTAGAAGTTGTGGGAATATGTACATTGAGGTAACACTGAATTATAGTAGAGGCATTGCAGTATTTTGGAGTATATGATTAAAAGTCTCCCTTTTCTTTCTTTGTTTATGAATACTGTTGGGTGTTTATGTTATTATGCTTTATTCACCGGTTCATAAGAGTTGCAGCCTATGTTCCTAAAGTTAGAGATATATTTTTAAAATAATTTTTAAGAAAAAATTTACTTTTTCAAACATCTCTCTAATGTTTTTTAATAAATGTGGCATGGTGTACTTAATCTACTTTGTATATAAGTAATGTTATAATAGTATGCTAGGAATTTTTATATGACCTTACGGTTTAAAAATAAAAATGTATCTTTAATTTTGAGACCGAAGGGATATGTAAAAAGAAAAAACAACAAACTTTAGAAGACTGAGACATTAACTAGCTTACTGAACCACATAGGGGCCGAGTGTCCATGTCAAACATCTATTTCTTCTTGGTTTTTAAACTTTAAACACACTAAATGATTCATAAGCTGATAGACGAACAAAAAAAAGAAACTAAATCTCTAGCTTTGGAACAGGAGTATTATTATGCCATCTATTTCTCCAGAAGACCAAGTGATGAACCTTCAACCAATCCTTTTTTTGGGGTGCACTGGGATCCCCCAGCCTCAGAGCGCCTTTATTGAGACTCAACTTAACTCGACTTAACCGCCCCCACTCTCCCCTCCCTAATAAATAAATAAATAATAACTTAACACAAAAAATTTCATTATTATGATATTTCTCTCATACATTATTATTTTTCCATAATAATTTCCCCGGTACTGAAATCAATACATCATTCAACACAGAAGAAAAAAGAAAACAAAAGAAGTTGTTTTGCTGTTTGGCAGTGTACTTCAAATTTCTATATCACAAGTAACATAACAAAAATGGCCCAGGCAAGGGTAACCCTACTCGGTCCGTGGCCTAATATTTAAAAAAAATAAAAATAAATAAATAACAGAAGGAGCCATATACGAGGTTGGGCATTATAAAAGGAAACATGAAAATAACAGACCCCTATTAAATTGGATATAAAATTTATGTGGCCCTTAGTCATCGTAATTATTAACCTAACTAGAAGTAACAAACAAACACAAAAATATTCTCCGTTCATACTTAATAGCTAGCATGTTCACATGGACATTATTTCTTTACGACAAATTAATATAGTACGCAGTAGTAATTTTCTTGACCAATTGATGTTGTTAATGTATTAAACATTAATTTAATATAATAATAATAATAAAGACTAGATGGCTGGACATTACCTGATTATTATGAATGTAAAATGTCATCCTCAGAATCACATCACTTTTTTTTATCCCTAATTGGAAACCACATGCATAAATCCAAGCCACGTACGTAATAATACACCTAATCTTAAACTACAGATGATCAACTCGTTAGAAACAACTTCCTATATTTTGCGAAAATTTAAGAATCAAAATTACTATAATTTTAATTATCACAATTATAATAATTATCATAAATTATTCTATCAAAATAAAATTTCTAATTCTAGAATTTCAAAACTTACATAATGCAGCCCACCATTGGTCCATTGTAATACTACTATAACAACATTCAAGAAAAACTTGTTTGGTATCTAACTTATTTTATTTTTTTTCAAATTATGTGACATAAATGTAATTATATATATATATATATATATATATATATAATTAAAATGGGTCGCGGGTTGGCCGGGCTGGGCTTGCTAATTTCAGCCAAAAAAAAGTTGGGCCGTTTTGACCAGATCAGTTTGTCAGGTCTAGTCACAAGGCCTTTTTTTATTCATTTATTAAACTTGTTATCTTATTAAATCTTCATTCTTCTGTCTGTCTTTGCTAATTTCAGGTCATACATCATTTCTACCGTTTCATAATTATCACTTACTAAGCTTAATAACTTCTATTGATTAGTATATCAATTATACTTATTAGAAGTTAACCAATAAAATTTAGTTAAAGACTTGGTTAATAAATCTTAGCAAAAATCTTTTTTACATTTATAAAAATATGTTGTAAATCTATTGTAAAAGGACTTAGGGATCAAACTTGTTAGGTTGATCAAAATCATAGAAATAAAGTTTGTAATAGACTAGAAAAAATCGTAGAGCAGAAGACCTATCTACTATAAGATCGCAAAGTAAGCTGAAGAAGTCTAGCATAATCATTAAGCATAATTGTCGAGTAGTCTACAAGATCACATAACAAAGTTAAAGGTCAAATGAAGAAGTCTAGTAGAGTCATCAATCAGAATCATCAAGAATCGTTGAGCAGACTACAAGATTGCAAAACAAAGTTAATCAATGAAGAATCGTCAAACAGAACAATTCGTAGAATTAAACGAAAAAGTCAAGTAGAATCGAAAAGCAGAATAAACAGCCACTCTGAGATCACACAATGCAGAATGAAGAACGTAGAGTGACCAATAGATCAAAAGGAACTTCAAAGAAAGAAGAATTGTTGAGTAGACTGAATAGACACTTCAAGATCATAGTATGACAAAGATCGTAGGATGAAGACAAGTTTGTAGAATGATAAAGATAGTAGAATGATAATTAGTTCACCTAGTATCTGAATGGAGTTAAAGATAAAAAAAAAACTTAGAATGTCTGGAAGAACTTCAGAATTGTAGAGTAGAAAACTTGGTCATCGCATAATTCAGAAAGGAAGCAAGATTATCAAAACAAGAGAGAAGAAAGATCGTAAAGATTCAGTAGAGATCGTCCAATAGGAAAAAAAAATTGTAAAGTAACACTAATTGCAGAATGGAGAAAAATAGCTCAAGTTTGTAGAGTAAAGTTAAGAAACTCAAGATCGTAGAGCAAAGTTAAAAAGCTCAAGATTACAGAGTAAAGCCAAAAAGCTCAAGATCGCAGAGTGAAAGTCAAAAAACTCAAGATCGCAGAGTGAAAGTCAAATGCCTTAAGATCGCAGAGTGAAGTAGGATTGAAGAGCTACATTAGATCAAACAGTTAATTCATATTGTAGAGCTACTTCAGTTCGTAGAGCTACTTCAGTTTGTAGAGCTACATCAGATCGTAGAGTTACATCAGTTCTATATTGCAGAGTTCAGATCATAGAGCTACATAGGTACTACTTACATCGTAAAGTGAAAAGACATATATGATAATTGCTGATCTATAACAAATGATTGGAACTTCTCTTTTAAATATTCTCTTGAAGATAAAGGTTTGTTCTAGCAAAAGGAATAAGAATTGATTTCAGAGGCTTATCCAAAAATGACTATTTTAGCAAGTACAAAGGACGCGTGTCGACCACTACAGCGAATAGAGTACGACTAATAGAGACAACTAGTGATCCAACCGACAAACTTGCAGAGTGAGAATAATCAGATGATGCCAAATGTCCTAGGAAGAATGGAGCAACGATAACTTTCAAACGAAAAAATTTCCAAGAATGTCTATAAAAGGATTACTGCTCCATACCTCAAAAGGTGAAGGGAGAATAACGATTTCGACCATCAGCCAAAAGTAGAAGAGAGAAATTCAAGTGTTCCAAAATTCTTTAGAGAAATCGTTCAGTTGCTAAGTCCTTTAGAGAGAGATTCATAACACCACTTAACAACACCTCAAACATCAATCATCATTAGTAGCCTCCATATCTTAGTGATCATTAGAAAAGACGAGTCTGAGTAACTTGCCTTGATTCAGAGAGAATCAAGTCTCTTAGTGAGAGAAGGTCTTAGTGACATTGAGAAAACTTAGTGGTTTAGAGATAAGGTCTTAGTGACCTTGAGAAGACTTAGTGTCTTGGAAAGAGAATATCTTAGTGACCTTGAGAAGACTGAGTATCTTTGCTATTTTTGAGTGATTCAGTGTGTTATAGTCGGTTCTGAGAGAACCATTGGTTTTTGTAACCTATATCCTTAGTGGATCAACACTGCTCATCAGAGTGAAAGAAAGGACTATGAGTATTTTAGACTCCGAACATTTTAAAAATTCCTGTTCCTTTTTATTGCTTTCATATTAACTGTTATAACTACTTTATTTACTAAAATATCTTTCCACAAGCTCACTTAATTAAGAACTGAGAGTTTTTATTTAATCTTAGAAATGGTTTTTCAATATAACAAATTTTGTTGTGTAGTATTAAATAAGTTCGTTATTTAAATATTTGGCAAATATTATTTAATAGGAATTTTTTTAAAGTAAATAAAGGATCTATTCAACCCCCCCCCCCCCCCCCCCCCCCTTAGATCATTATTATGCCTTTGAGAAATAATATATATATATATAGATGATCCATAATCACAAGTGGTTATAGATAATTTTTCAACCATTGCATCTTAAACCGTCCATTGCAATATAGAATAACCCATATTAGAAAGACCTCATTACTATCAGCAAGAAGTTATTGCAGAGAGTAATTATCAAGAATTTCTTGCGGATAGTAATGCAACCCGATTTTCCTTCTTTGCCCACAATTTAAATTCGCAAATATATTTTTTATGTTCTATCCGTAAGAACTTCTTGGGGATAGTATACAAAAAACTGACTATAAAACCCAGCAAATTAAATTTGGGCAATAACATTTCCCATGAACCAAATCCTAGCCGCATCCCACAAACTAAGAAGCTGAAATTGAATATTGCAATCACTTTGGGGCATTCATCAACATTTATTCTTATTCCATCCATCAACTTTTCTTGATAAATTTCTACCATGACTGAGAATATGTTTAATTTGATTTCTTAAATGTCTTTTTCATCATCTAGTATGCAAATTCAAGATGAAAGTGTTGATGTTTAAGATTTATTTAATAGTAATAAGATAATTCCTTATGCTGGTCAAAGTTTTGCCATACTAGAAGGTGTTGAAGACTTTTATAGAGTTTATACCAAACAAAATTGTTTTAAAATTAAAATTAAGATAACTAGAAAACATGTGGGTTTGAATAATATTTGTTCTATGTTATATCAATGTCATAAAGTCAGAAAACCAGAAATTAAAATTCATCAAATTAATAATGATGAACGTGACGATAGTAAGGGAAAAAGGCAAAGAGACCATATAGGTCGTACTTTATGCCAACATAAAGTGTTTGTTGACCATCGAAAAAAAGAAAATAACTGGGTTATTTTGACCGTGGAATGGAATCATAATAATGAATTAGTTAGTCCGAGTAAAGTAAATCTCATCTAGACACAGAAATATAACCCCTATTGCAAGACAATTAATTAAAATATTGAATAAATCTGGGGTCGGTGTAAGTATATATGATGATAAATGTACTTGTGAAATTAGTGGAGGGAGGGGAAATATAGGTTTTACTTGTACGAATATTCAAAATGCTATTTTAAATATAAGATGTGACATAATGGAAGAGCATAATGCACATGATGCATTAGATTATTTGATGAAGATATAACGTCGAAGTTCTAGCAAGTGTTTTTTTCTTGTGTTATGCTTGATTATGAGGATGATAGTCATATTGGGAGTATTATGTGGTTTGATTATCGATCTATTATTGCATATTAAAATTTCAGTGATGTAGTTACATTTGACACTATGTATCGCATAAACAAGTATTCGATGTCGTTTTCCCCTTTCGCTAGTATGAATCACCATCATCATTCTATATTGCTTGGATTTTCCTTGTTAAAAGATGACATAGAAAGCACTTTTGAATAACTATTTCAAACTTAGGTAGAAGCAATGGAAAATAATACACATATAACTATTATAATAAATCAGGATAAAGCAATGTCAAATGTGATTGCTAGGGTTTTACCGGATACCTACCATGTTCTTTGCTCTTGGCATATTAGTAACAAGAACCTGAGAAAATTACATACTCTGTATGTTGAATATCATGCGTTTCAAAGATAATTTTCAAATGTGTGTATAAATTATTGACAATCGAAGAATTTGGGAAGCGTTAGAAGTATTTAGTGACATAGTATAAGTTGCATAGGAATGATTGACTACGTTCTCTTTACGAAGTTAAATAAAAGTGATCAGGGCTTATACGAAGAGATATTTTGTAGCTGGGATGACCACAATGTCAAAGAGTGAAAGAATGAATAACTTATTTGATAAGTATGTTAATACCACAACGAGTATGAAATATTTTGTAATAAATTCTCAAAAAGTAATTGAAATACAATATTTGAGAGACAGGACCACTGACTATGAAACCAAGTTTTAGAGGCGGAGTATGTATCTTAGTTCAATTTTTGAAAAAATGGGGCGATGATTTAAACAAAATAAATGTTTAGGCGTTTTCAAATTGAATTGTCAAAACCGCATCAGTTCAGTATCCAAAATATTTTTGAGTTGGCAGGAATATAATTGAAGGCATATTCGGTATACAAGTCAGATATACTAGAGGATTTACAAAGGTATTTTATCTTTGTTCACTATGGTTATACGAGTCCTACATTCGATGCACATGTCAAAAATTTAAGTATGCAGGAACGATTTATTGAAACACGTTGAGGTTCTTAAGTGCTAAGAGTTTTAATGGGATTCCTGAGGATTTGATCGTGTGTTGATGGACCATAGAATGTAATAAAGTACAAGGTAAAATGCCTTATGAATTTCATAAATGTTCTAATTTTCAACAATCACATACCATATGGTATAATTATCTTTGCACACTTTTACAAAATATTACCATTAGAGGGGTAAGTTCGATTCTAGCGTTTGACCATATTGTGGATTTGGTTGAGATAGAGATACCAATTTTGGATGTTTACCCTCTTGAATAATCTATTGAGACAAAAAAAAAATACCAATTCACGCTGACATGGAGGTGCAGACAAAAGTTCCTACGTTATTAGATTTGGTATGTTCGCAAACACTAGGCCGAAAAAAATCAAGAGCGTCATTGTAGAGATGGTGACATAAAAACAATTGAGAAAATGTGCATTATGAAAAGTCATGACTAATCATGACAAGCGAAATCACTATAAAGCATTGAGATTGGAGGACCTTGTAAGATGGGGAAACTAGAAACACATACAATCATTGATGTAATGAGCGGAAGCATGACATCAATCATATTTAAAATTTTCTGCAATCCCAAGAATCACCTTTAATGCAATATTATTAATTAAGGAAGGATAAAAGATTATATCTTATGAAAATGAATCAACCTTTAATCTGATCTTTAAGTTCTAATCCTTAGATCATTCGCACTCCTTCAAATCCACGGATCAAACATCAGCTACTCAACGTGTGTAGCATTCTAAAGGTGATCCACCAAGAGAAAAATGATTGAAATAGTAAATTTAGGTTTTCTCAAAACCCAAGGTGACTAGTCCTAATTCTCTCACTCCTAAAGCTATTTAGGTTTCAAGAAGAAAAATATGTATTGTCTCTACATTTTCTATAATAAGGTCTCTCCTTATATATATATAGACAAACCTTCTTTCTCTCCTAAACTCTTTAGGACTTTTGGTTTTTAATTTAATTCCTAAACTATTTTGGAACTAAATTATTTATAATAATAATTAGAATACTTCTTATTAATTTATAATTAGTATTTCTCAAATACTTAATTGTAAATATTAAGCTATTTAATTTATTCCACCATATTACAAATTAAATATACTTAATTTATTATTATTAAGTCAATTACTTCTAAATTAATATTTCTCTTTTATGGTGTGACCCTTTAGGTTAATATTATGCCGATAGTAGAATAAATAAATAAGAACAATTCTAAGATTATTTATAATGAATTAAATTCCTTTAATTCATATATAAATTAATATTTATTTTACATTATGAGTGATATCTCTCAGCATATTATGACTATCCGGATAATATGAAATCAAATTTTAAACACAAAGAACGTATTTAGTAAATAGTTATCGCGTAATTTAATCATTCTACCATACAATGTCTCAATCAAATAAAAAATATAGAATTTCTGTCAAGTTTTATTTATTTGATCATATGCATTTCAATTCTCAAATGCACAACTCTAGTTAATGTAAACTAGAAACTCCTTTCTAATTTCCATTCAACCCTGGTCATGAATTTCTGAGTTGTCACTTATCGAATCGCATAAGATATTTTACCCCTTTACTAAAAGTGGTAGATCATTCACCTACCTCTATATACACTTTATTATACCCGAACATACCCTTTTATATACTCAAAGAGTCTTGAGGAATATGACAAAGTATAACTCAGAATACACAAGGTACTATGATGATCTCAAGTTCAATAATCACTTATACTACTATCACTATAGGAATTCCCATTGACAGACATGTAAAACTTCATTAGGTTCCTTTAGGAGAGTCACGTTCAGTGAACTTATCCTCCAATAAGTACCTACATACTTGCTTTAGTGTCTCAACATAAATGTTTATGAGATGAATCACCATATTCAAAAGAGCAAGCGTAGTATGCATTAATCTATCTCTAACCCCACGTTAGTGATCCTATAATTAGGAACTTTCTAGTTTTAAGCTATCTAGATTTTAGATCTCATTAGCATGAAATTATCATGATTCTAAAAGTATTTCTCCAAAACTACGAGTTTATCCCAATAATTAATTATAAAAATTAAGCGTGGATAAATAAATGCATTTAAATAAATAAACTCTTTTATTAATAAATGAATAAGATTACAAAGTAAATACTCTATCACATCAAATGTGATTGGCTTGAGAGCATACTACTTTTAGACCCATCACAAAAATAATGTCTTATTTGCCTTGTTTTATTTTTTTTTAATCTTAGACTTGAACAATATATTTTGGATACGGATTGTAGTTATAATTTTAATTTAAACTTAACCAATGTATTATCAGTGTGGATTGTGAATTTAAGGATAATGTTTGTATGTGTTATATGGTGGATGAATCATTAATAGGTTTTGCAAAACTGATGGCATAAAAGAGTTGGGGCAAACTATCTGCCTATTATCTACACGAAGTTGGCCCAAACTCTTTTATGCCATTAGTTTTGCCACACCTGTCTTAAAACATAACAATAATAATAAATCCAAATTTCATGCATTAAATAAATCCTAAGCAAACCACTACAATTTAAATTAAAATCTCAACCAATCCATTACAACTTAAACCATATTTTCTAAGTTGCAATATATAACAAATCAAGTTGAATTTTCTCGAATCTCTTAAGCCCTAAACTTCCTAAGCTCATGGGCTATTCTATAACGAAAAGTAAGCAATACGTCATCGCCCTAATCCTCCATTTCAATATTTTCCATTGATTGAAGAAAACAATCTACGTACTTTGCAACGTATACTTCATAATCATATGAATTCCTCTATTTCGGTGATTTCTCCAAAACATTCAACATAGGTGCTTTTTTTGGCAATTTATTCTCAGGTTTAACAACATGAAGTATGTTTGGAACAATCTCAGCCTACATAAGTTCAAAAACACATAAAGATTATGAATATGCATACAATAAAATGTATAACAAATTTATAATATGAGTATTAGAAAAATACATACCATAATTTGTATAAAATATTTGTACAACTTTCTAGTACTCATTTCGGGGGCGTCATCTAGAAGGGGATTAATCAAAGTGATTTTTTATTTTTTATCGACCAAATGAATAATATGAAGTGCTTATAGTCCAAGTTAATGGTGGGGAATAATACATAGTCCATATCGATTATACTTGGACCCCACTCTCAGTTAGAAACCCTTAAAAACCAATCTGATACACGATATGATTTTTTTTATTAAGGAGTAAATGTACGATAGTTATCCAGATGTTGGTGTGCTAGTTGCATAAAAAGGCAATGCATGAAGAAGAAGTCAGCAAACCTATGAATACAATTAACTCTCACTTGTATTTCTCTTCCTCGAAGAAGTGATATATAGCTATTGAGCACATGATCTTCAAGTCAACATCTATACTGCAAATAAGTTAACTATGAAGGTTGCAAAGTATAGTACAACTCTGGATGCTCGAGTGAAAATTCTTCGGGATTTCAATTTTCTCCCCACTAGTGTTCATACAACCACCGAATCTTCTCATGCTTTAATAGTTTAAATATCAAACCCTTACTTGCACCATCCTTGAATTTAAACTTTTTTGCTACCTCATTTTAACTTGCACTACCATCTTTGCAATTAATTGGGAGTTTATGCCTCAGGGTTATTTTTGGTTCTGGATTCTCATAATCTTAAGAAATTGGGGGTTGGGAACCTTAAAGTGCAAAAATAAGTTTATCAGATGGTTTGGGTTTTGGTCGTTAATCTTCATACCTTTGAAGTCAACTATAAACTATATATTTTTTAGCTTTCCATGTTTCATACATAGTCCGAAATCTGGGTGGCTGCCAACAGTAATAAACTTTTGAAATATGAAGTCTGCCATTTCAAACTTCATTTTAAACGAAGACAAAGAAGATATAAGTAGTTGTTTAATATCATCAGTATAAATCATTAAACTAAATAGAAATTCAACTAGTAAAATAAAATAAAAAACTTACAATATTAACAAATGTCATTTGTGGATAATATACTCGAGTTGCATATCGTTTAACATGTTACAACTGAGGACTATAAGTACGCTTACATGTTATCTTCTTGTACCACTCCATGTAGTATTATATAGAAATCACCTCAAGTATTTCAATTACGCAAGCTTGCAAATCTGCTTTGTTAGAATTCCACATAGCAATATATGGTGCCCTCAACATCTCATAATCTACAATGTCATATTTCTGTTGTTTCTCAGCCCTTAGAGCCACTATATTCTCAGCTGGTTCCGGTATTAATTGTAGTTGATCAAACTGACGCATGACTCTATCAGACATTTGATATTTTACTATGTCAAAATGTATCAACGAAACTCTAGCTGATCCAGCTAATCTTGCCTCAAAATAATTCAACCCCAAACGTTTATCAAAGTTATAATAAAATCTCCAATTGACCTCACCTTTTATCATTCTATCGATCTCCCCCTGATAAAAAAAGCTAGATAGTGATGAGGATTCTCTCGTTGATCCTTATATTTATTTCCCATGGAATAAGCCCATGCATGAGCTCTAGAAACAAAACGCTTTGATCTCGATCTCAGTAGTGGACGACTGGGCCTAATTCTCTCGTAAGCCAATACTTGCAAAAGTGTCATACATGCATATATGGACTTAGTGTTCTTCCTAGTTGCCTTATGCAATACTCTATACAAATATACTAACATACATGCCCCCACACATACACTTAAATATCCTCTATTCGTTCTAATAACATTAAGTATTTAGGGAGGACAATGTTCTTATTTGAAGTGAAAACCAACATTGTGCCACACAAGTATAAGTCATATGAATTTGTATGTAACATGGGTTTAGGTATAATTCTCATGTAATTGTCCAAATTTATCCGTCAACCATGTCAAACTAATTCCTCCACGGGGGGTGGAGGTGGCGTAGGCTCCCTCTTCATTGGCGCCATGTTGGCCATAATGTTTTAGAAATAAGGATTTGGGATGACTTATAAGTGCACTTGTTATTGGTTTTTAATTATAGGAAATCCTAAAATCATACATACATCTTCTAAAGTGATGGTCATTTCACTGCAACTGAAGTGAAACGAATTAGTTTCACTCCTCCACCGCTCAACAAGTGCATATACCAAACGTGCAACACTTTTAAGCATAACAGACGAATTTAAGAAAACTCCAAAATAATTCTATTTGCTCCTTATTTAAATTTCATTCTACCAATTTAATGCCATTTTCATGAGTAGATAAAGCATTTCTTTTCTATAATCATAAAATAAAAAGGGCAATAAATACAAAACAATAGCACAATTTATATTATCTATCATTAATATTATTTAATCAATTAATTTTAAAATTTATATAAAAAATACATTATAAATTCAATTCATACCTTATTAATCCAAATATCTTCTGAAACATGATTTTGTGGATCATAAAGAACACTAGGATCAATTGAGTCAGGATTAAAATCCATTTTATCCTACATTTAACAACAAAATTACATCAAAATTGATTTTTTCTATACCTAATTTAACAAAACTAACACATTAACCTACATTTAACAAAATATTAAAAATTATCAAACTACCTTATACAATGTAAAAATAGTAAGATTATTGTAAAACTAATCTTATAGATATATTTTTCAACTTCCAAACTTACAAGATTCCTCAAGGGTTGGCTATGGACTCTCCAAATCACCCAAATTGGGTAGTTAGCGCGACTTCAATTCTAGGGTTTGTGGAAATTAGTCTCGCCCAATTTAATCTTTGGGTATCTAGCACGATTCTAGGGTTTGTGGGAATTAATTATCTCTCCCACTTTGATCTTATGGGTTTTAAATGGGAAAGACTAAACATCTAGAGTAACTTTTTGCGAATAGTTAATAGAAAATTTTATGTATACTATCCATAAGAAATTCTTGTTGCTAGGACATAAAAAAATATATATGTGAATTTAAACTAAGGGGCAAAGATTATAGATACTAATTACTCCCCGCAAGAACTTATTCCAGATAGTAATGAAGCCTTTTTAATTAGGGTCATTCAATATTGCAATGGATGGTTCAAGATGGGTTGATTGAGAAATGATTCATAACCAGTGATTATGGATCATCTTCCTATATATAAATGTGTGTGTGTGTATGCGCATAAATTTAAACATGTCAAAAGTTGAAGGACCTTATCTATCTCAATGAAAAAATGTGTAAGTTCTAGAATTAAAATAAGGGAAAATATAGAATAAGGCATACTTTAGCAAAACTTGATTCAGACTAGTTAATAAAACGTCATTTTATCCTTTAGAGCTAAGTTTTTTATTTTTGAATTTTATTAAAAAATATTTTTAATTATAAATTTCATACAAAATTACGTTGTTTTATTAAACAGTCTTAGTCAAACTTGGCCAAGGCTGCCTTAGATTACCTTTCCTATAAAATAATCCATATTATTTCATGCATCTAAAAATTAGAGATACATATTAATTTTATAAAATTAATTTGTGAAATTTTCAAAATTAAAATTGAATTTTTTATTTAATTTTAATACAAATAAAAATATAATTATTGGAAGTTAATTCACAAATTGGCTTAAGAAGTTAAAAATATCTCCAACTCTAGACCTAATTAGTAAATTATTCTTTAAAAATATAAGTTATTAACTATTTTACAAGTTAAGATATAAGTGAACATTTAAATATTTTAAAATTGTCTATAACTACATGATTAGTCCAAGGACTCAGCGTGGCTGAACTTAATTGACCAAATAAAGTATACACGCACATTACATTTGAGGAAAACATGAATCTACAGGAAAAAATACGTAGATAAGTGTTAAGAATCATAAAAAAAAATTGCTTTATCTTCCCCCTGATTTTACTCATTAAACGCTAAGCTCAAATTAAGCATTGTTTACTTATTTACTTTGTAACACGTTTCCATTAATATGATATAAAAAAAAAATAAAAAAAAATACTCTATCTATTCCACACATAACAGTCTCATTTGCTAATTTTATTTGTTTCAGTCCTATTTTTATAGATAATTGTATAAAATAATACAATGTCATCAAATTTATTATTATTATTTTTTTATTATGTCGTCATTACAAAATTAATACCTTGTTATTTTTAAGGATAAACATGCTAAAAAATAATATCTTTAATGTTTATAAATGAGATTATTTTTATAAAACAAAAGAAATACCAAACTATCATCAGTGGTATAAATATAAGCAATGATTCCGCAAGACAAAGCCCTTCGAAAGGTACAAATTTACAAATTTTAGAGTAAAATAGTACTTTTTAAGGGATAGTTAATAGAGGGCACAAGAGATTAGAAATACCTCTATGCGTGAAGTGTCTTTTATAATAATAATATTTAAAAAAATTATAAAATATTCTTTTATACATAACATGTGAGAGAAGTTTATTTAATTACATAAAACGGCATCATTTTTGTATAGTAGCTCATGCAAGAGCGTGAAATGTCATTCATCTCATTTTTTTTACCTATTTAATAATATAAAATTGTTCTAAAATATAATTTTACACTATTTATTGTAGTTTGAAAGAGGATTTGGGCAAATAATTAATCTCGAATTTGTCACAAGTGTTATAATATTATATGATTTCCTAAATATTTCAAATCAATGGGGGCTATAACTAGGTCATTGGTCTAGTCCATGATTTAATGAAGAAAAAAAAAAATAGATTTTTCAATTTTAAAAATCTCTGGAGACAACTGTTTGGGTTAGGCACTTGATGCAGAATTACACCTTAGGGCAAATGATTTAGAAAAAGACCATTGAATCAAGAAACACAACAACTACGACACAAAATGCACAATCCATAATTTTTCATCGTCATCACATTCTTGAAGGATTAAAAATTGAGTATTTAACAGTCAAAGATCCTTTGACCTTATGGACACAACTAAAGGAAAGATTTGACCATAAAAAAATTGGTTGTTCTCTCTAATGCCAAATTTGAGTGGCTTGATTTAAGGCTACAAGATTATAAATCAATTATGGAGTATAGTTCTAATGTCTATAAAATAACCTCCGCTTTGACCTTGTGTGGGGATCCAGTTTCTGAGACCCAAATATTAGAAAAAACGCTTTCAACTTTTTATCCCACCAACATGATTTTGTCACAACAATAAAGATCGATGGAGTAAGTTCACAAAATTCAATGATTTATTGTCTATCCTCCTTGTTGCGGAAAAGAATAGTGAATTGTTGTTTAAAAACTATCAAGTACGACCAACGGGTTCTATCCCAATGCCAGACATTAATAACATGTCATTCCAGCAGAATAAACGTGATAATGGATGACAAAATAATAAGAAGTCTCGGGGACAAAAAACTAAATGAGACCATCATAACAACAAATTTAAAAACCGCAACAATTTAGGCCACTAGAAGTGGCAAGAGTCTGGGTTGGGTAAAAATAAAGAAAATATAATACAGACAAAGAACAAGTCAGATGTTTATTTTAGGTGTGAGATGAAAGAGTATTGGTAGCGTACCTGTCGTTCGCCAAAATATCTAGTTAATTTATACAATGAGTCTCAAAAGAACAAAGACAAGATGACAGAAATAAATTTTGTTAACCATCAATTGAATATTGTTGATGCTCCAACAATAATCAACAATGAGGAAAATATGGTGAGAAATATGTATACTGTTATTAGTTTTCATTTTATACGCTGCATGAATAATATTATGCGTTCCTCGTGTATAATATTATAAATGAAATGTTTATTTTTTTAATATGTTTTTATATGTGTTAAACCAACTTTAATGGATATGGAACATATATGTTTAGCAGACAGTGCAACAACTCATACAATCCTTCAAAGTGAGAAATATTTTTCACAACTAACCAAAGTTAATGGAAACGTTGAAACTATCTCCGTCACATCAAATTTAATTGAGAGATTTAGAAAAGCTAGTTTCATGTTACCAAATGAGACACAATTCTTTATAAAAAAATGCTCTATATTCTAGTAAATTTAGAAGAAATTTGCTTAACTTTAAAGATATTCAACTAAATGATTTTCACATTGAAACAACAAATGAAAATGATAAATAATATCTTCTCATCACTTCTACTATTTCTAGAAAGAAGAATATCATAGAAAAACTTCATTCAATTTCCTCTGGGTTATATACTATGAAGATTAGAGCAATTGCGTGTCATACTTTTGTGATTCCAAAATTCATAGATCCCAAATCCTTTATACTTCGGCATGAAAGACTCGATCATGCAGGCAAGTCTATGATGCGTCACATTATTGAAAACTTCTATTAATCATCCTCTCAAAAATCAGAAGGATTTTCCTAGTAGCGATTTTCCTTGCGCTGCATGTTCTCAAGAAAAATTAATTGTTCGACCATCACCAGCAAGAGTTTATAAGAAATCCCAAAATTCTAGAGAGAATTCAATGAGACATTTGTACACCCATTCATCCATTATTTGGTCAATTTCAATATTTCATAGTTTTAATAGATAATTCAACTAGATGGTCTCATGTTTGTCTGCTCTCCTCTCAAAATTTTGCTTTATCTAAACTTCTTACTCAAATAATCAAGTTACAGACTCAGTTTCCAAATCATCCAATCAAGTCAATTAGACTTGATAATGCAACTGAATTTTCATCGATGACTTTTAACAATTTTTGTATGACTATTGGAATCTCCATCGAGCATTTTGTTCCTCATGTACATACACAAAATGGTTTAGCTAAATCTTTAATAAAAAAGACTTCAACTAATTACACGTCCATTAATATTAAGGGCTAACTTACTTACCTCCGTTTGGGGTTATGCAATTCTAACAGCTCTTCATTAATATTCTTCTCTACAGTTAGTTTTTGGTCAAATACCCAACATCTCACACCTTCGAGTTTTTGAAAGTGTATTATATGTTCCAATTGCACCTCCACAAAAGACTAAAATGGGAGACCAACGAAGAATTAGAGTTTATGTTGCTTTTGATTCTCCTTCTATTATTAGATATCTTAAACCTTTGACTAGAGATGTTTTTACTGCACATTAAGCATATTGTCATTTTGATGAATTTGTATTTTAATTGTTAGGGGCAAGGTAAATTTTTAAAGAAAAAATCCTCTGAAATATCAGGGAATGCATAAGAATTAAATTCACTCGATCCTCGCATAAGACAATATGAAATTGAAGTTCAAAGAATTATTTATTTACAAAATATTGCAAATCAAATGTCATATGCATTTAATGATGCTAAAAAAATGATAAAGTCGCATACACCTACAGTGAATACTCCAGCAAGGATAGAAATACCTATCAAAAAATTAACTTATAAGGAATTGACAAATAAGGAAACGGAAGAATCTAAACCATGCTAGAAGCCTGGAAGACCTTTAGGTGCAAAAGACACTGCACCACAAAAATAAAAAGCAAATAAGAGAGTCCTAAAAGTAATACCCGCTCCAGAAGTAACACTTATTCTAAAAGTGGGAATACCCCAGAAAAGTACAAAATCTCACCGAAAGGATAAGAGATTAATACCAAGAGATCTTAATAAATTATGTACATGATGAGAAAATATGGAATGACAACCATATAAGGTTTAGAAACATGTCTGATGGATGTTGTATTAGCATACCTATAGACAATGAGATCTACCTGAGAATTCCCAAAAGATTGAAAATGACTAAATCATAAAAGCCCCATCACATATATTCAATCAAGTTGCAACGCTCATTATATAGGTTGAAACAGTGTGGTCGTATGTGGTATAATCGACTTAGTGATTATTTAATAAAAGATGGGTATACAAATAATCAAGTATACCCATGTGTTTTTATTAAGAAAACATAAAATGGATTTACCATTATTGTTGTATATGTGGATGATTTGAATCTAGTAAGTACTCCTGAAGAACTCACTAGAGCTGCTGCTTATTTAAAAGATGAATTTAAAATAAAAGATCTTGGAAAGACAAAATTCTATTTAGGAATATAAGTGGAGCATTTAGCATCTGGAATTTTTGTTCATCAATCCACATTTACTGAAAAGATTCTTAGTCATTTTCATATGGATAAAGCTCACCCTTTGACTACCCCGAAAAGATTCTTAGTCATTTTCATATGGATAAAACTCACCCTTTGACTACCCCGATGGTTGTTTGATCTCTAGAAGTTGATAAGGATCGATTTCGGCATCTAGAAAGTGGGGAAGAAGTTCTTGGACCTGAAGTTCCATAACTAAATACAATAGGTGCTCTTATGTATCTTGCAAACTGTACAAACCCGATATTACTTTTGCTGTCAACTTTTGGCAAGATACAGTTTTTCTGTGACTAAAAGACATTGGGATGGGATCAAACACATTTTGAGGTACCTTCGTGAAAGTATAGATCTTGTGTTATTTTATTCAAGAGATTCAATTTCATGATTGGTTGGATATGCCGATGCAAAATATTTATCAGATCCACACAATAAGAGATCACAAATAGATTATGTATTTACATATTGTGACACGACTATATATTGAAAATCCACAAAGCAAACCATGATAGCTAAATCTTCAAATCACTCATAGATTCTCGTAATACATGAAGCAAGTAGAGAGTGTGTTTGGTTGAGTTCAATTGTTCAGCATATCCAATAGTCACACGGATTACCATTAATCAAAGACATTCTTACAATTATGTATGAGGATAACACTGCATGCATTGCTCAACTTAGAGTAGGATACATCAAGGGAGATAGAACAAAACACATTTCACCTAAATCTACAAAAGAAGGGTGATATAGATATATATCAAATTCGATCGTGTGATAATTTAGCCGACTTATTTACAAAGTCACTGCCAAATAATGAGAGATAATCTTCTATCTTAGAAAATCAAGGGGGAGTGTTATAATTTATATGATTTTCTAAATATTTTAAGTCAGTGAGGCTATAACTAGGCTATTGGTATAGTCCATGTTTTGATGATTCTTGTTGGATTTGTATTTCACTTTACTGCTTATAAAAGGAAACTTATCAAATGAAAGAGTCACACATTCATTTTCTTCATCTTTTTCCATTATTCAATCCAGCAAGTTTCTCTACTTTAGTTGGAAATGTTCTATTATTCCGAGCCATCAATCAATAGTTCTGTAACAACAAGTGAATAAATTGAGCCGGCAATTTTGAAATTTAGTTTTATTTTCATTCTTATCTATTCCTTGTAATTACTATTTACACCAAAAAAGGAGGGAAGTAGAAAAAAAATACAAGAGAAAAATGTTCTCATTTTATAAGTACACGACACACATATTTTCCTCTATCCATCCTTCCGTCCCTAGCCATTCATTTTCTCTCTCCCTCTCTATATATATATGTGTGTATGTATGTCAACATTGTCATCAAACCGTTGTTAGGAATTCTCGTTTATTGACTAAATTATATATAGAGATAAAGTAGCTTAGAGTTTTACAATAGAGAACTAGCTTACTTGGTGCTTATCAACTCCAATAGACTTGTGTATTGATTGTTTTCTTTTTTATGATTTATAAGTGGGTCAGAAAAGTTTGGCTCTTTCTTCGTTCATCAGTTTCCTCTTAGCTTAAAACTCAAGTACTTGAAATCATACATTTCCATCATTCTACATTTTCACCTGTTCTGAACAGAACATATACTAGTACTAATAAGTATTTACAATAGAGATGATGAAAATGAAGCCTAATCGAACCGGAATTTTTTCACCTTCCACCGCCAAAGGGGAGGATGGCAGCAGGAGGTGGCGGCCCAGAGTGGGCTGCAGCTTGGGAAATGAGGCCAGGGGGAATGTTGGTGCAGAAAAGGATTCTGATTCAGAACAGAGCTCAATTCCAATTCCCACTATTAAAGTCAAAGTGAAATATGGGTCATCATATCTTGAATTCAATATTAGTTCCCGAGCAAGTTTGGCAAATTTTATTACCCTTTTAACTGTTCTTATCAATTATGTTAAAATGTGTGAAATTTGTTCATGTATTTGTATGATTTTTACTTCTTTTTTTTCGTGTGTGTGTGTGCGCGCATATGCAGGGGAATTAAAGAAAATGGTGGCAGTACCAACTGGTGTGCACCGTGAGGACCAGAAGTTGATAGTTAAAGATAACGAGAGAGAATCAAGATCATTTCTTGATGTTGCCGGTGTTAAAGATGGATCAAAAATTGTGCTAATTGAGGATGTAATAAACAGAGAAAGACGGTATCTTGAATCGCGATTTTTTTTTTTGCAAAAATGGACAAGGCATCAAAGGAGATTGCAGGGATTAGTTTTGAAGTAGACAAATTTGCTAAACAGGTATTTTTTTTTTCAAAAAAAATTCAAACTAAAATTTTTTTTAATCTAAAATTTGAATTTAATGAATTGGGTAGGTTGCAAATTTGGAAACACAAATTTGTGGTGGCAAGAGAGTGGTGGAGAAAGTTTTGTTGAATTTGATTGAACAGTTGATGACACAATTGATTAAACTGGATGGAATTGTTGCTGATGGAGATGTAAAACTAAGGAGATTACAGGTATTTCAATTTTCATATCCATATATTTTTATATTTTTGTGCTACATATGATCAGTAATTTAAATTTCTTAAAAATTCAACAATGTTAAAATAGTTTTTAAATGGTTATTTTGAAGGTGAAGAGAGTGTAAAAATACATAGAAACTCTTGATATGCTCAAGATCAGAAATTCTATGATTGGCAATGGTGCCAAAATTGTTCCGCCGCAGCAGCATCAAAATGTTACAAATGGGAAAATGCAAATAAATACAGTACAAAATCAGCAAGAGCAGCAGAAAAAGAACAGGAATTCAACAGGGAAAATGCTGCAGCCAGTTGTGGTAACAACAAACTGGGAAACATTTGATTCCGGCTTCTCAATAGAATTTTTTAATATGTATTTTGGTAAAAATGACGGAGAACCCGGATGAGCTAGTGTTGGAGGTGGCTAACCATGTTAATGTAGTGCGTGAGGATTTGAGAAATGATCAAGTGGATGTTCATTTTTTCACTAGCTCGTGTAACTTACCTACATATGAAGTTGATTTTGGGTGGGGGAGGCCAGAATGTGTGTCCTTGAGCCTTGACCAAGGTTCCTGTCGAAATTATAATTCTAATGGACAGTAATTGTGGTACAATGATTGAAGCATTGGTGAGCGTGACTTAAAAGAACGTGCTTGGATTTCAAAGTGATCCCGACATTGTGGCATTGACTGACTTGGTGGAATAGCATTTAACCATGGACAAAGAGCTTTAAATCTCAAGGCATTCCATTTCTAGCATTAATTTGTAATATCATACCAAGTAAATGTAATCATAATTTGGGTGGTCTTATTTTAGCTAAACTCCTTTGTTTTATCCACAAGTTTTAATTTTGATGTGTGCAAAGTGCAATTACTGCGTGCGTGCGTATACATAAGCCACTAACACACGTGTTTGAAATCTAATTTGACTCAAAAGTTTAAGTTTAAAGTATTGGCCACTCAATATGTATTAGTCATTTACTCTTTTATTGTTTTTGTCGATTTGAAATTGAAACTTGTAATATTCTAACAAATCCACTCAAGTTAAAGATAATTCCTTTTTAAATATTCATTTTATGTGGTTTCTATGATGAAACTAAAAGTTGAATCTAAAGTACGATTTAGATCAACTCTTACGAAAATCGGATTTCCTTAACTAGGTACATGTGATTGTTGTAGCTAGCTCATTTCTCACATGAGATTAAGGATGAAACGTGCCACCATCTCTAATGTGTGCCCTCATGTACAATATATGTTCGATTTTTCTCTTGTTTGTGTAAGTTCAACCACTAAATGTTGTGATGGAGTTGCATGGTTCATTAGTTGAATACAAAACATTTTGATTACTGATTAATATTCGAAGTTGATTCTCCTTCTTGGCTGAAAAAAGAAATAATAGAAAATGACTTACACTGATACTTCACTCTTATGCACAACTATAATTATTTTATTGTTCCTTCATATCCTTACTTCATCCTTGCAGACTATTCTTGCTTTTCAGCTCTTTTATAGCTTTTAAATTTTTCGAAATTTCTATTTTTTGAATTTTTAATTAAGTGAAGTATCTTTGTTCTACGGTCATTTTTACTTCAATTCTAAGGTGATTCAACTGAATCAAACACAAAAAATAAAAATGAATCGCCTTTCCATTGTTGATGCAATAAAATAGACAAATTACACATTGGAATAATAGTTGATTACTATTTTTATTTCCTTCACTGTCTATTTCATTTCATTCACGGTAGGATTGTCAATTGAGTCGATTAAACTCGTAGTCCAATTGGGTGATTAAACTCGTAATCCGATTGTTCAGCTCGTTAAACACCCACTTGAATTTAATTTAAGAATAAGCTGAATTTAAGTTGAAAAAAAAAATTAAGACTAAACTAATATTCAAGCCGAATTTAATCAATATGTAAATGATTAGCCCGTTGTAGACCCGTTATTTCAAATAGGTATTGGTTAATTTAAATAGGTCGTGACTGGCCATAACCTATCTGAATTAACCTTTCTTCAAGGGCTTTAATCCTCTACCCCATTTTTATTTTTCTATCAGAAAATTTTAAATTTAGTGTCTTTATACCCCTAATAATTTTTAAATTTATTATTTTTGTAACATTAAATTTAATTTCTTTACATCACCGAGAATTTTTAAATATAAGTTCATTGCATCTCTTAGAATTTTAAATTTATTTCTTACATTAAATTAAATTCTGTAACATCACCTAAAATTTTTAATTTTAATTATTTACCTCACTTAATATTTAAA
Source organism: Hedera helix (assembly GCA_947179155.2). Taxonomy (NCBI): domain Eukaryota; kingdom Viridiplantae; phylum Streptophyta; class Magnoliopsida; order Apiales; family Araliaceae; genus Hedera; species Hedera helix. The sequence goes on along the minus strand of OX359264.1, from coordinate 7,285,779 downwards.
ATTTAATTCCTTTAGATTAACTTAAAATTTTCTATTAGAAAAATGGTTGGAGAATTGAAGAAAGGTGAATTATGAAAAAAATTATCTAAGCCTTTTATTGAAGAAATATTTTATCTTCATAATTATTTTCATTATATTATAACATCAGAATACACATTTACAGTCAACTAATCAACCACACGTCCAATTGTGCAACAAGGTTAAAACAAAGTGGGACTAGAATCTAAATCGTTCTATTTCCTTTAAGGCTATATATATTTATAAAAAATATATTTGAGATTGAAGTATTTATATTAATTTAATAATATTTTAGATTATTTTATTTTATAATGGGGGATTAAATAGTTCTATGAACTATTTTTTTTTATATATCAATCATAAGGCTATTTATGTGAGATTATATAATTTTATAAAAAAATTAAGATTAATAGTCCCTTCATTTTAAGCTATTAAATAGTTTTATAAGACTAATAGTCCAACATTAAGAGATTAATAATCCCTCATCAAATAATTAAATAGTGCAGAGTAACATTAAATTGAGGTAAATAGTCAAATCCCAAACATAATTTTTATAAACAAACATAGCCTAAGAATACAAAAATTACTGGAATTGTATTAGCTTAGACACGAGCTTTACACATGTGAATCCTATCTCATATTTTCCATTTATCATTTATAAAAAATGAAAATCAATTATGAAGAAACTCTTTATCTTGTTTTAATTTTTGTTTCGATAGTGAGGTTGCACTTGTGTAACGCTTATATAGTATTTTCTCTATTAAAAAAAGAGAGTTTTATTTGTATTAAATAAATTATTTTACAAAAGAGTTCAATTAAATTTCCTTGATGATGGTATAAAATAATATAATATTTTTAAATATAACAATAAAATTTCAAAACTATGTCACCAGTATTAAAGTAAGAAGATAAATTATATACTAATGATTTGTAAAATTAGCTAATGTTTTACACCATATAATAGTAACATATCACAAAGATAAATTTAAAATAAAGAAATTTGAATTATACTAATAAATTATATAATTATTATTTATCATGATATAACTGTTTAATTAATTATAGTGGATTCAAAAGTCTTGAATCCTCTTAATTTAGCTACGTGCCGTGTTGTTAGCTATTGAATTGTATAAAACATTAGTTTTACAAATCTTTATATAATTTATTCTCTTAAAATAAACAATCATTATAAAAATGAAAAAGAGAATATTCTTCAAATTTATAATTTTTTCAAATGAAGTTCTTTAATTTAACTCTAGTAAATTTACTAAAATTCCTCTACTAGCTACTGCAATATATTTATAACTCAAACGTGGCTAGTAACCCTTTTTATTAAAAACGAGAAAAACACAAAATCCGTTGATAAGATAAAAATCTGAAAGAATTATTTATCATAACAAACAAAAGTCCGATAAGGATAAAGTAGTTTAACCAAAACAAAGATAACATCTTTTAAATCATAGGGATAAGATGAGTGTTAGTACTTCAGTATTTATTTTCTTAAGAGTTGATTATTTCACTTGATTTCTCATTTCATATTGTACGTTTAAACTTCTCAAAAATTTTCAACTGAGAGATAGAAAATCAAAAGTTGTAAAATGGCCGGCGGAGGGATCGGACCGTCTAATGGGAAAGCATATCCCGGCAATATGACTTTCAAAGTTTTCATCACTTGCTTGGTTGCAGGCACCGGAGGTTTAATCTTTGGATACGATCTCGGAATTTCAGGTTAATTAAAATTAATATTATTTATTTGTTAGTGGAAGCAATATACATGAATCAAATGTACACAAACACATATCGTTCATTAGATTTATATATGTTAGTTAAATATATTAATTTATAGTTGTAATACATGCATTCATGAATGTTAATTTAGTTATTTATATTTTCATTCCGTTGAAAAAATATGTGAATCTAATGTATACAATATATGTTAATTAAATTACATGCGTGCATGCTTCTTTAGTTCTTTATCTTTCTAATATTTTTTATTAGTCATTAATGGTAACAAAATTAATGATAATATATATATATATATATATATATATATATATATATATATATATATATATATGAATGAAATGTACATAAACATTTAATATACTATTTATGAATCTAATGTACTTATATATTAATGTACATTAAATTCATATACATATGTATATATATGTATATGATAAATAGATATAGTTATTTACATAATTTTGGTGGTGATGCAGGTGGAGTGACATCCATGAGTCCTTTTTTGGAGAAATTTTTCCCGTCGGTTTACCGGAAGGAAGAACTGGGGATTGGTTCCCCGAATCAGTACTGTAAATTCAACAGTCCAATATTGACACTGTTTACGTCGTCGTTGTACCTGGCTGCCCTTGTGTCATCCATTGTTGCATCATGGATGACAAGGAGTTTTGGACGGAAAATATCCATGCTCATGGGAGGACTTCTGTTTTTAGCCGGTGCTGTTATCAATGGCGCTGCTCAGAATATTGCCATGCTTATTATTGGTCGTGTGCTACTTGGTTTTGGTATTGGGTTTGCAAATCAGGTACTTCTCCCAAGTTAAAATATCTTTTGCGGGTTAGATATTTGATTAAACTGTTTTTTTTTTTAATTTTTTTATGTTGTTTGATCACAATGCAAAAATGTCTTAAAAGATATAGTTTCGCACGACTAATTTGTACAAAGAGATAGTAATTAATTTGTTATATCGTAAAGTCAAGTATAATATCAGTTTTCTTGTTTTAATATTAAGCTATAATTTGATTAATAAAAGTTATTCTCATGATATATGTATATTGTGATGCAGTCCACACCAATCTATCTCTCCGAAATGGCTCCATATAGATACCGTGGAGCTCTAAACATGGTGTTTCAATTGTCAATCACTCTCGGTATCGTTGTCGCGAATTTGGCTAATTATTTCTTCAATAATTTTAAATACGGCTGGCGTTTGAGCCTGGGTTGTGCCGTAGTGCCTGCATTGATCTTCATTATCGGCTCCTTATCTCTTCCGGATACCCCAAATTCTTTAATCGAACGCGGAAATCACGAAGAAGCAAGGGCAAGGCTTCAAATAATCCGAGGAAAAAAAGTTGACATTGAAGAGGAGTTTCAAGACTTAATAATAGCTTGTAATGAAGCAAAGAAAATTGAGCACCCTTGGCTTAATATTATTAAGAGGAAATATAGGCCCCAACTCACATTTGCCGTGTTAATTCCAGCCTTTCAGCAACTTACTGGCATGAATGTTTATATGTTTTACGCGCCCGTTTTGTTCAAGACTATTGGATTTGGGACAGATGCTTCACTTATGTCTGCTTTGATTTCTGGTGGTGTTAATGTTGTGTCCACTTTGGTTTCGATTTTTACTGTTGATATGGTTGGTAGAAGAACACTTTTTCTTGAGGGTGGCATTCAAATGATTGTCTGTCAGGTATTATTTATTTATTTAATCACTTTTTAGTTCTCCCTAAAATTAACGATGTAGATTTAGATTCCATAAAGTTGTCCCAACTTACCATATTTAAGTATTTTCAATATTAAAGAGTTGCTAGGCGACACAACTCAAAATCATGTTTTTATGAAAGTACTGCATTTTCAAAAGAAAATTTATATTTATGCAAGTTAATTTTGATGTTTCAGAAGATCCCTCTCAAATGAGTGTGAACTTATTTACTATGTAAAATGAAACTTATGAAATTATCAGGTCTTTCTTGTCAAAAAAAGCGCAACAAAACCTATTATATACAATAGCTTGGGACAATTTCATGGAATTCATCCATATGATATATAAACACATTTTCTCGTCTCATAAATTTGTGTGCCTACGTTTTATAGGTTATCGTGTCAGCTGCAATCGGGGTTAGATTTGGGACAGATGGGAACCCCGGAGTGTTACCTAAGTGGTACGCCCTACTTGTTTTGTGCTCTATATGTGTATATGTAGCAGGCTTTGCTTGGTCATGGGGACCTCTTGGGTGGTTGGTGCCTAGTGAAATTTTTCCTCTGGAAATCCGATCCGCCGCTCAAAGTATCAACGTTGGTGTCAACATGATCTTCACATTTTTCATTGCGCAAATCTTCATGCAAATGCTATGCACATTCAAGTTCGGTTTGTTTATCTTTTTCGCGTGTTGGGTGGTTATTATGACAATTTTCATATACAAGCTATTTCCGGAAACTAAGGGGATTCCAATTGAAGAAATGGCTGAGATATGGCAGAAACACCCTTATTGGAAGAGGTTTCTTCCAGGCGAAGAGCCCAAGGATGAAGGCTTTGAGATGATCGAGGAGGAAGAAATAAAATGCGCCTGAGTATTTTTAATTAATTTTGTCGTAAAATAATTTAATTTGGAAGAACTATTTGATGGTCTATATGTTTTTTAGTTAGTTTACATGCATGCTTATAGGTAAGTTATGGTTTTGTGCATGTATTGTTTTTTAGTTAGTTTACATGCATGCTTATAGGTGAGTTATGGTTTTGTGCATGTATGGTAGAAGTAACCTAAGGTATTCTAAATTTTTTGTTATGTCTTCGTTTTATTAGTTTACAATTATTTGTAATTTGTTTATGGCTCAGTAAAATTAATTTGGGAATTACTATGCTTGAAAATGTGTTACTCATTTATTTTCCAATATATATTTAATTTCCCTCACATATATAATGTCTATATTAAGTACTTGTATAAAAATTACTTTACTGAAAAAATGAAAGAAAATCTCGCCTGTTTATGCTTGTTGCCTACGCATACACTGGGTTTTGGGGACAGAAAACATACGTAAGGTTATTATATAGTTTTGATAAATTTGTAAACTACATCAAATAATTTCACATGATTTTCAGAAAACGAAAAGATTTTTGGAGGTAAAATACAATTTGTTAGACTTTCAGACTTACAGCTACATCAAAATATATAAGAGCCAAAGTATAGTTTACTGGTAAGACTCCTGCTACGTATTAGGATATGTAGGAATTATTTAAAAATAATTTTATCTTAATTTATTTTGCATTTTTACAGTAGTCGCAATTTAACTTGGTCAAATGACTCCACCATAATTTATTCTATTTATTACAAAACTTTCATATTAGTCCTAATCCAGCTTTACGGATACATGTTTGGTGTATATCATTTATTGATATACTCCCGCGTAATGTAGCATTTCATTTCAATTTTTATTTTTAAAATCTATTGACATGCTACAAGTTTCCACAAATTACTTTGATTAGGATAACAGATAGTTAAAGGAAGATTTAAATATAAAATATTAACAAGACATATTATTATATATAATCACTTAAGCTTAATTGTTATTTTAGCAGTCATGATCGGATTTGAGAGATATATAATATATAATATTCTATTTTTATTTATTTTACATTTATTTATTTATAATACGTTTTCTCATGTGAACTACAATTAGGAATCGATGTGACTGATTAAAGTGGCTTCTACAAATTAATCTTTTATAGTTAATAAAGGTTTGGGATTAATATAGTTAAAAATTATTTATCGTGCGTTTTGGTGCAACTTTGAAGAATAAACGGGACTAATTTAGGTTCAAAAATATCAAGTTATATATGATTGAAAGTCTTCATGTTTTCAACTAATTGAGACTATGCCCAAGGATTAGCACCCCAAACCCAAACCCAAAAGTTTTTGTTCTATCACCTAACTAGACCCTTTCTTTTTATTTGTCTTTTTAAAGAGTGATATATGCCTTTTTTATTTGCTAGAAAGTATTAACGACTTAATTATCAAATTATTCTTATATTAAATATTTTATCCATTTTATATTATTTGATTATTATTGACTTTTTTAAATTAATTTAAAATATTTTTAAACTTAAAATTAACATCAGTTAATCAGAAAAATATTAATTATATATTTTAATTTGTATATATATATATAAATGTTAATTAAAAGGAGACAGTCCTTGAAGTGGTGAGTGAACTCATTCCTTAAGTCAATGTTTTAAAATTCGGATTGGACCAGAGGTTCAATCGGTTAAAATTTAAAATCGATAAAATTGGTTAATTGATCCAGTGAACTAGTAAAACCGATTGGCCCAAAAAATCAGTTTGGTAGTGACCCAGTCAAAACCCGGTTGACCACCGGTTCAACCGTTAAAACTGGTTAATTGACTCAGTGAACCGGTCGGCTAAGTATTTTTTTAATATATTTTCTTACAAAAATATTTTTATTTTTAAAATTAGATATTTTTAGTAATATTGTAATATAATTTCACTGTATTTTACCTTGCAAAAAATAGATATTTTAAAAATATATTAATTATTAATAATATATTTTTTATGTATTTATGACGTCACCAGTTCAATAACGGTTCGATCACTAGTTGAACTAGTAATCCATATACCCAATACATTTTTCGATTCGCTAACTGATCCGATTTTTAAAACATTGCCTCAAGTGCCTCACTTTTATTGCCTTATACTTCTACAACACTTCTTACAAACACTATGTTGTATGTGACAACAAAGGACCCCCATTCCCATTTAATGCATGTACTTTAACACTTTTGACTTATGACTTATATCCCTTCAAGTTGCCATCCACTTCTAAAGTTGCCTTTAAAGTTTATTTTTCGTCAATTTGATTTTTAAAGTGATATTTTTTGTTGTTTTCATTTATTTTACTCGATTTTATTGAAACCCGCCCAAAATCCAACCCGGCCCATTTTATCAAGAGCAAATTTGTCTTTAACATTATAGGTATTATTAATATTAGAAATTTTAAAAAAACAAACAAAAACTAAAAATTAATTTTTTTTTTTTTAAAAAAAGTAAAATCCTCCCACCCCCACGCCCTAATTCCCAGATATTGTCAATTCTTTCCCAAATTGAAGATTCTCAGATACTGTTAATTAAATTGAAGATTGTAGTCATTAAATTGTATTTATGAAATCCCCCCCCCCCCCCCCCCGAATTCTCTCTCTGTAGATCGCCATAAAAAACCTTCAATTTCTTGATTCCATCAGGAAAAAAGGTGCAAGCACCACCAAACAATGGCGTCAAACCCCTATTTTCTTTCTTCTCCATCTCTAATGTTCCTCATAATCTTCACTATCCTCTGTCTGGCCACCGAACAAACTCAGCAAAGTAAGATATCTTCAATCAAACTCAAACCCTCATTTCCTTAGTTAATTTGTTTAAGAAAACCCTCAACTGATTTCGGTGTGTTTAATTGATGACGATGCAGGTCCTACTTATTTGGGAATTGCCTTCAACGCAACGAACCTACCTTACGAAGACTATTACGGCTACATCGTTGTCGGCGGTAGCACTGCCGGTTGCCCATTGGCCGCGACCATGTCGCAAAATTTTCGAGTACTGTTACTGGAAAAAGGTGGAATCCTGTACCGAAACCCCAATTTAATGACTGCAATCTTCACCTGACCATTTATTGTGTAACCATCACCATTCCTGCTCCAATTTAATGACTGTAACCTTCACCGTTTTAAATCTTATTGTTTGTTATTTCGGTATGTTTTATTGGTTATCCCTCCTTATTACATTTTTTGTGGGACCCAATAATACATTTGCTAGTTTTTTTATGTGTTTATTTATGAAACTTTTCACAATATTTTTTAGGGGAGCTTTGCACGTGAGTTTGCTTTGGGATTTGTATATAGTTTCTCATGGAAGCTAAAAAAGACTTGTCTCATTTTTAGTGCTGGATGTCTACGAAAACAGAGGGCTGAAATCCGTTTTTTGCTTCTTTGTTTCTTGGCTTCTAGCTAGCAAACAAATCCTGAAAAGGTTTTTTTGGCAGTTTGCTCTTCAAAAGTCAGTTGGGTTTTACGTTGATTTCATGCAAGCTTTAAGGCTGATTTCTACTCAGTTTGGGGCTATTTATTTCAACCATTTGGTTCTCCAATTTGGTGAGGTATTTCCTCCATATTTGTGTTATTTTTGTTAAAATACATCTTAGGGTGTTTGTGAGATCTTTGTATCTCTTTGTAAACCTATTTGTAATACTTTGGTGATAGTGAATTGGACTACAGTCCCGTGAACGTACCTCAATTTGAGGGAACCACGTAAAAATCACTTGTGTTGTTAATTATTTGCTCAATGCATATTTATATTAGTTTACACTTTGTGGAAAAATCTGTCTGCCATTTTTCCAACAACCGGTATCAGTGCAAGGTTAATTTTGGGTGTAAATCATGGATGGTAATGTGGGTAGAATGATTAGTCTTAATGGAAGTAATTGGGTGACTTGGAAAACAAAAATGGCAGACCTCTTGTATTGTAAAGATCTTTATGGGCCGGTGGAAGGTGAAAAATGTAGGTCATTAGGTATGACCGATGATGAGTGGACTAGCCTTAATAGAAAAATAGTTGGATTTATTCGACAATGGATCGATGATAGTGTTTTTCATCACGTTTCTACTAAAACTTCAGCTCAGGCCCTTTGGAAGAAATTAGAGAGTTTTTATGATAGAAAGTCAGCCACTAACAAAGCTTTTCTGTTCAAAAAGCTAGTGAATTTGAAATATAGAGAAAATAGCCCTATTGCAGAGCATTTGAATGAGATGAACAATCTTATTAATCAGCTTGCTTCCATGAAGATTGTGTTTGATGATAAGTTGCAAGCTTTGATGCTTTTAACTTCCTTGCCCGAAAGTTGGGAGACTTTAGTTGTGAGACAGTTAATAATTCGGCGCCGGAAGGAGTTGTTTCTATGAGCCAAGTCACTAGTAGCTTGTTAAATGAAGAGATAAAGAGAAAATCAGTTGGTTCTTCTCACTCCGAGGCACTTGTTGTGAATAGGGAAGGAAGAGGCAAAACCCTTCATAATCGTGGCCACAGTCGAGACCAGTCCAAGGGAAAATTGCCAAACCCGAAGAAGGATATTGAGTGCTATTATTGTCATGAAAAAGGACACATGAAGTGGGAATGCAGAAAACTCAAGCATAAAGAGAAAATGAGAGACAAAAGTGTCGAAAAGAAGAAAGAAGACACGGCTGCAGTTGCTTCTGATAGTGAACTCGTGGTTGTCTCTGATGATTGTGTTGTTAATTTCATGGGTCATGAGACTAATTGGATAATTGACTCTGGTGCTTCATTTCACGTCACTTTGCGGCCGACTTCTTCACTTCCTACACCAAAGGAGACATGTTCAAATGGGAAATGAAGGTTTATCAAAGATTGTTGGTATGAGAAACATTTGCTTGGAAACAAATTTGGGCTGCAAATTGTTGCTTAAAGATGTGAGATATGTGTTGAACATTTGCCTTAATTTGATCTCCATCGGGACTTTATGTAAGACCCCGAATTTTATGAAATATAAAATTTAATTTTTCTTCATATATATTTTTCTGAAACAGTAAGTGGTTAAATCGATAAAGTTAGAAGTTAAGGATGTTATGTGCAAATTTTATTTTGTCGGACAATATTCGCTTTGTCGGGGAATATTCGTTTTGTCGGAGAATATTCGTGTCGTACGACGGCGCCGAAATAACAAATTATTGGTGGACCCCACAACGGAATATTTGTCGGATATAGAAAACGACAGAAGTAACCTTTTTAATAAAAATAGTCAACGGTGTTAACTGTTAAAATACCGATGATAAAAGAATAGTAGCATACGGTAATTTATGGTATTTCACTGTAGCACACAGTACTCTACTGTAGCACACGGTATTGCACAGTATCTCATATTATTAGTCTGATAATTGACACCGTAACTGTTGCGCATAATTTCATCAATAATTGTCACTGCATAATATTTTATGTTATCAATTCAATAATTGTTGCTACACAGTATTTTGCATTATTGATTCAATAATTGTCATTACACTGTAATTTATATTATTAAATTAATAATAATCTGTAACGTGTTTATTATTGTTAAATTATTGTTGTAGCATTATTTTATTTTATATGTTGGATCCACAGGAAGAATAAATAAATAAATAAATTTTATAAAAAAAAAATTAATTTAATTTTACTATTTGGAATAGTAAACATGTGGGCCCTCTGTGGGGGCCACATGAGGAATGAATTCTGAATTTGCTGAAGAAGTTGGCAGCCAGGCGGCGCTGCCAATTGAGAAAATTAGGCTGGCGTGCAGCACGCCAGCCACCTACCATGCATAGTGTCTTATTTTCTCCTATAAATAGCTTGCTCAGCTGAATAGAAAAATCACACCTAAAACATAAAATTTTTCTATAAGAATTTTATGAGTTTTCTCTGAGAATAGTAAGGTTATTTTGAGAGTTTGAAAGCCAAAAGGAGTGCACAAATTTTTCAAGTAAGTCTTTTATTAAAGAGTAGTAATTTCATAAATTTCTATTTTTCACGGTATTCACAAATCTTCCCTTAGAAGACTCTTCTTTGAGAAGATTCATTTTTAAAAGCTTTCTTTGGAAGATTTATTTTGGAATATTATTTTAAAAACTATTTTAAAGTAGTTATATTATACTACAAAAATTATGTTAAATATATATAATTTTGATATTTCATAATATATGAATTATCATACACCTTGAAATTTATATGTGGTAATTACTAATTTTATTAAAAATATATAGGTTGATCAACCTCATTTAAATCAATATCCAGTCACGTGTTAAGGTAAGGAATATCATTCTTTTCACACTCTTAAACTTACTACGGTAAGGGGTATCATTCTTTTCACACTCTTAAACTTACTACGGTAAGGGATGTCATTTTCTTTCATACTCTTAAATCAAAACTTATTATGGAACTATTGCTTCTATAATTCCTGAAAATATTATATGTTCCATAATAGTTGAACTTCATTATTTCAACTGAACCTTCCTATTTTCTGAACCTTTTTATTGAACTGTAACCGTTATTCTGAACTGTGGATCTTGAATATCATTTTTAAATTTCACTCCACATCATGTTGACAATTTGGACATTGTTTGAATCTGCACAAAGTAAACTTCCGATACTTATTGTTTATCTTGTTTCTTCTGTTCATCATTTGTATCACTGTTATTTGTATTAACCATCAAGAATCAAGCTATTGTGAATATCTGTGGCCGGGGCCACAGATGTGATATAATTGTTGAACAGATGATAGGTTAAAGGCGATATACTAGGTTAAAGGCGATACATCTGTTCGGTGTCTTTTATGGCACGCGGTGAATGTTCTCTTTGGCCCGTAGTGCAAAGATGAACTGTTGATTGGTATGATTATGACCAAAGGCTGAATCTGGTATAATCATGACCGTTGGTATTATATTAAAAGTTCTCTTTGGCCCGTAGTGCATAGATAAACTGTTGTTTGGTATGATTATGACCAAAGGCTGAATCTGGTATAATCATGACCGCTGGTGCTTTATTGAATATCTTTTGCCCGTAGTGCAAAGATGAACTGTTGATTTGCATGATTATGACCAGGAACTGTGAATTTTTATTATCATGACTAATGGTATTTCAGATGATAAAAGTTGATGATATTTTTACTAAAAAGAGAAGCGAATGGACATTATGGTCTGCATTATTCTTCTAATAGATTGCTCATTCTGCTGCTATTATTGATCTGAACATTATTTAAGAATTTAACTACAGTTTTTGATATAAACCTTGTAGTCTATTGTATTCTATCAAGAACTTAATTGTTGAAGACTAATGATAATTTATTCGTCATTATCTTAGTCATGATATTTCTTACTGGGCTATTTGAGCTCACCCTTTCTTTTGTTCCATTGTTTTTCAACAGGAGATGAGAATGTAGCTGGGTCTAGCCGGGGAATGGAGTGAGAGTCCGAGGGATATCTATTATAGTCTTCACGTGTTGTAAAATAGTGTGACAATAATAGTGAAGACTTAGTTGTGTATTATTATACACTGTATTGTTGAACGTTGTACTACTTTGTAATAATTTTGTTGTAGTCTTTTGACAACTCAAGTTTGGGCTGTGTGGGCCTAAATTTGGGGGTGTCACACTTTAGATGATGAAGGCTACAACAACCATTTTGGTGATGGTAAATGGAAGCTCACAAAAGGTTCTTTTATGGTGGCCAAAGGGAAGAAGACTTGTACTCTCTACACGATGCAAGGGAAAATTTGCAATGGTGTTGTGAATGCACTTGAGGGTGACTCCTTTACCCAGCTTTGGCATAAAAGACTTGGCCATATGAGCGAGAAAGGGCTACAAATTTTGTCCAAGAAGGAGCTCCTACCCGGGATGAAAGGTACCCCTCTTAAAACTTGTGTTCATTGCTTGGTCGGTAAACAACATAAAGTTGCATTTCGTTCGAGCTTTCCTACTAGAAAATCTAATGTTTTGGAATTACTACATTCTGATATTTGTGGTCCTTTGAAAGTTAGATCTCATGGAGGTGCACTTTATTTTGTGACTTTTATTGATGACCACTCGAGGAAAGTTTGGGCTTACACATTGAAAACTAAGGATCAAGTTTTAGATATGTTTAAGTATTTTCAAGCCAAGGTTGAGAGGAAAACCGGGAATAAGCTTAAATGTGTTCGTTCTGATAATGGTGGTAAATATATTGGGCTTTTTGATTAGTATTATCGTAGTTAAGGCATTCGACATCAGATGACTGTCAAGAAAACTCCTCAACAGAATGGAGTCGCTAAAAGAATGAACCGCACCATGGTGGAAAGAATGAGGTGTATGCTTTCACATGCAAAATTGTCAAGATCCTTTTGGGCCGAGGCAATGTGGATAGTGGTTGATCTAATTAATTTGTCTCCCTCAGCACCGTTACTTGGTGATGTGCCATAAAGAGTTTGGATAGGGAAATATGTCAGTTATGATCATTTTAAGGTTTTCGGTTGTCGGGCGTTTGTTCACATTCCAAAAGATGAAAGGTCCAAGCTTGTTGATAAGGCAAGGCAGTGCATATTCCTTGGCTATGGGCATGATGAATTTGGTTACAGATTATGGGATCCAGTTAACAAAAAAATAGTTCGAAGTAGAGATGTTATCTTCCTTGAAGATTAGACAATTGAAGACTTTGGTAATGTTGAGCAACCCGCCTCCGAGGCTAGTGACCTTGTTGACATGGAGCCTATTCCTCCACCTACAGCTTGTAATGAAAATGTGGAGGATGTGCAACCACCCTTTGGAGATGATGTACATGATGAGATTCCAAATGATGGTGAGTCCGAAAATGAGGGGGAGCAAGTGGAGGAACCACTCCAAGAGCCACCACCACCGTTGAGAAAATCTATAAGAGAGAGGCAACCATCAAAAATGTATTTTTCTATTAAGTTTGTGATGATATCAGATCAAGGGGAGCTAGAGAGCTACGAAGAAGTCATGGAACACGAAAAGAAAAGTGAATGGCTGAAGGCCATGTAAGAAGAAATGAAGTATTTGTTTGACAATCACGCCTATGAGTTGGTGAAGCTGCTTAAAGGAAATAAACTATTGAGAAATAAATGGGTATATAGATTAAAAATTGATGGGCAAAACTCAAGGTACAAAGCACAGTTTGTGGTGAAAGGATTTGGGAAGAAAAAGGGTGTTGATTATGATGAGATTTTTTCTCCAGTAGTAAAGATGTCTTTTGTAATGACCGAGAAATTTTCGGAGAATATTTTATTATTTTAAATGAAAATTTGTGAATATTTTTTTATATGTTCATAATTATATGTGTGGATTTAATTTAGCCAACATATAATTTTGTTTTAATACGTGTGATTAAAGAAGAAGTAAATTTTAATTTAATTATGGAACCACAAGGTAAGCTCTGTGATTTAAATTAACTACATGGACATTTAATTCTAAATTAAATAAAGGATGGCAATGAAAGATGTGGAATATAATTAATTCATTTAATTATATAACTTTGATGGGCTAAATTATATTTATGTAATCAAGTGAGTCGCTTAATTAAGGTGTTAAGAAATAATATTATAATTTTATTTAAGAGATAACCCAAGTTACTAGTAATTATTATAATGGGTTATAATATGGTGCTATGTGACTAATTTAAATGAGTTGATATGTGAGAATAAAATTTAATTAGTTACTTGGGTAACTCAAAATTTATTTAATTTGGGTGTGTTACATTTTAGTGATGTAAGTCCAAATAATTGAATAAGCTAGCCCAATGTATGTATTCTAATTGAGCCAATGTTGGTAAAGTCTTGTATACATTAAGTAGAGCCCAACCTTTGACCCAAATTTTGTTAAGAGAATTGACCAACCAATATTGTTGTTAAACGACCAATTCGGTAGTTATGCTTCTTTTATAACCCAAATTAAAGCAACCCAAACCATGATGGAACAAGTTCAAGCTTGCCTTATTATTGGAACCCAATACAGGAAACTAGCAGTGCAATTTTAATCCCCAGCCATGTTACTTCTTTAATAGCTCAACAGCCCTAACCTTGCTATTCATTTTCTACGTTGGTTCTTTGGTGAGACCAGCATTTCGGGACAAAGAATTCGGGAAAACAGGGAGTATTATATTGCAATGATGGTGACTATGTTCTGTTGGTCAGGAGACAGGTGAGATGTGAATTTGTAGAGTTCCTTAAAGGTCTTTTAGTCGATGGATCAAGGAGAGTTCTCAGTCATTACACACAACTCATTTTAGTATAACAATACCTTATTCTATTCCATCCTAAGTGCAAGTAAATAAAAAAACGAATAGTGAGAAAGCAGGAGAAGTCAGTAGCCTACCTATTTCTGTACAACCAAAAACAAGAGCAAATCAAGCTAACCAAGGTCCAAATTTCTTCTTTACCTTACTAACCTATGTTCATGTTCATAAATTATTTCATAGTTAGTTTATTTTGATTGTGCTTGTGGAAGTAATTGTTGGATGTATGGGATCATGGTGGATCCATAGAAGACACAAGACATGATATTTACGGTGTTATGTGTATTTGTGGTTTCATGCTTACATGTTCACATGAAATTTGAAAATTAAAGTTATGCACACCACATGTTTGACAAAATTCCTAAAAAAAGAAAACTTAGTAAATTTGATCCTTTCAGAGCATGGATTAGTAAGGAATACATGAGCTAGTTGAGTACAAGCCTCTGTGAATTCCTACAAATTGTTACTTGTAGCATGGAGACTCAAAAAGGTTGTTTTCATGCATAAGCATATGTACAAGGTAGCCAGGAAGTTGAAGATGGTAATGTTAAATATATGTTAGGTTTCGTGTGTATTAAAAAAAATCAAGGAAGAAGAATATCAAAGATTTACTAAACTATGAAACTCTAGTGTTGCTATGCCACCTTCAAACAAAGCTAATTTGAATTTTTTATGTGATTTTGTGACACATGAGTCTTAATCTGGGTTTAATGAGTCCTAAAAGGTATTACATGAATATGGACTGAAAAGGGAACAAAAATGAACTGGTAGGAATTTTTGGAAACAAAAGGTTTAAAACATTCCAAGTATGTGACTGTGATGAACTGGCATTTTTAAGCCTTGAACTAAGTGTCTTAATAAGTTATTTTTAAGTAACTCTTATTGGAATAAATTAGTGTGTTGTATGGTCATGACCTCTGTTTGAAAATGGTAGAAATCTGGGTATTAGACGAAAAGATAAAAATCATCAAAGTAGAATGGAAAGTCAAGAAAATTTGCAGAATCTACAGATTTTATATTGTGAATAGCCAAATTCAGCCAACTGTTTGGATAATCCAATGATGTGTTTTTGGATAAATTTATTTTTAATTAAATACTATGCCATATGGTCTGGAAGTCTATCCAAGTAGTGTAGAAATCAGAGTTGTATAATGAAAGTTAAAAATCCTCAAAGCAGCCTAGAAAATCATGAAAGATTGCAGAAAATCTGCAGTTTCACTGTTCTAGACAACCTGCTTCGACCAATGTTTTCTATGACTTAATGAACTAATTTTGATCAACAAATTATTGTAATAAATACTTTGATATATGAGCTAGAGTTATGTACAAGAGGTTTAGTAATTAGAGTGGTAGAATAAATATTAAAAATCGTCAAAGTAGCTAGGAAAATCAAAATCTGCAGAAGTGTTTTCTGCCAGATTTTGTTTTTGGTTATTTCTTCACATGTGGTGCAATTGTATGACTAAATTAATGTGTTTAAAGCCTAATATGATATAAAACAATCAAAATGGATTGACTAACCTACATAAAATAGTGTATTGTGAAATGTATATGGAATTAAGGTAATGTGTATATTACGTATGTTGTGGAACTTCATAGACAATATAATATACATGTATATGTATAAAGAATGAAACTATTAACATGATTTGGGAATAAGATTATGTTACCTTGAAAACCTAGAATGTTAAACCAATGTGGGATAAATGAGATATGACCCATAATAGAGATCGAGGATATGATTAACCAACATGGAATTTTGTAATATTAAATTTAAACTTACTTTAATAAAGTTATTGTGAGAAACTAAGTTGATAATAGTTGAGTGCAATATAAGTGTGATGTTATTGTGCATAATTAATATTATATGAATATGGTTATGACATAATTAAACCAAAGATGGTATATGCTAAATGTGTTCTTGCATAAAGTTAAATAACTAGTAATTTTTATGTTTTCAAAGAAAAGAATTTGATTAAGTCAACATGGTTATGGTGTAAAATAAATTAGTATACTAAACTAATTTAAGAACAACATTAAAACATTACAGTGTAATACTATGTGCATAATATGAACATTGTTATGAAGAGGGTAATCAAAGTAATGTGTTAAGTGTGATGTGTTTATGTTACACCCAAACGGTGTATTTATGCTAGTGTGACAATTAATAACATGTTAGAATTGAAAAGAAAATGGATAAAGGTTCATAATGATAAATAAATAGAATTTGTGTAAAGTTATTTTGAACTCTAGTTAATAAAATTAATTTAGATAAACTAATTTGAGAAATACTGTAATAAAGTAATGTTATGTGTATAGCTTTCATGATGTGAGCATAGTTGTGTAGTAAGTGAACAATGTGGTATGTTGATAAGACTAGTGTAAGAGTACACTATAAAATTAACGCAAGAAAGCAGTGTGATATGTGCCAACATAGGTGTTGTATTATTTGATGACTAGTACCCTAAACTAGAACGTGATGCGTGTAATAGCAAAAGTGTGATGGTTTATAACGATAACTAATTTGTTTGACCATGTTATTATATTATATGTAGGCGGTATACGTGACAAGGTATCAAAGGTAAACGTAATTGACTAACAAGGCAAGTTCCTTAACCTTACTCAAATTTATATTGAGTAAGTTTTCTAACCATGAACGTATTCTGTTTAGTAGTTTCCTATTCAAGCTATTTATTGTTAGTTTTTGTATATCATGATCGCACTAATGAGCATTTCAAAAATGACATGGTTCTTTCGTTGAACTAGTTCAGCTTACAGTTCCATTCTTGTATTAACTGTTTTATTATCGTAGGTCTATGCTATTTAGATTCAGCTAGCCCAAATGAGGTAGTATAGTGTTGAAAACCAATCCAAACCAAATTGTTGGGGCGGACTCTATAACGAGACTGAGTTGAACAAACCCTCTCAGTAGGGGTAACTTTTATGTCGGAAAATCGACCTCGCGCACTATGTCTGAATGTTATGCATAACACATGGTACAATAGACTGATCATCTAAGTACTTGCAGAATAGTGTAATTAAATCTTTAGGTTTACTTATACTCTTGAGGTAATCAGTAGTTTACTGATAATTCCTATATGTGTTCACGGTCCTTCACGACCACTCAGTATGAAAATCCAAAACTTAATTTCGGATAGTGAAACATTTGTATTTGAGCATAATTCTTGTACTGAAACAGTTACCTTCCCTCATATTCTTTGTATTGGATCACTTATATTTGAGCTTATTTTTGATATTGAATCATTTACATTCAAGCTTATGCTTGATGTTGTATTATCTTCGAGCTTCTTCACAATTTTGATACAATTGTTGAAAGTTATTCTAAATTGGTTATTCTGTTCTTCTGCCATAAATTGGCTTATACTTGTTGAGCAACTCAAATTGCTCACTCTTGCATAAAATATACTATTTCAGCTAAACTAAAGCAGACCGAGGAAACCGCAAAGGACAAAGGCAAGGGAAAACTGAGCGAGTAGTATTGATTATGTATTTATGTTATTTTGGTTTACTTAAAAGTGTAAACCTTTTTGAACGATATGTGTTGTATTTAAGGTTAGACAACCTGGGAACGATGTAAGCCTGTTTTATTATAATATTATTTTGTTATTCCGCATTATTAATGGGTAGTTAGAATTGATGTATAAGTAGTATCGTGAGCACTAGATCCGAGGTTGAGGTGACCTAGATTTAGGGGCGTCACATCCTCAATTCGGGTTGTGCTTGGCATGTCTGCAAGTTTGAATCTTGAAATTGAGCAACTTGATGTGAAAACTGCTTCTCTTCATGGTAATTTAGAAGAGAAAATCTACATGGAACAACCAATGGGAAGGAGCACCTTGTTTACAAGTTAAAGAAGAGTTTGTATGGGTTAAAACAAGCACCGAGGCAGTGGTATAGGAAATTTGACTTTTTTATGGTTGATCATGGGTACTCAAGAACCATTTCGGATCATTATGTCTTTGTAAAAAATATCTCCGATGGAAATTTTATCATTCTCTTGCTTTATGTTAATGATATGTTAATTGTGGAGCAAGATGCAAGCAAGATCAATGAGTTGAAGTTGGAGCTAAGCAAGTCCTTCCTTATGAAGGATCTGGGATCGGCGAAACAAATTCTTGGCATGAGAATTGTTCGTGATCGCAAACAGGGTCAGATCTGGTTGTCACAAGAAAATTACACTGAAAAGGTTCTTGAAAGGTTTAATATAGATAAAGCGAAGCCCGTTGGTTGCCCACTTGCTGACCATTTCAAGCTTAACAAAAAGCAATATCCTATAATGAGCAAGACAAGGAAAAGATGAAGAAGGTTCTGTATGCTTCAGTCGTTGGTTCTCTGATGTATGCCATGGTTTATACAAGACCGGATATAGCTCACACAGTTGGTGTTGTTAGTCACTTCCTTGTTAATCCAAGCAAAGAACATTGGGCAGCGGTTAAATGGATTTTCAGGTATCTTAGAGGCATTTCCCGAGTATGTTTATGCTTTGGTAATTGTAAACCAATGCTTGATAGGTTTACGGACGTCGATATGGCTGGTGATGTTGATTCGAGGAAGTCTACTTCTGGGTACTTGATGACATTTGCAGGGGGAGCTGTAGCATGACAATTAAGGCTGCAAAAATGTATTGCTTTATCCACTACGGAAGCGGAATTTATTGCTATTACTGAAGCTTGCAAGAAGTTATTGTGGTTGGAAAAGTTCTTGCAAGAATTGGGCTTGAAGCAAGAAAGGTATGTTCTTTTTTGTGATAGCCAAAGTGCAATTAATTTGAGCAAGAATTCCACTTTCTATGCTAGATCAAAACATATAGATGTGAGGTACCATTGGATTTGGGATATGTTAGAAATGAAGTTGTTACAGCTTGAGAAAATCCTTACTGATGACAACCCTTCAGATATGATGACTAATGCTTTGTCTAAGGACAAACATAAGAAGTTTCGAGCTTTAGCTGGACTGGTGAATCCTTCCACATAAGTCGGGAGGGGGAGAATTGTTGGGTGTCCCTCCTTATTGCCTTTTTTTTTTGTGCGGGACCCAATAATACATTTGCTAGTTTTTTTATGTGTTTATTTATGAAACTTCTCACAATATTTTTTGGGGGAGCTTTGCACGTGAGTTTGCTTTGGGATTTGTATATAGCTTCTCATGGAAGTTTAAAGATACTTGTCTCATTTTTGGTGTTGGATGTATACTAAAATAAAGGGCTGAAATCCTTTTTTTGCTTCTTTGTTTCTTGGCTTCTAGCTAACAAGCAAATTCTAAAAAGGTTTCTTTGGCAATTTGCTCTTCAAAAGTCAGCTGGGTTTTACGTTGATTCCGTGCAAGCTTTGAGGCTGATTTCTACTCAGTTTGGGGCTGTTTATTTCAGCCATTTAGTTCTCCAATTTGGTGAGGTCTTTCTTCTATATTTGTGTTATTTTTGTTGGAATACACTTTAGGGTGTTTGTAAGATCTTTGTATCTCTTTGTAAACCCATTTGTAATACTTTGGTGATAGTGAATTGGACTACGATCCTGTGGACATACCTCAATTTGAGGGAACCACGTAAAAATCGCTTGTGTTGTTAATTATTAGCTCAATGCATAGTTAGCTTTTATATTGGTTTACACTTTGTGAAAAAATCTGTCTGCCATTTTTCTAACATGTTTCAAACATAGTGAAACAAATTTTCACTGGATTAAGCTTATTTATAAGTTGCTTTTAAGATTTAAATTGTCTTAGTTTTATGATTACGTTTGACTTGGGTAGTTTTTGCTTGGAATTGATTACCTTTTTTTCGTGCCTAATTTCGAGGCAAGAATGGTGATGGTTACATGACTAATGGTCAGGTGAAGATTGCGGGTATTGAAACTTTTTTGTATTTTAATTTCTATTTTTAGTTTTTTGTTTTATTTTTAATTTCTAATATTAATAATACATATAATGTTAAAGACAAATTTACCTTTGATAAAATGGTTTGGGTCGAATTTTGGGCTGGTTTCAATAAAATTGGTAAAAGGATTGAAAACGACAAAAAAAATGTCACTTTAAGAATTAAATTGACGAAAAATAAACTTTAGGGATGACTTTGAAAATAGATGGCAACTTAGAGAGACATAAGTGACATTCGCCCCACGATTTTTCTTAATTGTGTCAATAATTCACTATTACTTTTAAACGATGTTGGCAAATTTTGGTGCCTCTTTTCTAATAACTTTTTATAGAGATAAATAAAATATAAATGAACAATTTATTTAAGCAAATTTATAGGATAATAAAACATAGGTAGTTAGAGCATAATCTTAGTTTAAGCACATAATTATATAAACAAATATCTAAAGAATAAACAAACAATTGATTCGAACGAGTACTTTTGTCTAAATCTAAAAACTGATTACCAAACTTTTAACCATTTTTACAATTGATACAAGACAACTGGAGTCCAAACCTTTTATCTCATTTCATTTTTTATGTTATACAATAATTACCTATTTACGATTAATCTTTTTAGATGGCTAAATATTAAGAAAAAACAATACATGGAGATGAGACCGTGTATGAGAAAAAAAAAGAGATAATAACCCACCTATAACTCGGAAAAAATAAAAATGAAAAAGCTTGAACACCATCGGCATATATGGAACAAGTAAAGTAATAATACATTTTAATATCTGTCAAGAACATATATCTATATAGCTGTCTAAGAAGTGAACGCAACAATATCAAGATCTTGTTCAAATTGGACCATGTCCAATTCATTCAAGCTTACCAATGCTTCAATTCCAGTCCCACATTTAGTGTCCAACAAAAACACAATCTCCAAAGGCATCCAAGGAATAGTTACCCATTCCGGTTTACCCCACCCAAAATCAGTTTCATACAAAGGCAACCGGCATAATGTAGTCAAAAGGTGCACATCCACTCGATCATTTCCCATATCCTCATGTATTTCATTAACATACTTAGCCACCTCCAAAATTAAACCCTCAGGACTCGAAATTTTCGAGCAATTCGCAAGCGCACTTCGTAGACTACTCCTTAGCAAATTCACCAATTCATGCAATTCCATATTTTTAGTACTCTCCTTGAATTTAGTAGGAACTTCCATGTAAAAATTGCCACATAGGGAGGAATTATCTGGTGTGATCGACATACCTGTTCTTCCCCTCAAATTTAAGTGAAGGTACAGCGTAGACGAATGTCCACCGTTTGAGTTACTAGCACCAGTGCTGATCAGAGCCTTCCATATTATAGATGTAACCACCTCTACTCGAGTAGGGCGGTTAATTTTTTCAGTTTTGCTAACTTTGGCTTTGAGGGTATTTATAGCATTTTCATCAAACACAAACCTCCTTGTAACAATTTTTGACACATTTATTTTTGATGATACTATTGGGGGAGGCTTGATTGTCAATGATAAATCTGTAGCAGGAAAAATAGACGCGACGCTAAAATTACTTGGGGAAGTAGCAACCAATTTTTTATAATTGATTAGGCTACTAGTAGTAGAAGCCCACTCATGAATGAATTTTGCTGCAGTGAATCCATCAGCTACAATATGTGAAAGAAACATACCTATAGCTAATCCCCCACACTTAAAATAGCTCACTTTTAACCCTAAAGTTGGAGTAGTGACCAAATGACTTCCCTTAAAACCTTGTGACAAGATCATTTAAAAGATGTATATTTTTATGTGCTAGGCTAAGAAATTCACCTAGCTCAAGGTTAGCAACTTCAGCCTCTATGTATTCGACTCCTTCGTCGTTACAATCAACGTAGAAATCTTTTTGAACAAATCTTCCGGCTAATGGATAAAATTTGGTTAGTGTTTGAGATAGTGATTGTACCAACTGCTCGCGAATTTTGTCCTCGTGCCAAACAGTAGTAATATTGCTGCGGTTGTAGAAGTAAATTATGGGCACATGGTCCGGTGGAGCAAGCTGATCGAACAAGGATAATTTGCAAGTCCTAAGGTGGTCCGGAGTTGGAACGGCTGGTTTTACAGTCTTTCGGGACAAAATTCGTGCCTCCATTAATTATATATTGTCACCTTCAATAAGCACAAGTTAATAGTAATTATAAAAAATAAAAAAAAAATCTATAAAAAAATTTGCATAATTAACAATAATGAATTTTCAGCACCATGTGACAAAAACTACTGAATTTTAGTAACTATTTTGGATAATATAAATTTGACAAACACTTACAAAGCTATTGGCAATTGATACAAGAGGATGCAAACAACTTTTTTGAGAGATTTTGGCTAAAGGGTAGATCAAGAGGTGCCTAAGTTAGGGGAGGATACTTGCTTTTATAGATGAATTCTCTTGAGATAATTACTACTTGTTTTGGATTCATCATTCCCCTTTTTCTTTTTAGATTTATCGCGAAAATCTATGAATATTAATAACAATAAAGTTACTACTTTTCCATTTGTGAGGGCCGAAGCAGTGGGAAAATGTTCTTGATTGGTTTCTTTACCTACAAGCAGCAGGTATGAATTGATAAATTAGATTTTTTTTTGGGAAAAACAATAGTATTTAGCATTCATAAATTGCTTTAATGGTTGTAACACGTTATAAGTGTGCGTAACACTCTGTTTGGATTTTATTGGTTTGTTTTGGCTAAATTTGTACTTGATTCAATTGTAGAATTGTGGACATCAATCGTCATTGGTGATATCTAGCTCCTAACTACTTTCTTATGAAAAAAATGGGAGGAAAGTGATTCGGGGCGACCAAAATTATGCTGTTTTGGCACTTCACGTAACAAATAAATCATACTAATAAAAAGAACATGTAAAAATATAATAGCATGCAAATTATTAAATGATTTGGCTATGTGTGCTAACGACATCAGAGCCGTTGAAAAACATATATACTTACTGTACACAACTATAATACTTGATGGTGCTACACAAGCTAAAATCAAATGAAAAATTATATAATTTAGTATTTTTGCATTATTTTTCTCTCCGTATAATTAAATTATTAAGTAAATGAACAAAACCGCGTACTTTTAATCGCTTTACTTTCTTATGAAAGTAAGGATAGGAATCATTTTTCTTCATTTCAATTGCTTTTTTTCCTATATATATTATTCCATAATGTTAGTTACCATATGAAAACTAGTTAGTTGTGACTGACTTCGATCTTCAATAATAAATATCAAAAGTCTTGTTCATACTCCTTTTTCTAGCTTTCATATTTCTTTTGCAGCAGAATGTTAGTTGTGTACCAAAAATCATCAGTGATGACATCAAAGTAGGGTACGTCCTTGCATGGCTTGAAGCGCATTGGAACATACCAGAATGAAAAAGTGATTATTACATTTCTATTTGAGATGCATGTCAAAAATATTGGTAGTAATTTGGATATTGAGAGATACGTCATGGATGGCAGAACAAAATGATTAACAGTACCGCCATTATCAATAAGTTAACCTTCACAAGACGACAGAGTAAATATGACCTTGTACTCTGGCAGTCCTATTCAAATTCTCAAAATTTTCAATTTATATTTATTTATGTTTTGAGGGTCGGCGGCAGCTTAATAATACTAGTGCCGTCCAAAAAGGAGTTTCATTTGTAATATTTATAAGTATTTTAAATGTATTTTTATTTTATCTTTATTCATTGTTAATTTAATAGCAATAATATAATAATAAAGTTATGTTAATAAATTTAATAATATTGTGTCTTTTATATAATTATCAATAAAAAGTTAACTCTTTTTGAAGAGTAAATTAATTCTTTTGCGAATGGACTATTGTTGTTGAACAAGGACTAATCAAACAGTTTTATTTTGTATGCTATATTTTGCACATAGATAAGTATATTAATATTTTATAATTTGTATAATTATATATACAATCTTAAAAGTTTAAATTCAAACAGTTGGAGCACCTCAGGTCGGAACCACATTTGTAACCACTTTGCACCATTAAATTGTTAGACTCTACGTTTGTTAGATGCTACGAGACCCTTGTTTTAACATTTTGTAAAATAATATATAATAACTTGTTTAAATTTAATTTTAAATATTATATAAATAAAATGGACATTAAGTGAACTTACGGATATGTTTTAGAGCTTCCTATAAAAGTAGTATTGTAAATTACTCCTGGCTGAAATCAAGAGCTTCAACTATGCGAGAAAATATAAAATAAAATTTCATAAAGAGTAGCCTTATTTTTTGTTGGGCCGCATATTTGTGGGCTGGACTTTGTTCCCATTCAGTTTATTATTTTCTAAGCATCCATAATTAGGCCTGTGCATCGGTAAAAAACCGACCCGAACCGTACCGAACCGGTTACCGAATAAACGGGTACCAATTGAACCGGTATACCGAACCGATTAACCGGTTCGGTACCGGTTTTAACCAAAATTCATACCGAAAATTCATACCCAAAATAATAATAAACCTTCTAGCACTTAAGGAATAAACATCCATTTCAGTAACAAAATAACCTTCCATGCTGCGAATATAAAAATTTAACCCCAGAATTGAGAAGGAAAAACATCAATGTGCCCAGAATGCTTCCAATTTTTTCTAACTCCTCAACTACTTTTAAAGGGGGTTTACCTCCCAAAACATATCCCACAGGCCACAAACAGCATTCTTCCAATTTAGCATCTCAGTTTTTATACCATCCATTTAATATTTTACCACACAAACACCATTTATAACAATAGGCTCAATGAACTTTAAATCCATACCATTTGCTCTACTACGATTATTAGAAACAACCATCCAAACAATTTAGCAGATGAATTTGGAAGTTGAGGAAAATCAGTCATAAATTCCTCATTAATATAGTTACTGTACCCTTATTTTCCATAAATTCGCCAGATCCATGAAGGGAACGACCACCCAAATTATCAATAGTAGATCTCTGAAGGATACGAAGAGAATTATTACCTTTAGAGCTATAGCAAAATTCTTAGGTGACTTCAATCCAACTGCCCAGATAGCTCCATATTGGTCTTTACTGTAAAGCAATTTCAAGAGCACTATAAAATAGGCCATTATTTAGCTATCTCCATCTTGGTTCAGTCCTCTCCATAGTGGTTCAGTCTTCTTCAATCTCAACAGATAGCGAGGAAAGATGTAAGAGAAGAAATTAGAGATTGAAAAGGGAAAGAGAAAATGAAAGAATACTTCTCAGTTTTGGTAAGTTACAAAAGACGAAAAGAGGCAAATAATAGGAAATAAAAAGCCGGTACCACCGGTTCGGTGTGGTACGAACCGAACCATTCAAATAATATACCGAAATCGGTACCGAAAAAACCGGTACCGATACCGAACCGTCTATATTTGTACCGAACCGGCCGGTTCGGACCGGTCCGGTTTACCTGAAAAACCGAATTTACCGAATTTTTTGCCCAGCCCTATCCATAATAGATTTCTAAGTCTAATAGCCTTAGATCACTGTATTACCAATCAAGATACCATACAGTCATCATATTTTATACCAACTCTTATGTATGGTACGTACCACCTTTTCCAATAGGGTCTATATTGAAATTAAGAATTGTGACCTTATTGAGATGATGTAACTAAACTATAAATACAGATGAACAATAGAGGTACACACAACACATTCTTGCCTACTAAATATTTTTTACCTCCATTGTTAACACTTAAAATATGTTCTTACTCTCACACCAGAGGTGTTCTCCGACGACATAAGTCGTCAAGTATTTTTTAGTGACTCTTTCTATGCAGATTGACGTCCAAGCTAGTGGTTGAACACGCAGACAAATTCAAACGTTAATATTGACACTAGAAGAATGACTTTCTAGTATTTAGTAGAGGTTTCTCTCAACCACTTTTCATAAAAACTTCTATGGCAACACCACCATCGTCACCAAACCACCATAACAATTCTTATAAGGAGTCATACTCATAGCCACATCAGTTAATAGATGTTGATAAGTAGTGTCGCCTCCAGGAGGTTCAGGATAAAAGAAAAACTCTCAAACTCTAACAAGAAGAGCTTGACAAATAATTTGTAAATCTGACGAAGGTTGAAACAATCTGTTACACCGATGAGGAACACCTTCTCGATTAGGATACCAAGGCCCTCATCGCAATCGTAAATCATCCTCCTCCAATAGAAGCACAAGCTCACGGTCGTTTAATTCAGTTAGCTAGATGCCAAAAGAAAAGAACTAGATCTCCCTTACAGCATAGAAGTAGTAAACGAGACCGAAGAAGACACCAAAGTCACGATAGTTTTTCTGAGGAAACATCTCCTCTAAGATCCTTCGAGGAATGAGTCGAAGCGAACAACAAAAAATTCTACACATCTCCCTTCACTAAGGATCTTCATGAGGATAGGATCAACAAGTCCCTTAAAATCTCAAACTTGGAGATGTACAATGAAACAGGTGACCTTTATAACCATATTTACTCATATGAACGTTTAATGCGCCTCTATGGTCATAACGCTGCAAAAAAGTTCCATATCTTTATTTCCACCGTAAAGAAAACGATTAGGGAATGGATGGTCACACTTCCCCTCGTTTTATCGGCTCTTGGGAAGAACTCAAAGAATAATTCCATACACATTTCGATAGAAATAGGAAATGTGAAAAGTGGATGATTTCATTGATTAAAGTGAGGCAAAAGTAGAACAAATCTCTTCGGCAGTATATCAAGAGATTTCATAAAGTAGTAGTCGAGATCACTACCCTAGATTTGATCCAGGCAATCTAATTTCTCATATTGGGATTGAACGTTGACAAATTTAGTCGCTTAATTAAGGAGATCATCTCTAAAGCCCCCTAAAAACTTGACTAAGGCCTATAACAAGGTCAAGAATTTCACAGAGGAGGTCATTGCCAGTCTTTAAGGCCTTTCAAAACATTATGACGATTATCATTAAAGAAGAGACACTAAAGTTGATTATTCTAATAGAGGATATGATGACCAAAATGGTTATAAAGGTGATAAAAGAAATAAAGATGATAGTTTCAGGGACAAAAGGGGAAAAATAAGTACAAAGACTTTCTCGACAATAAGGTATACCCCCCTAAACATTGGCAGAACTAAAATCATTAATGAAATAAAAGGTGAACCTTTCTTCGAAAGACCTCCAAAAATTAAAGTTTTTGCCAAACAGAAGAAAAATGGTACAAAAGATAAATTTGGATTGTTATGTAGCAAACAAAGGCAAGCAAGCAGCCCTTGACCAAAACACGCCACCCTCACCTAGGAAACACCACAAGTGTAGTAGTTGTTATCTATGGCTGTTCAGTAGTAGCTATGTCTAGCAGGCAAAGGAAGGCCTTAGCCCGAGCTGTCTATCTAGTATCCAAACAACCAAAGAATACCAAACGTAACGTCATCACTTTTATAGATAAGGATTGCCCCCAAGTATGATAACTCCTCATGAAGATGTATTTATTATAACTGTACAAGTGGGCATTATAGATCTTCAATGTATGTCGATAAATAATGGAAGTACAGTCAATATACTCTATGGACATATGTATAATCGGCAGGACTTAAGGGGCAGGAAGAAAGAGCTTTGTATTGAGCAACTCCACAGCTTCGTCAATACTCTTGTCCTAATCGCTGGAATAATAGAGTTACTAGTAATCTTAGGCATAGCTCTTCAGCAATCTTCTCTAATGGTAAAATTCGTTGTGGTCCATATTGCTAGCAACTATAACACCATCTTAGGAAAAATAACTCTATCAGCACTTAAGGCAATTACTTCTATTTCTCATCTGAAGATAAAATTTCCAGCTGAATACGGAGTCAATAAATTTATTTGGGATCAAGACATGTCCAAGAAATGTTATCTTTAAACTTTTCAAGATATTTCTGTAAGGGTTAACAAATAAAAATGAACTATGAAAATTGAGATGAAACCCTTCACAGAAGGCGATACCAGACCGCTAATCACCCTAGCCGAATAAGCAAAAAATATAAAGTTATATTTGGATAACTCTGAAAAGACAGTGCAAATAGGACTCAAACTATAGACAAGTTTTTAAATCCGTTTAATCGCCCTTCTAAGAGAATATTCAGATTTCTTCGCTTGACCCTATCAAATATGCTTGGGATAGATGAAAAAGTAGCAATTCACAAATTAAGTGTTAACCCCTAAGCAAAACCAGTACATAAGCGTCAAACTATTGCTCCTAAAAGGTAGAAAATGATTGACGAAAAGATCTCTAAACTCTTATCAGTAAGGTTTACCTTTGAAATCGATAATCCTAAATGGCTTGCAATAAACGTGGTGTTCTTTAAGAAATACAATGAAAAATTGATAGATTATATCTCAGGTCACGTCATGTTAAGCCTTCTTCATGCATTATCTAGATATAATTAAATTAGAATGTGGGGCGAAGACATTCTGAAAATGACCATCATCACCCACATAACTAGATACACATATAAAGTCTTGCATTTGGGCTTTATTACTGCTGAAACCACTTATCAACGCACAATGCACAAATTGTTCGGGAATCAGATCGGTTGAAACATGGAGGTCTACATGGATGATATGATTATTAAAACTATGAAAACTGAAAACCATTTGGCTAATTTCAAGGAATGTTTCCAAAACTTAAGACGTCACAAAAAAAGGCTAAACTCGGTCAAGTGAACCTTCGGCCTTAGGGCAGATTTTTTTTTGGTTTACATGGTCAGACGAAGAAAGATTAAAACAAATCCTGAGAAAATATCAGTTATACTTGACATGTAGTCCCCCCCAAAAAACTTTAAAAAAGTACAGAGGCTTATAAAGTTTAGCAGCTCTTTGGTGTTTTGTGGCAAGGTCAACAAAGAAATGTCTCTTATTCTTCAATACTCTAAAGGGAGCCTCGAATCAAAAGACCTTTCAATGGACTAGAAGTGCCAAGAAGCTTTCAAAGGAATAAAAATGTATCTATATTTTTCTCCTATATTGATTAAAGTTTTACCTGAAGAGGACCTCTATCTTTATCTGTCAGCAAGTCTCCTAACCATCAATCTATTGCGTCAGTCATTCTCTATAGGATGCTCAAATTAGGTATCGAATCTTGAGAAGCTAGCATATGCACTAGTGATCTCCAGTAAAAAGTTTTGACAATACTTTCAAGAAAGAACCATAATTATCTTAATAGATTAGCCGTTCAGGCGTGCTCTCTATCTATTTGACCTTTCAAAAAGACTGACAACTTAGGTAATTGAACTTAGCCAATTTAATTTGAAATTTTACCCTCGGATGGCCATTAAGGCATAAACAATTATTGACTTTATCACGAAATATTTTTTCCCTGAAGATATGAAGATTGATCTGCCAGAAAAAGAAATTCTCATTCCAAACGAAGGTCGATCATTTGAAGATCCCGCCTGGACTCTATTTGTGGACGGATTCTCTATTGGACTAGGGAGTGGAATAGAAGTAATCTGTTGGTTTATAGAAATCATACATATATACAATCTAATTGTATAAAACAACGAAAATATGTACTAAATCAAATTTAAAATTTTCTACAAACCAATTTCAGGATCTTTCTTATGTGATTCTTATTAATTGAGGAAGGATAAAAAATTATACATATAAATGAAACTACTCTTGAACAGCTACAAGTTCACCTCCCATGATCCTTCGTGTTCTTATTCAATTCCATCGATTAAATGCTAACTACAAAATGTATGTAACGCTCTAAAGGTAATACACTAAGAGATTATGAATAGAAGAAGTAGATTTAAGTTCTTCAAGACCTTGGATGGCAACCCCTAATTCTATCTCTCTCTCTCTCCTTAGATGTGTAGAGAATTATAGAGTATTCTATCTCAATACTTCCACCAACCAATTCTATAATAAGTCCCCTCTTATTTATAGAGTTTCCCAACTCTCCTAAACTCTTTAAAAATAGGGTTTCAATTTAACTCCTAATCTAATTGGGAACTAAATTAATAATTACAATTCATGAACCATTTAGGAGCTTAATTATTTATTATAATAATAATTTTTAAACTATTTAGAAACTATATAATAATAATAATAATAATAATAATAATAATAATAATAATAATAATAATAATAATAATAATAAAACTACTCTTATTAATTTATAATTAGTATTTTTAAAATACATAATTATAAATATTAAGATATTTAATTTATTCTATCATAGCATAAATTAAATATATTTAATTTATTATTACTATTATGTCATCTACTTTTAAAATAAATATTTCTCTTTTATGGCATGATCCTTTAGGTTCAATATTATACCGATCATGTCATTTGAAAGGTACACAAAAGTATTTATAGGGATCACATAAGCGTAAAATCACTTGCACATAAAATCCTTTGTCATGGTTACTATTGGCCCATAATAATTCAAAAAGTTAAGTATTTTGTTAAAAAATATCATAAATGTCAACTCTTTGCTTTAGTCCTTCACCAACCTCCCATGATACTCACTTCGGTTCTGTCCCCAATTCCCTTTGCTATTTAGGGAATCGATATACTGATACCACCCTCATTAGGAAAAAAACAGGTAAAGTTTATCATTATAGCAACTGGTTACCTAACCAAATGGGTAGAAGTCAAACCCTTAGCTCATATTATTGAAAAAGTTTATATCCAAATTTTTAAAGAACAAGGGTTCTTTCAGTTCGGTATTCCTATGGTTATGGTCTCTAACAATGAATTACAGTTTGTGGGGCGAAAGTTTGAAGGATTCTTATAATAATTACACATTTAGCAGCGTTGGACCTTTATCGGACATCATCAAGCCAATGGTCAAGTTGAGGTTATTAACAAAATCCTTCTCAATATAATCAAGTAAAGACTAGAAGACGCCAAAGGTAGATGGCCTGAATACTTTTTACATGTCTTATGTGCCTATCAGACCACACATCAAACAACTGCAAGAGTGACTCCTTTTAAATTTGCCTATGGAATTAAAGCCCTGATCCTAGTAGAATTTTACATCCTTTTAGTTAAATTACTAAACTTTGATGAGCTACTTAAAGACGAAGGGTTTTGACTGAACCTCGACCAACTTGAAGAAAGTTGTGATCTGGCAGTCCTTAAACTTGTAGCATATCAGTAGCAAATGACTTATTTTAACAAGCAATTAAAAAACAAAACCTTCTAAATAGGTGACCTAATCCTTCGGCAGACCGAAACCACAATGCCTTAGGATACAAGAAAGTTTATGCCTACTTGGAGATGACCCTATATAGTCATTGAAGGGCTAAGACCTAGAACTTATAGGTGTTGTTTTTCACTAGTAACTGTTGTTGTAACCAAATGTTCAATTTGTTTTTTTTTCGGTTCATTTAATTTTTCATTGGTTACAGTTTTTTGATATTTGATTTTACGGTTTTTTTTTTTGGTTTTTTCTATTTTTTGTTTTTTTTCTCACTCCTATCTCTCACTACATATTTAGTGACAAAAAAATAGATTGGTGACAACATATTATTCATCCCTAATAATTGTGGTGTTGTCTCAAATAGTCTATTGAAAAATTCATCCTAGTTCTTTTTGAGAACCTTTTCACCCAATCTCTCTCTCAATACACATCTAGTGATAAAGAAATTAGATGGAAGACCACATATGCGCTAGGTGGGAAAATCCATAGCCTCGCAAGATGTGGATTGGTTCCCGTATAAATATATCTTATTTTTTAAACTGCCTCTTGCTATTACGAGTGTTTGATGAGGTTATCCTGAAAACTACTCATTCATTTTTATGAGATAATTATTATCATTAAAAAAATATGAAGATGAAACAAAAACATTTTCCACTTTTCTCATATACGAAGAAAAACATGCAAAAGACATCAAACATGACAGTAGACTAAAATCTAATAGAACCAATTCCAATAATTTTATCAAGACTGAAAACAGAAGTGAAAATTACATAAAAATATCAAAAAACAGAATCATAAACATCTTAATGGAATCACAATAAATAGCTAGCAAACTTCATCATCTTCATCAACCTTTAGTTTTACCCTAAAATTTGCTTTGAATATTATCTACCACTTTCTGATCAACCTGGAACGCCTTCGCGAGTAAATCAGAAGGAATCGATGGGTTTGATCCGAAAACAGCATTAGGCACAGTAACCACACCAGGGTTTTCACTGTTCAAACCTGAGAACGAAAGAGCTTTTCCCTTTCCCACATTTCTTTGGTAATGTACAAGTCCAATTGGGAACACAAAAACATCACCCTTTTTCAAAAACTTTCGGATGAGGCGATTATCCGGGTTTGAGGTCACAAAACCAACTTCAATTTCCCCTTCTATAACTGTCAAAATCTCGGATGCACGAGGGTGAACGTGTGGAGGCACTACGCCCCATGGTGCATAGTCAGTCCGAGCGAGTGAGATGCCAAGGGTGTTTAATCCAGGCAGCTGAGCCACAGTGACCGGAGTCACCACAGATCCCAAAGCGGCAGACGGAGTGCGAGGAATGTGAAGTCCACTGAGCACGAAATGGTCGATTTTAACGAGCGTAGGATCCAGGCAAGGACGGCCATTTACTATAACTGCAAATGAAATGCGTGTAGTATATAATAATAAGATAGTGAAAAGCAGCAGCAAACAAAACATAAAGTGAAATAAAAGGATTCAAATTCGATGAAGTTAGGATTTAGTCAATTATAGGAAAGAGTTGTATTTGTATGGCATCGGTATCGGTATCGGTATCGTTTCTTTGGCCATCGACGGCCTTTAATTAAGCATAATATAACTATGCAAAAACTGTTTAATTTACCTAAACAAAACATTGATGATGTTTTGTATATGTAACTTGGACAGTTTTTGTCTAACTACCTAGCATTTTCTTTTAATTAATAAGCAGTGCAAGTCTGTGTTATACAAATGCAAGGTATTCTTATTGGCCAATGAGTTGAACAAAGGCTAACATCATCAATCCGGATCCGAAATAAAGAGAAAATCATATTGTCAAGAAAAAAATGCATAAATTAAAACCTGAGCTAGTAAGGTCTGCGACGCAGAAATCTTGCAAGGGACTAGCTCCAAAAGCAATGGACAGCGTAGAAGAGATAGCTAACAAAGTCAAGAGCTGAATGTAGTTTGCCATTACCAATTCTACTCTAGTTCAGTCCTATATATCTTATGATTATGAAGAATATGAATTAGAGATTTCGAGTTGTGAAGAATTAGGAACATAAGCACTCTATATATAGGTTTTTTTTTTAGAATAATAAAGAAAGAATGAGTCTTACGTAAAATATGTGAGATGCCGTACTGCCGTCTGAATCTCTGTTTTGTTGCACAATTCTTACTATCCATATATATCCTTAGCCGATTGTAGTGTCACTTATATGCAAATGTCTCTTGATAGTGAAACGTTCTTATTTGTTCTAGGATCCGAGGGACTAAGAGATTGTAGCTAAATATGTTGAATACAAGAGTCCAAATGATCTTGTATGTTTGTGAATAGTCTGATGACAAATGGCATGCATATTCGTTTTCCAATACCAGGTATATAAGTTGTTACCTATACAAATATAATGGTACGAAACAGTAATGTTATATATATATATATATATAATGGAACTTTAATTGTAACTGAAATCGTCATAGATAATGATATGGTTATTAATTAAAAGCAGGTTATAGTTTTGCATTTTAATACTTCTAAAAAATATATTTATTTATTTTTGCTAATTTGTAATTTTATAACAAAACAAAGGAGAATATAAACTTCTAGGGGCATACCCCGCGATCACATCATAGTAAAATTAATATCGAAATTTCCCAAACTGGATTCTTAGAAGAAGGATATTGTGTAAATGCTAAAAGATAATTACAGAGTTGTTCTCTGTTTTATTGTTAAGCTTAAAGTTATTAAGTTAGTAAATCATTTAGTTAATCTGAAAGATTGTTATAGTTATGAGTCCAGATTAGACAAGTAAAAATGATTGTGTATTAAAGAAATAGTTAGTGTGTATCGTAGGTGCTTAAATACTCAAATTTATTGTAATAGAATGAACTCGTATCATATATGATATTGAGACATGCTAGGAACATATAAAGACTGTGATTCTGGAATAGAAAGAGATGTTGTAAAGTTTTAGTAAACAAGTTATTATCAAATATAGTGTTGATAAATGTTGTGGATGTTAAGTAACGAATTAACATAATAAAGTTTTAAATTTATTAAGTTTTAGCAACATATTATTATGTAATGTTGTGAATGTTAAGGGAAAGGTTGTTCAACAATGCATGAGGTCGCTTGTAGGAAGTACAGGCAAGTGGTACTATGTTTCACATGGTTAACCCTAAAAATGCTTATCAAAGTAAGTTTACTGACTATTTTTGCCAATTTCTAAAACCTTAACGTTAGAATCAACCTTATAAATATAAAGGAAACTTGTAGATCATGAAATTATAATAAATTTAGACTCAAGAATCACTCAAAAATATTTTCGTATGAGAAAATTATGGCTTTTACCATAAAAGAGGTTGAAGTTAAAAAATTAAAGGGGGCCTCGGGTCCAAGGGCTTAAAAAAAATAAAATTGATCTAGAGGATTATATGGCTTATAACACCTATGAAAATAGTTAATATAAGTTATTCTAAGATTTATTAAGAAGTAAAATTCGTTAAACTAACATTCAGATACACGTAACCCTTTATGTAGGCGATTAACGATTTACCGGGAAACCCTAAAATTAGTTTTCAAGGCAAGTCTACTAAAGCTTGTTCAAATTGTTACGTACAAGTATTATATCTCTTATTTGTTATGTGATAGATGTTATGTGAAGTCTTCAACTGATGTTTGCAAGTTTTCTAACTGTTATTTGTTATGTTAACTAGTTATGAACATGATTTATACGCTTTGTGTGACAACGTGATATAAATTGTTGAAATGAAAGCTAATTGTGACATTGAACTGAGATATATGATACATCAAAGAATGTTAAAGTTTATATAAAAGCATAAACTGTGTACGTATTATTTGTTAGACTTTTTAAGCCTTCATGCTCATTCTTCCGAATAAAATTTATTTGCAGTTAAAGAAAAATGTTAAGAAGATCAATCATGAATGAAAGAAGAATAGTAGATTAGGTTTATTGTTTTATTTACTTGTATTTGTATTAAGTCTTGATGAATTTTGTAATACGAACAAACAAATCGCGTAACCGAATATTATATGAATGATTTTATTTATTAAGAATGTTATTATGTCTTTACTTTGATATAACTTAGAATTGTTAAAAATCTATTAATCTGAATAAGGGTATTGATAATATGAACTAATCATGTTATGTCAATACTCAGAACTTCAGATAGATAGTAAAACGTTAATACATTATTGATAATGAACTACATATCAGAATGGGGATGGTAAATAATATTTGTGAGTACTATAAGTATTCGAGACATGACTATTCGATGTAAAATAGTCAAATTCATCGTTAGGTTCCTCGGACTCAAGTACAAACTTGTTATTACTATTCTGAATGCTAGATAAATAAGAATATTGATATGAAAAGATATCACTATAATCAAATGTGTTTCGAGTTAGGGTTTTAACTAGTTAGGTATGTTCTGTACGGAAAGAGAATTTTGCACTGGACAAAAATACAAACATTTGTCATAGATAAATATGCAAACATTTATCACGGATAAAAATATAAACATTCATTGCGAGATTCTCTGTTCCCAAGAACCGTCCAAATGATTTAATACCGTGAATCTTGGATATGTAAAATTATAGAATATTTAAATCTTAAGGTTAAAATTGGATAGTTATATATGGTGTTATCCATTTATACTGTTGATGTGACGCCCCCCAAATCTGAGCCCACACAGCCCAAACTTGAGTCGTAAAAAGACTACAACAAAATTATTACAACAAAGCACAACGTACAACAATACAGTGTATAATAATACACAACTAAGTCTTCACTATTATTGCCACACTATTTTACAACACGTGAAGACTACGACAGCTATTCCTCAGACTCTCACTCCATTCCCCGGCTAGACCCTGTTACGTTTTCATCTCCTGTTGAAAAACAATTGAACAAAAGAAAGGGGTGAGCTCAAATAGCCCAGTAAGAAATATCATGACTAAGATAATGACGAATAAATTATCATTAGTCTTCAACAGTTGAGTTCTGAATACAATAGACTACAAGGTTTATATCAAAAACTGTAGTTAAATTCTTAAACAATGTTCAAATCAATAATAGCAGCGGAATGAGCAATCTATTTGAAGAAAAATGCAGACTATAATGTCCACTCGCTTCTCTTTTTAGTAAAAATATCATCAACTTTTATCATCTGAAATACCATTAGTCAAGATAATACAACTTCACAGTTCCTGGTCATAATCATGCAGATCAATAGTTCATCTTTGCACTACGGGCCAAAGACATTCAATATAACACCAACGGTCATGATTATACCAGATTCAGCCTTTGGTCATAATCATACCAACCAACAGTTCATCTTTGCACTACGGGCCAAAGAGAACATTCACCACGTGCCATAAAAGACACCGAACAGATGTATCGCCTTTAACCTAGTATATCGCCTTTAACCTATCATCTGTTCAACAATTATATCACATCTGTGCCCCCGGCCACAGATATTCACAACAGCTTGATTCTTGATGATTAATACAAATAACAGTGATACAAATGATGAATAGAAGAACAGGATAAACAATAAGTATCGGAAGTTTACTTTGTGCAGATTCAAATAATGTCCAAATTGCCAACATGATGTGAAGTGAAATTTAAAAATGATATTCAAGATCCACAGTTCAGAATAACGATTACAATTCAATAGAAATGTTTAGAAAATAGGAAGGTTCAGTTGAAATAATGAAATTCAACTATTATGGAACATATAATATTTTCAGGAATTATAGAAGCAATAGTTCCATAATAAGTTTCGATTTAGGTGTATGAAAGAAAATAATATCCCTTACCGTAGCAGGTTTGATTAACAAAAGGTGAAGGGAATTAATATCCCTTACCATAGTAAGTTTGAATAATGGAAGATGAAAAAGATGGTATCCCTTATGAGTATAAAGGAAAATGATATCACTTACGAATATGGAATAAAAGTGTCATGTGATAATTCGTGTAGACAAATTATTTCCAGACGAGACAAATAAAAAGGGTTATTCACCAACAGGCGGTAATCTACGCCGTAAGGTTATTCCCATCAATTTGAATACGAATAGTTATTCACCAAACAGGCGATAATCCGCGCCGTAAGGTTATTCCCATCAATTTGAATACGAAGAGTTATTCACCAAACAGGCGATAATCCGCACCGTAAGGTTATTCTCAAAGATTAATAAGGAATGAATACAAAAGGTTATTCACCAACAGGCGGTAAACCGCGCCGTAAGGTTATTCCCACAATTTAATACATGGAAGTAAATGGCACAAGAAAGAAACGATATTATTTTCGAGAATCAAATAATGATAATCCCTTCAAGTAAGAAAGAAAATAATACCCATTTATGATGATGAAAAGAGTGATACCCCTTACCGTAGTAAGTTTAAATAATAGAAGATGAAAGAAGATGATATTCCTTACCGCAATAAATTTAAGAGTGTGAAAAGAATAATATTCCTTACTGTAGTAAATTTAAGAGTGTGAAAAGAATGATATTCCTTACCATAGTAAGTTTAAGAGTGTGAAAAGAATGACATTCCTTACAGGTAAGAAAATAATACCATTTATGATGATGAAAAGAGTGATACCCCTTACCTTAACACGTGACTGGATATTGATTTAAATGAGGTTGATCAACCTATATATTTTTAATAAAATTAGTAATTACCACATATAAATTTCAAGGTGTATGATAATTCATATATTATGAACTATCAAAATTATATATATTTAACATAATTTTTGTAGTATAATATAACAACTTTAAAATAGTTTTTAAAATAATATTTCAAAATAAATCTTCCAAAGAAAGCTTTTAAAAATGAATCTTCTTAAAGAAGAGTCTTCTAAAGGAAGATTTATGAATACCGTGAAAAATAGGAATTTATGAAATTACTACTCTTTAATAAAAGACTTACTTGAAAATTTTCTGCACTCCTTTTGGCTTTCAAACACTCAAAATAAGTTTACTATTCTCAGAGAAAACTCATAAAATTCTTATAGAAAAATTCTATGTTTTAGGTGTGATTTTTCTATTCAGCTGAACAAGCTATTTATAGGTGAAAAGAAGTTACTATGCGCGGTAGGTGGGCAGAAAATTTTTCAGCAGAGGCTGCTGCGCAGCCTCCACCAACTCTTCCCAGCCAAAACTCATTTTACACATTTTTTGTGGGCCCCACATGTTTTTTACTATTCACGTTACTATTCACGTTACTATTCACGTCACTATTCACGTTACTATTTCAAATAGTAAAATTAATTATTTTATTTTTTATTTATTTATTTATTCTTCCTGTGAGTCCAACATATAAAATAATGTTACCACAATAATGTAAGAAACACGTTACATATTTTTATTAATTTAATAATATAAATTATAGTGTATTTGCTACTGTGACAATTATTAGATTCAATAATTTTAAACTACAGTGCACCAACAATTATTGACTCGATGATATGAAATACAGTGTAATGACAATTATTGAATCAATAATGCAAAATACTGTGTAGCAAATAATTGAATTGATAATATAAAATATTATGCAGTGACAATTATTGATGAAATGATGCGTAACAGTTACGATGTCAATAATATGAGACACTGTGCAATACCGTGTGCTACTGTAGAGTACCGCATGCTACAGTAAAATACCATAAATTACCGTATGCTACTATTCTTTTATCACCGGTATTTTAACAGTTAGCACCGTTGACTATTTTTATTAAAAAGGTTACTTCTGTCGTTTTCTATATCCGACAAATATTCCGTTGTGGGGTCCACCAATAATTTGTTATTTCGGCGCCGTCGTACGGCCCGAATATTCCCCGACAAAACGAATATTGTCCAACAAAATAAAATTTGCACATAACATCCTTAATTTTAAACTTTATCGATTTAACCACTTACTGTTTCAGAAAAATATATATGAAGAAAAATTAAATTTTATATTTCATAAAATTCGGGGTCTTACAGTTGAACCACAAATTGATACTTGTATAAATAATGAGATCAAGATCAAGTTAAGTTCCAAGGTAAAAGTAAGAGAAATTTTTAATGTATAGTCTAAAATAGACTAATTCAACTAATATGACTATGGGATCATTGGTTAAGTTGGTAAATGTATATAGTTTAACGCACAAGATCCGTCGTAGCTAGTGTGACGCCTCTAAATCCGGGTCCCTTGAACCACGGGTTCGGTGCTCACGTTACTATTCTACCATGTCATCGCAGCCATTCATTCTTAATAAAATCACTTAATTTACATTCATACATAACTATCACAGGTTCTACATACCTTTATACATACACATCTGTAACTGACATATTACAAAACGATAATATTTACATTTAAAGGACTCTATTACTGTTTGTTGACTTTTCCTTTTCCCTTGTCTGTACCCGACCCCTCAGTCTGCTCAAGTTTAGCTGAAATATCATGTTTAAAAGCAAGAGTGAGCATAAAATAACTCAGCAAGTACATAAGCAAATGATGACATGATATTTCGGAATGATGAATGAAAATCATTTATAATGAAGTTGGATCATTTATGATAAACTGAATCATTTTCAATAGCTGAATAAATATCAATAAGCTGAATCATTTTCAATAACTGATCCAATAATAGTTCAATGAGTGAACATGAAAAATATAACATGAACTTTACATGATTAACTGGAAACATGGAACTTGCGTGTTGTACGGTCACAAGACCAAGAACTCGTTTAGAACAATACCAATCATCAAGACTAATATTGCCTAAGTTAGTCATAAGACTGCTTATCCATTTAGATGTGTATTTTGGGCGATCAGCCCATCGTACTTTTATATTATGCACAACATAAACATCTAGCGATGCAACTACATCATAAAAGTTACATTTACTTTATCCTTTACTCCTCATTTATTGGGGTTGTTCTATTACAACATATCATAGAGTCTGCACCACAACAATGTGGATTGGGGCACATAACAATCAATAACTGAACTCAACATGATTCATTACATATGTCTAGCCGGAATCAAAATTGGCGTCAACCTTTTTCAATACTAGTTCAATGGTGAATGAACTTTACAATGGATACTGAATGCATAACATGAATATCTATTCAAAGAACTACAAATTAAATGAGAGCTCAGATAGAACACTTGCCTTTGTCCTCGTCTACCTCAACTGGTAAAATATATACTATCCCGTTTGTAACCTACATGACCATAATATTGGTTCATACATTAGTTACATACACATGCATGTTATAACTTGTTATACAAGCTACTCGTTATCTTTTCATAACTTTAATACATAACACATTGTTCATTTACATCTTAATGTTTACCATATTGATCATTTTTATCAATTTATGGCTTATCATACATGTCTTTATCATTTAATATTAAAATATTTCATTTTTGGACAAAAATAATTTATTTTTCTGAAAACAGGACATCTCACCCCGGCGAGATGTTCTGCACTGAACATCTCGCTGGCCGCGAGATCCCCTCGGTCGACACCTCACCCCGGCGCTGACTGAACTCGCCCCGGCGAGGTCCTTCCAGCAGCACTGCGCCCTGGCACAATGTTCAGTTCAAAACACTACACCCCGGCGTAGTCCTGTAATTTTTGAAAAAAAAAATCTTTCTAAAATCCATGTTATTTTTTGCCCTTTTTTATAAAACTTCATTCTAACACATCATTTAGCACATATAACATATATATGACTTGCATGGGCCTTCAAAACATTTAAAAATCTTAAAATGGCCTTATTTTTCCAAAGTTTTTATTTTGGTCGTCGTTGAACGTTTTAAAACGTTTAAAATCCACATTTATCGCCATAAACGCCAAATGACTCCTAATTCGATTCTAACACGTGTATTTACATAAAACTTATATGTTTGGTCTCATTTCACCATTAATTATCCAAAATGGCCAAAAATCATACTTTGGTGGAATTTTGTTAACTTTAACAAATTCCATACTTAAACTCAACTTGAGTTCTTGAACTTCATGCATCACATAGGCTACCACATACACATTTAGCAACTTTGTGTATTCACACAACTTTCACATGCATTTTTTAAAGCACTTTACAGATTATGATTTGGTCTACATGCAAATCAAAGCTTAATATTAAAAATTTCCTTCTCAAATCATGTTTTTCAATCATTTAAGAATCTTTGATGCTATCTATCAGGAAATCTCACATGCTTCAAATATTTTCATCACTTTGAACTAGGTTTCCATCAAAATTTCCAACAATTAATATATGATCCTCCATGAATCATGCTTCCTAACTTTTAATATTTGTATAAATAATGCACCACCTTTGTTCTACAACTTTAACACTTAGGGTTTCATGATAAACTAACCAACTAGCACATAACTCA
Source organism: Hedera helix (assembly GCA_947179155.2). Taxonomy (NCBI): domain Eukaryota; kingdom Viridiplantae; phylum Streptophyta; class Magnoliopsida; order Apiales; family Araliaceae; genus Hedera; species Hedera helix. Next base: position 7,243,672 of record OX359264.1, on the reverse strand, counting down.
CATAAATCACACCTTTGATCATAGATACATGCATGGCTACATCTATTCTTGCATTTAGACACATAAATAGTAAGTTTTATTATTAGAACACTTTTAATACCTTCTTATAGCCATTTTTCTCCTTGATATAAAGCTTCTAAGAGCTAAGTTCTCCACTTTGATGGCTTATAACCTTTCTCTTGAACAATTTTTCTTGAAATCCTTAATCTTTTCCTCAAATCCTAGCTTCTTCTCTCTTCCTCTCTACTTAGCAACTTTGAAGATGAAATAAATATAAAATAACTAAGTGACTTGGTTTATACTTGCTTAACATATACATACATAAATTGTACGTATCTTGCCAACACTTAACCATACACAAGTTAAGCTACACCATACATGGTCAAGGCCATTTAAAACATTTCACATGGACTTTCAATGGCACAAAAGACAATTCCCACCAAAAAGGATACCAAGGTCATTCTTTATATTGTCAAGGGTAGCATGGTCATTTCTCAAAAATCGTAGAGAAATTTAATCCCCTTTAAAATTATAGCTTGCTCATTTCTTAACCAATTCAAGTTCTTTTTTATCCAATTTTGTTTCATTAGGCTTGAATTTTATTCCATAACCATTAAATTTATAAATGACTTGTCCCAAAACACTTGTCACACTTTTAAAAATTGAATTTCATTACTTAATTATAATAATTACAATATTGTTAAAATGCATATCATTACAGCTAGTGCGGGGATTTTGGGGGCGTTACAGTTGGTATCAGAGCAGTGGATTATAGCTCTAAGGTAACGAGTACCATAAGATATAATCTGATGTTTTAAGAATAAATGGACTTGTGAAGAGTTCATAGATAATTAAAAGATATGCAACAATCTTATTAAAACTTAATGTTTAAAATATAACTCATCATTGATCGTACCATGTCCAATAAGATGCAATTCCTCCTCTCAGACACACCATTCCATTGTGGTGTTCCAGGTGGAGTGAGTTGTTATACAATACCATACTCCTTTAGAAGGTCATCAAAATCTTGGCTTAAGTATTCACCACCTCGATCGGATCGAAGGGCTTTTATGCTTTTACCAAATTGGTTTTGAACTTCATTCTTGAATTCCTTAAACTTTTCTAAGGATTCGGATTTGTGTCTCATAAGATACACATATCCATATCTACTAAAGTCATCAATAAATATAATGAAGTAATAGAACCTACCTCTTGCTAACGAACTCATGGGTCCACATACATCACTATGTATAAGTCCCAATATATCACTAGCCCGTTCACTGTGACCAGTGAAAGGGGCTTTAGTCATCTTGCCTAATAAACAAGACTCACATTTCTCATATGATTCAAAATCAAATGAATCCAAAAACCCATCTTTATGGAGTTTGGATATGCATTTCTCATTTATATGACCTAAACGACAATGCCAGAGATATGTCGAATTTGAATCATTTGATTTAAATCGTTTTGTATTTATGTTATAGATAGGCATTTCTAAATCAAGAATATAAAGACCATTAAACAATTGTGCAACACCATAACATATTTCATTTAAGTAAAACGAACAACTGTTGTTCTTTATTAAAAATGAAAATCCTTTCTTGTCCAAACAAGAAACAGAAATAATGTTTTTGCTCATAGCAAACATATAGTAACAATCCTCTAATTCTAATACTAGCCCAGTAGGCAAAGATAAATGATAAATTCCTACGGCTAGTGCAGCAACTTTTGCTTCATTCCTAACTCATAGGTCAACCTCTCCTTTTGCCAAAGTCCTACTCCTTCGGAGTTCCTGCACATTAACAAAAATGTGAGAACCACATCCAGTATCTAATACCCATGATGTAGAAGTGGATAAATTGACTTCTATAACATATATACCTGAATCAGAAGTCGTACTTCTTTTCTTTTTCTTCAGTTCTTCCAGATATGCATGACAATTCCTTTTCCAGTGTCCAGGTTTTTCATAGAAGTGACAATCACCTTCTTTAGCTACCCCACCTTTAGGTTTTAAAGCCTGTTTATTTTTGAAATTGGGTTTGGCACCAGATTTAGATAATATCTTCTTCTTGCCTTTCCCTTTTCGCTTAGCATTCCCCTTTTGCACCATCATTATGGGATCGGGTCCTGCCTTTTTCATGTTGGTCTCGGTAGTTCTTAACATGCTCAACAACTCAGTAAGTGGTTTCATAATTTCATTCATGAGGTAATTCATGACAAATTGCGAGTAGCTGCTGTTCAAAGATTGCAAAACTAGATCAGTTTGGGCTTCCGAAGTAATCGAAAAACCCAACCTAGCAAGGTACTCAATATACCTAATCATTTTCAGAACATATGGACCAACTGAATCACGTTCAACCATCTTGCAGTGATCCAACGCTTTGCTTATATCATACCTCTTTTGTCGAGCATGCCCTGCGAACAATTTCTTGAGATGCTCGATCATCTCATAAGCATCCATTAACTCATGTTGCTTCTGAAGCTCAGAGTTCATAGTTGCTAGCATGAGACAACTCACGTCCAGAGCATCATCTTGATGCTTCTTGTAAGCATTATGCTCTACACGTGGTGCAGTGTTAGCTGGTGTTGCAAGAATGGGCCCATCAAGGACATAGAGCTTGCGCTCTTGTTTGAGGACAATCCTCAAGTTCCTATGCCAGTCAAGAAAATTAATTTAACTCAGTTTTTCCTTCTCAATGACTGATCGTAGTGAAAGATTATTTGTGTTGTTGGTTGCCATTGATATCTACAATTTATAAGTACAAAAATAATAAGTCAAATTACAGAATTTTGATATTATGTAATTGATAATAGTACATTCCAAATATACCTCCCACTATTTTAATTAAATTAATAGCCTTCACCATTAATTCGGAAAGTATTTTCTATTAAATCTTTCTAGTGAGCTAAGATCCATATTTCATTATGTCTTAAGTTCGCTTTGGCTAATCTCTTAAAACATAAGTAATTATATCATATATAACTCTTAGATAGTTTGGTGAACAACATTTATTTCTAGTCCATCTAATGGTACCTGCCAAACTCTATGTCTCTAAGTCCACAATCCTATTGGGATAACTTAGTTAAGTCGGGCCCAATGATTTTAACATTTTGGATATCACAATTATCCTATCTCATCTTACCAAGATAAATGGGGTACTTTGTTTTGGAAAACTTACATTCATCGATCAAGGTCTTGATGAGTGTCATTCATTGGAAGGCATCTGATTTAGACTTAATAATTTTATGAAGGATTTTATTAATTAATTTAGATCTCACCAATTTTAATCTTATTAAGCATGCACGTTATTTATCATATCATATCGTATACAAGCATAAATAAAGTGCAAAATTAGACGTGTCACAGTTATGGCCCAACCCTATGTCAATCATTTCAAGCTAATGAAAAGATTGAAGGTCAGTCTAAAATGGTAAAAGGTCTTTAAAATAGTAACTTCGTTGGACCTTCCTCATACACGTGTCTCCTCTCCATCATCATCTTGTCATCTTGATTACACTTATACATTACATGTTATAAAGAAACCTCGAGTTACATTCGAGGGGATTTAGATGAGAAGAGAATATTACATTAGAATTTATAGAAAGGCACGACATGTAAGCCGTATTTCAAAAACCAAAAACCACTAATCCTATGGGTCAAAAGAGCCATAACTGTGCACCATGCATATCACAATAAGCACATAACACAATTTATATCATTTAAAGAAAATTATAAAAATATTTGGGGTCACGACCATCGTGCGCTACGGCAGGGGGGTTCCAAAGGGGGACTCCCCCCCTGGCGGTGGTCTCGCTTGTTTTGTTATATTAAAATTAAGAAAAAATTTAGGTAGTAGAGCTTATTGTTGCATAAGATTATTATTTTCATGGAATGATATAAATATATTCTGATTGATTAAATTATTAATTGTAAGGGTGAGATTGAACTAAGAACTGAAGTTTTTACTTTATTAATTAATCTTATTAATTTACTTTTGCTTATTTAGTTAATCATAATTAATTTAAAATCCCCAATTATAGTTTACATAACATAAAATTAAATTAATCAATCTCTGTGGGATTGACTCTTACTTACACTACTACATAAATATTTTTTTAAAGTAAGATTTTATTTTTAGGTGTCTGCAACCGTACACCAAATTTTGGCGCCGTTGCCGGGGAGTGATTCTAATTTACTTTTGTATTTTTGTAAACTTTATTTTAATTTAGTAATTTTTCTTAGATTTTTTTTCTATAGTTTTTCATAATTTAATTGAGTTGTGCAGGATAAGGATGGAAGTCATGCCTGATCATGTTAATAAATTAAATATTTCTTTTCATAAGCAACAAACTGATAGTCTAACTTCTCTTGTTTATCAAATGTTTGTAGATACTTGTAGGATTTGTGCGACAATAGGACACCCAACTGATATGTGCCCAATTTTTCGAGAGGAGTCATATGAACAAGTCAATGCAGCTGGTGGTTTTCTTGGTCAACCAGAAAGGAGATATAATCCCTATTCAATCATGTATAAGTCAGGATGGATGGATCATCAAGTGAATTGGTGCACGAACCCAAAATTTTCAAAAAATTAACAGTACATGCAACCATATCCCCAACAACAACAGGGTCAATCGTCAAATTCTTATATGTCTTTATAAGAAATGTTTAAAGTTTTCATGACTCAAGCACATCAATTCCAACAAGAGATGAAGACTTGCATATATAATTTGGAGAATTAAATGAATCAGCTTGCTACTACAGTTGGTAAATTAAATTCTCAAGGGTCATTCTTTACATCGTCGACGCAAGAGGAAACAGACAAAATCACTACAGAAATGGACAGTATCAATGTAGACAATTATGTTCTTTGTGGCGATGTTATGCTTAAGGTGGAGAAAATTTTTGGGAAAATAAACAAGAAAAATTTGGAGGTTGCAATTACCAGCAATTTGGAGTTAGAGGAAGAAGAAGAAATTGAGTTGAAACAATATTTGAATGAGACTGAAGCTGCATTAAATTCTTTGCCAGTGATTTTGGATGATAATGTAATTATTTTCATTCCATTGCCTGTTACTCATAACAGATTTTTGTCTTTTGTTTTGCAGGATCACATTCTTGTTAGGGTTTCGACACAGTGAAAACAGCGGAATTTAAAATTTTTCTGAAACCCTAAAACAGGATCCATGCGAAAACAGATTAATCAAAGGTTCAGAAATTTTTTTATCGATTATGTAAGCTTGAATGGAGACGCTGGTAAATTCTGAAGAAACCTCGAATCCTCAACGCAATCCAACGACTGCGTCTCTACGGTATCCACACGAACGCTCCGCGAATCGTCCCACGATCTGCAATAAAAGGAACTGCAGTACTAGCCACCAAAATCAGGATTTTCGAATTATTTTTCTCTATAGCCTCTTTTTGAAAGCAGCTAGGGTTTTAGTTTTTGTTCCTTACGTTATTAAGACTACTGATATATCATATATATAGTAGTTAATAGGAATTAACCAAAACTTAATTTAATTAGAAAAATAAAATCCGAATTTATATATATTATATCTTAATTAAGTCTAACTTAATTAATATACATATATATAAATTGTCCTATTAATTTATATTCGTAATTTTAAATACTATTAATTATATTGACATATTTAAATACTTACAATTTAAATTAATTCCTTTTTTAAATACATTATAAGTGTGTGGCCCTATATGTTATTATTATGTTGGCAATAATTTTAAAATCATATTATAAAATTATAAACAGTGAGCGACATCTAGTAATGCATCACTGCTACCTAAATAATAATAAGATCGGTGATTCGATGCAACCTTTTCGTGACCAATGTTTCAATGCAATTTAATCCTTTTAACCTTGACATCCTAGATTAAACTCGAGGCATGGAAAGTGTCATACTCTTCATAATTTAATCTGATTTTTCTTGATCAATGGGTAGACTATATGAAATAAATCACTATTTGATCATGGTCATGCATTTCATAGTCCTACTCAATCAAAAGGCCTATGGATATCACCCCTAATATATAGGAGGGTTAAATTTCATCTAGATCACTCATATTCCTCACACGATTCATGATGTACCCAATAATCACCTTTATTGTCCACCCTATTAAATGTGACATTTGATGATATCAAAGTACATAAATTCTCGTGTAATAATATAGTGATCTCAGGTCGAATGATCATTACATCATTGTCACTATGAGAATTTCTTATGACACTTTGCATAATGCTCCATGTAGAATTCTCATGGTGGGTCAGTCTAGTACATTGTTCTCTAACATGTACCTATGCATTGACTCAAATATCTCATTGGTTATAAATATATGATTTGGTCATCAGTCATATATTTATGACCAATGAGATTTGGCCATCAGTCAATCCACATACTAGTCTCAATACATTATTGTTTTCCCATTAACAATGATACTCGACTAGGGACATTTAAGAGCAATGATACTAATTGTAATTATATAATCTCATGTTCAAGTCACATACTTAAAGCTATATAATTCGTATCACTATTCTAAGGACTTTTATTATGCTAACATTTATATAATGCAGTAAATAAATCATAATAAAATAATCCATTTATTCATTCAAATATAATATCAAAAATGTTAAGCAATTACATCAAATAATTAGCCTCTAGGGCATTAACTCTAACAATTCTAAATTTAAAGACTCTCCCTAGTCATCTTAAATACATGTTCCTTGAAGAGGGAGTAAACATTCATGTCAAATACAAGTGAGATTGAATCTACCTATGAAGGATAACGTGATGGATGAGATACTCAAAATTTATGAAGTTTGAGTAACGTGATGACTTAGCATCTGTCTAGCCAATGACATTAAACAAAGGCGTTGCGTGGGAGGTAACCAAAAAAACCAGATTTGCTTTCTTTTCCTTTTTCTTTTTATACTTATTTCTTCTTTTTCTTTGCATTTTACTTTACATTGAGGACAATGTAAGTTTTAAGTATGGGGGAAGGGATTTAGGTTAGGTTAGTTATTTTCTTTGAATTACTTTTTTAAGATTAATTTTTGAATTTTGCAGGTAAATTCACTGCAAACTCTCACGAGACAAAACTCATCCACTTGGGGTAACCTTGGGGTTTAAAGGTTTGTTGCAGGTACTAAGTGTAACCGTTTTTTCTACAAAAATTGGTAGTTAATTTTTTATTTAGGATGCGTCACTTAAGCAACGAGTTTATTGAATCTATAATTTTTAGCCAATGACAAAAATTTTGATTTTGATTTAATAACTTTTATTAAATTTTTGCTTACTCTGAATTTTGATTTTTTATTGGTTATTACTTTGTCTGAGATCATTTATTTTTATGTACTTATATCTATTTGTTTTGAGCTAGTTTTAAATTAAGGGAAGTTTCAGGTAGCAGAGCTTATTGTTGCCTAGGGTTATTATTTTCATGGAAGGATATAAAAATATTCTGATTTATTGAATTATTAATTGTAAATGTGAGCTTGAACTGAAGAACTGAAGTGTAATGGCCTAGAAATTCTAAATAATTTTTTTTTATAAGTTAGGTATATACATAATTGTATGTGTGTATTTAATTTAAGAATGAAAAGGAAAGTCAACATATATTTTTTTTAATGTGTGTGATTAAAGAAGAAGTAAATTTTAATTTAATTATGGAACCACAAGGTAAGCTCTGTAATTTAAATTAACTGCATGGACATTTAATTCTAAATTAAATAAAGGATGGCAATGAAAGATGTGGAATATAATTAATTTATTTAATTATATTCGAATGCTAAACTATTAAATTGGTTTTAATGTTAGCCTTGATGGGCTAAATTATATTTATGTAATCAAGTGAATCACTTAATTAAGGTGTTAAGAAATAATATTATAATTTTATTTAAGAGATAACCCAAGTTACTAGTAATTATTAAAATGGGATATAATATGGTGCTATGTGACTAGTTTCAATTAGTTGATATGTGACAACAATATTTAATTATTTACTTGGGTAACTCAAAATTAATTAATTTGGGTGTGTTACATTTTAGTGATGTAAGTCCAAATAATTGATTAAACTTTCATTTATGGAGCCTAAATGTTGGTGCAAGTCTTGTATGCATTAAGACCTAATTCTTGACCCAAATATAAAAGTTCCAGCATTGTTTTTCCTTAGCATCTCAGCAGCCCAAATGTGTTATAAGAATTGTTCTTGTGTGACATCATTTCGGGACATAGAATTCGGGAATCAAAGAGTATTATATGGCAGTTGATGGTGCCTATGTTCAGCTGGTCAGGGAGGCAGTTGAGATGGAAAATCTGAGCTCAAGGTAGGGGCAGTAGCTAGGCATAAATCGATAGCCATATGGGTCAGTTGATGGGTGACATAACAGGCCATATAGGGACTACTATAAAGTTTTTTTAAGGGTCTTATAGGGGTCCTTTAGCTGATGGATCAAAGAGAGTCTTCAGTTATTATACAACTCCTTTTAGTATATCAATACCTTTGCTCTATTCAGTTCGAAGTACAAGCAAGAACATAGAGAGAGTGTGAGTGTGTTCTGTAAGTAGGAGGGAAGAAGAAGAGGAAGTGTTGTAGCTAGTTTAACTTTCATAAACAACCATTAACAATCCTCTAAATAACCAAAATCAAAGATTCATCAAGCTAACAAGGAATAAAATGTTCTATCCATAAAGCTTTTAATTAACTTATGTTTGTACAATTGTTTTAGTTGTTCTATGTTTAATTCTTGTGGGAGTAATGTGTTTGTTGTAATGAGGATTAGATGGATCCGGGTGGTATAAGGCAGGATATGTATGGAGTTATGTGGATTTTTGTGCTTAAACGCTTACATGAAATCTGTAAAATGAAGGTGTGCACACCAACTGCTTGATATAATTTCTGAGACAATAAAATTTATGAAATTAGTTATTTTCAATGTGAAAGTTAATAAGGATTACTTGAGATGTATATATGGGTTGTATTAAGAATCATCATAGTAGTGTAAGTGAATCAAAAATGTAGGATTCACTAAGTTGAAGGCTTGTTTTCAAACAAATAGAAAATAGGGTTGTTTTGTTTCTTTAAACCAAACAAGGAACTGCTATATTTTAAATAAAGGGGTTGCTATGTCTTTATTTTCAATATAATGGTTGTTATGTGTATCAAATAAATGGTTGTTATTGTTCATCTAAAATTGTTGTTTTGTGGCTGAAATATATGCAATAAAACTGCTATTTTAAGGCTGTTATATGGCTGCTAGTTATGCAATAAAATGACTGCAATGTCTTTGTTTTAAGGACTGCTAAGCATTAATTTTTTTTTATAAAGGGGCTACTATGTTTCACATAAAATAGAAAATGAGGCCTGTTATTAAATAGTGGGCTGTTTTGTTCCTTTTTAAATAGAAGGGCTGCTATGTTTTTCTTTTCAAAGGAAAACAGGATGTTTTGTATTGAAGGGGCTACTGTAGTTTTTAAAACGAAACAGGGGTTGTTTTGTTGAAGTTTAAATATTACAACTTTATAGAATTTCATTATTATATATTGAAGTTATTGTGTGAATCTAAAAAATTACTATCAATGTATGTGTTTGGTATGGCAATAAATTTAGTAATTGTGAGTTTTCCAACGCTCTACAATATGTAATATAGGCGATCGTTCAAAGATTCATTTGAATATGTGGTAGATATCTAGATAATTTTTAAACCAAATATGAAATGTATCTATTTGAAACGTTAAATTATAAAGATTTAATTTTACCAAGATGATGTGCCCATGTCTTTTGTGTGTTGAAACTACATGAAAGAAATAGGCTATCTTGGATAAAAGCATGAAAAGAGATATTGGTTTGAACTATGAATGTGCTGAAATAAAGTGTTGATATTTTATGTTAATAAATCAATGTAGTGAATGTTTTCTAAATGGGACATGTTTTATAAAAAGATTGACTTACTTAATGATGAATAGATATATATGGGTGTATATAAATGATTTGAGAAATGAACATGACTTATTTGTTTAGTTAGATGGAAATTGATGATTTCTGTAATATTTTGGTACAGGAAAACTTGATATGTGGGAAGGCTTCTCATGATGTTGGTTAATAATGTTAAGAATGAAAATGAAACTCTAAGTTTGTAAAAGTGAATCATCTATTGTATAGTCTCGCAAATTATCAACTAAGGTAAGGATGTATACTAGCAATATATGTGTGCAAGCTAAATTACTAGTATCAAACTAGTACGTGTTAAAAGCGAAAAGAAAACGGTTAAGGGTTAATATCGTTATAAGGTTAATAATAGTTACAAATGCGATCCAACGAAAAAAAAAAATCAAGGATGCATTAAAGAGTGAACTAAACTAATATTTGTTTTAGATACAAAGTAATGGTATATTAAACCAACATGAAATTATGTAAAGTTGATTTAAACTGAAAATTTATATAATTAGTTTAATTAAACTAATTTGAATAAAGCATTGATATTGAGGTGTTATGTGTTTAATGTCGGAGCATAATTACGTTATGATTAACCAAGGTGGTATATGCTAAATGTGTATTGTTTACGTACTAGGTTATTAGTGTCAAACTAATTCGAGAAATACATTAATAAGGTAATGTGGTATGTGTCAACATGGGTGATGTATTAAATGACGTCTAGTACCTTAAACTAGGATGTAATACGTTTGATAGTGAAAATGTGATTTCTAATTTGTGGGCCGATATTATTATATATGTAGGCTATATACGCGACGAAGTATCAAAGGTAAACGTAATTAACGAACGAGGCAAGTTCCTTAATCTTACTCAAATTTATATTGAGTAAGTTTTTTAACCATGAACTTTTTATGTTGAGTAATTTCTTATTCAAGCTATTTATTGTTAGTTTTCGTATACCATGATCGCACTAATGTGCATTTCAAAAATAACATTGTTCTTTTGTTGAACTAGTTGAGCTTACAGTTTCATTCTTGTTTGAACTGCTTTATTGTTGTATGTCTATGTTATTTAGATTCAGCTAGACCAAATGTGATAGTGTAGTGTTGAAAATAAATCCAAACCAAATTGTTGGTGCGGACTCTATAACGAGACTGAGTTGAACAAACCCTCTTAGTAGGGGTAACTTTTATGTCGGGAAACAAACCTTGCGCGCTATGTCTGAGTGTTATGCATAACATATGGTACAATAGACTGATCATCTAAGTACTTGCAGAATAATGTAATTTAATGTGATGCCCCAAAATCACTATACTTACTAAACCTAACTTAGTGCTCACTATAAATGTTAAATCATTAGGTTTATAGATGATTTCCTTTATTCATAAACAAAGTTCTCATCTTAATTCCCAACGATCTTTCATTATTTAATATCAAGTCCTTGTAATCAATGCAATAGACTTAATACTCATTCATAACATTTTAACCTTAAGATTTAGATATTCTATAACTTTACATATTCTAAGATTCACGACATTAAATCATTAGGACGGTTCTTGGGAACAGAGAATCTCGCGGTTAATGTTTGTATCTTTACCCGTGATAAATGTTTGCATCTTTATCTGTGACAAATGTTTGTATCTTTGTCCGGTGCAAAATTCTCTTTGTCCGTACAGAACATACCCAACTAGTTAAAATCCTCACTCGAAACACATTTGGTTATAGTGATATATCTTCATATTAATATCCTATTTATCTGACATTCAGAATAGTAATAACAAGTTTGTACTTGGGTCCGAGGAACCTAATGATGAATTTAACCAGTTAACATCGAGTAGTTCTGTCTCAGAAGCTTACAGTACTCACAAGTCATTTATCAATCTTCATTCAGATAAATAGATCATTATCAATACTATTTTAAGTTTAACAATTCTAAGTTTTTATCAAAGAAAAGACATGACAAGAATATGTGATGAAATTTGATATATATTAATATAGAGTCGGTTACACGATTTGCTTGTTTATATTACATAAGTCATCAAGACTTTAAAATAAAAAGACAAGTAATTTAATAAAGCATGTAAACTAATCTACGCATTTCTTCTTTCCTTTTTTCTTTCCTTTCTTCTTCTTAGAGTCAGAGCTCTCGGGTTTGTCTATTATTTAGGTTTATTTGCAAGGGTGAGCATACAAAAGCTCAGCAAGTCTAACACATAGCATATAAGTGAACTCACATCGATATGAATTGTAAAGAGTCATTGCACAATAATTGATATTACAAATATTTTAACATAGTAAGACTGAGTGGTGGTTCGACCTAGAACTATTATTTGTCTTTCGACTAAGAACCATTTACAGTGGATATAGAAAGGGGATCAACCTAACGACATCCTATGTTATGCATAACACACACTACACTGGACTAATCATGAACAGTGCGACTTATTCGTTCATCTCAGTTTATTTCACATGTCAGGATCGCCCCAAGACAACTTGGTTTGATAAAATAAAGCATGATTCGAAATATATCACGAATAAGCATTTCATTTTTGTAAATTATGCCGAAACAAGAAGCAATAACTCTCATATCAAATATTTATAACACGTTGCTTGTACAAAATATATAAATCACATAAAAAGCAAGTAAACAAGGGTTAAGGATAGAAAACTTGCCATGAAGCAATTTACGATTTTCATGGTAAAGCGTTAAATGTCTAAATAATTGTTTACGCGTACCCGAATGATAGTTTATCGAATTTTATTTCTTAATAAATGTTTTTATAACTCGTTTAGACAATTTCCATAAGTGGTTTTAGTTGGGAACTTCTCAAACTCAAAAACTCATTTTTAAGTGACTTTCTAAAAAATGGACAACAACATTGGTTGTCAAACCCCGACTCAGTTAAATGGCCATAACTTCTTCATTTTAAAATATTTTTGAGTTGTTCAAAATTTCACGCGTTCATAACTTTCGTCTCTACAATTTATATTCAAACCAAAGTTTAAAATCCCTTACTAATTTACACAGATTTTGACAGTAAGGAGATTGCACAAAACTGTTTCAATATTTTTTTGACTAAATTAATAAAACATGATAAATTTTTAAACAATGGATGGAAAGTTTATCCCCCAATATACGACATGCCATTCAACTTTGGCAATACTACCTATAGTCAATTTTTCTATTTACACTTTCTGCGATGTTTTCAACCAATATATGTTATTTCTCTAATATTTAATATATAAAATGACGATTCTGCCTTATATTGTCCTTTATTTTTATTTTGATCGAATGCATCACTTAATCTACTATTTGCCTTACCTTTACTTTCATCAGGTAAGACTAGGGGTAGGGAAGACTAAATGTTAACATGTCAAACGTTGCAATATAAAATCAGATAATAACATAATCATTTGTTATAAAAGAAATTTAAAACATGTTCGCCAAAAGAAGAAATTGTATTGTATAATTACACAAAATATAAAACGTAAAGATTATATATAATTTAGAGGTCCATAATCCCCATTTCTTTAGGGGTTAACCCATTCTCCCAAACCAATTTCTTCGCGTACTTGAAGTCTTCATCGAATTCATTAGCCACCTTCATATTGACTTCATCAACAAAATCAACAGACTCCTTGTACTCTTTGATGTTTTTTTTTTCTTACCTCCGGGAGAATAAGGCTAGGAAACTTCGAAACTGAGTCGTCTTCTTACCTCGTCCATTCAACTTCTTTTGTTAACCAAACCTCTACAACTTTCTGAATATTCCTTATCAAGATCTAAATCTGCTCAGCATGCTGTTAGATTTAGGACATCTTCTCATGAAGTGAAGCTTTAGATTCCTTCAATTTTTTGCTCTAGTTCAGCTGCCCTCACTCTCTCCCTTTAAACAACTTCATTAAATACTTTTTTGCCATCATCAGCCTTTTTTTGTACAACCTCGGCCTACCTCCGTTTAGTCTCAACCTTCTGAAACATGTGATAAGAAGTATTCAGCTGACTTTCACGATCCTCGACTAGCTTCTTGGAATTATTAGCTTTTGTGTCTAGCTGGTTGAGGCAGTTCTCCACGTCCTCACAATGCTTGGTGAGTTTGTAATACTCACCAATTATGTGAGAATTGGCCAAAAAAATAAAGTTAGTTGTAGTAATCGAAGAGATAATTACAAAATGGACATTAAGTAAGATGTTACCTGAGTAAGTTGCTGCCCCTGAAGAATAATGACGCTCTCTATGTCTAACCCTTTGTACCTGCCACTGTCAGTAAGATACTTGAACTAGTGGTATATATAAATCAAAAAGGAAATCTTCAAACTCCCCAAAATAAGATGCATCGACTCTCACCTTCCATTGAGACCTTCATGTGGTTACCTTCTGCCTCTTGATGGTAGACTGATGGCCTGAATCCCTTCATCCTCCCTTAAAGCCTTTTTTTTCTCCTTCCTTGGCTCTTCAACTCCTAAGGTCATCACCACTTCATTGATTGGTTCCACCAAAATGGGTCATTCAAGTATAATGACGAGAGGGCAACTGACAGAATTAAGGAGTACCTCTTTGAAGACCGAAGGAGGTGGAAAAGGTGGAAAAGAAGGAGCAGTAGCCTCACTAGTGGAGATGACACTCTTAGGAGTCAAAATTGTGGCCTTCCACTTATACTGCCTAGCCAATTTAAGCTTTTCTGCAGGGGTCATGAGCTTCCTTGGTACCCCTACAGCTTTGAGAATGACTTCATTTAACTAGTGTTTTCTAGGGTTGATTAGTCACTGTCATCATAACAAAGATTAGTCAACACCAAAGATAAAATATTCAGTAATAAATTTGTTGACAAACATTTATAAAAACACCATAAGAAGCAAAAAGGTTTAGCACTCACAATCATGACTAAATAGCCAATCCTAATCATTCAGAACTTCTTTGTCTTCCTTGATTAAAGGCCTTCTAGAGTACAAAACCTCGAACTCTCCCAATTCAACCCTACTAATCTTTCAATTGGGACTTGTTTGGTTTTGCCCAATGACCAATAAGAGCGATATGCAGTCCTTGATGTAGAACCAATCCTTACTTAAAGTAATATGCCTTCAAGTCAATCACATTTGATGTGATAGAATATTTATTTTATAATCGTATTCATTTATTAATAAATAAAAAATTATTTATTTAAAGGTATTTATTTATTCATGTTTAATTGCTATAATTAATTATTGTGATAAATTTGTAATTTGGAGTAATATTTTTAGAATCATGATAAAATCATGTTAATAAGATCTAAAATCTAGATAGCTCAAAATTAGAACAAGGGAATTATTGATCTCATAATCATTTGTGAGGAGACAGTAACACAAGTATGTAAGTGTTTATTAGAGAATAAGTTCACTAAACAAAACTCGTTTAAAGAAATACCTAATGAAATTTTACATATCTGTCAATATGAGTTCCTATAGTGATAGTAATTACAAGTGAGTCTTGGACTTAAGATCATCATAGTGCTTTGTGTATTTTGAGTTATACTTTATCATATTCTTTAAGGCTTTTTGGGTATATAAAATGGTATGTTCGAGTGTAACAAAGTGCACATGAAAGTATGTGAATGATTAACAAAGGATCTAGCACTTCTAGTAAAAGAAAAAGAATGTCCTATGCGATTCAATCAATGATAACTCAGAAATCCCTGACCAGGGTTAAATGAAAATTAGAAAGTAATTTCTAATTAACATTAACTAGAGTTGTGCTTCTAAGAATTGAAATGCATAAAATCAAATAAATAAAACTTGACATATAATTTTATATTTTATATTTAATTAGGATATTGTGTAGTAGAATGATTTAATTATATGATAACTATTTACTGAATAAGTTCTTTGTGGTTAAATGTTGATTTCATATTATCTGGATAGTCATGATATACTGAGAGATGTCAATCATGATATAGAATAAATATAATTAATTGTATTAATTATATACAATAATTAAAAGAGTTTAATTTGTTTAAATAAAATTAGAATAATTTTAATTTTAATTATTCTACTACCGGCATAATATTGAATCTAAAGACTCACACCATAAAAGAGAAATATTAATTTAGAAATAATTGGTTCAAATAATAATAAATTATTATTTTATAAATACTCTAGTTCATAAATAGTTTAGGAATTAGATTAAAACTCTAAATTCTAAAGAGTTTAGGATAAAGAACTTATCTACATAAGGAGTGATCTTATTATGTATTAGGTTTTACTACTATTATTAATTCATTTTCAAGCCTAAATAGTTTAGAAGAGATAGAGAGAGAGAAGACTATCCACCCTAGGTTTTTAATAACCCTAAATTACTTATTTTTCATCTATATGATTTTGGTGAATCACATTTGGAGTGCTACACACACTGAGTAGCTTACGTTTAATCCGTGAAATTAAAGGAGCGTAAAAGAACGAAAAATTGAAACTTGAAGATCAAATTAAGAATTAATTTGTCTTCATACGGTATGATTTTAAACCTTCCTCAATTAATAATATTACATAAAGGTGATTCTTGAGATTGCAGAAAAAATTTAGTACGATTTATATCATGCTTTCGCGTTTTACATCAATATAATTGTGTGTAGTTATATTTTCTGCACTAATACTTATGTCATTCTTTATTGTTAGAGGGGGTTTTCATTAACACATTTTTACCTATTAGTTTATTAAATTGGTAGAATTTTGTTTCCTTATAAGACGCAATTGAAAAGAATTGATACATAAAATTCAAAGTAGGCTTAACCCACAGATCATTGCAAAAGGCCATGAAACTATTGAGATGGAAGTAACCACTGGGTACTAGTTAGTTCAAACTAAGGATGACGGTATGAAGGAGCTCAAGCACGAATTTTTGAAGAGAGAATCGAATGCCAAAAAGGAAAAAATACCTAGACATTGTTATCCAGCCTCATTAGAAATGTCAGTGCATTTTATCCTCTTCCTTAGGTTTTTTAACCTCAAAGTCCTCTAGGATGTAGAACTCAGTCTTTAGTAGTTCGACATACCCTTCAAAAATATCACAAGGAGTGTTCATTATCCTATAAATGTCTGTAGCATATATGGTTCTATTATCCGCTTCTACGTCAGCAGGGGTCCTAATGTGCTCAACAACAAGAAGTTTATAGGTTTGCCCTTCGGGAATATCTCTCATATTGTCACAGTAACTCCATCCTCAGTATGGGAGGATGAAGACGGGCCTATATTACAAGAAGAACCAACCGTTATAGATAACAAAAAGAGAAATTGAAGAAGAGATGAGAGTTATATTGGATGTGGGTTGAAAAGTGAAAGTGATTAGACCTCTGAGCTCGATTTGCAGGAATTAGACTCGATTCTCTCTCTTCTTAGCACTCCGGTCTTTATATTGCTAGAAAAGTGGAACAATTTCCATTTCTTTCTTATTATACTTGGAATTGGCGGCCCTCATTGATCATGATCCAAAAGCTTGGAGAGTACTGGAGCATGAACCTCGAGATACATGAGCGTGTGGCCCTAGGATCCTCCCACTAAGCTGTTACAGCCCTTTGGTATTTGTACGCGCACAAGTTATATGTCTGTAGAGCCTCTCTTTCTCATTAAAGCTTATTGGACTCAGTGAACACCTACTAGCCCACACCAAAGTGGATTGCTCCTTTTCAAATGAAAATGCATCACTTCTAATCAAAGGTGACCCATTTGATCTTAGATTAAATTTTCCTTCATCTAGACTTTGCCATCAATCTAGGTAGCCCCTTGGTTTCCCGTAACCTTTTTTTTATTTTACTCTTCCACTTGACTTCATTCTTTGAAGGAATAGGGGACAATATTGGGCCTCATATTTATGGGCTAGCCTAATGGGTTTTGTTCATAGTCAACCCATTATTTTCTAAGCGTCCATAATAGACTCCTAAGTATAATAGGTTTGGATCACTGTCTTGCCAATCAAGGAATCATGCAGTTACCATATTCAATGTCAAGTGTTATATATGATACTTATATTTTTCAATAGGGTCTCCATATACAATTCCAATTAGAAATTGCAACTCTATTGAGAAGGTATAACTAAACTATAAATAGAGGTAAACAATAGAGATAAACACAACAAATTTTTGACTACTAAATACTTTTTCTTTAATTATTGGCTTATCTTAAAATCAGTTTTAATATCACACTGGAGGTATCCCTTGATGGTTTGTGATGGCACAACCCATCAAACATTTTTTGATAACGCTTTCTAAACAAGTTCACGTCCAAGTTAGTGATCAAATGTTAAGACAAATTTGAACGTTAACATTTTGTCATCTTTTTTAACTCTAGAAAAGTGAAAGATTAACTCTGTTACCCCTAGATATACTAAAAACTCCTGACGATTTAGACGTGGCGTTGAATAAAAATTCCGACTCATCCTATTAATTTTGACCAAATTCATTTATTAAAAAATATTATTAAATTACAAGTTAGAGTTAACAAAGTAAGCATTATATACATATTAACTCACAACTCACGAGATAAAAACTTTTTAAGTTACTTTGAAATATTAATTTAATGAAAGACGTAAGTACAATACGTTAAAAATGACAATTAAAGAAAAAGAAATTACTCTTGTCAAGTTCTTAATTTTATGCAAACGTCGTTATTGTTAAGAATATTTCATCTCAAGCCGAGAAAAATAAATAAATATATAAAATTATAACTCCTTAATTTGAAACTGAGAAATTTACTTTTGCAACTTT
Source organism: Hedera helix (assembly GCA_947179155.2). NCBI lineage: Eukaryota > Viridiplantae > Streptophyta > Magnoliopsida > Apiales > Araliaceae > Hedera > Hedera helix. The sequence goes on along the minus strand of OX359264.1, from coordinate 7,224,991 downwards.
AACTAGTACTCTACTGATCAAAGAACAAAACTGAGACAACTAAAATGGATTATTCATAGTGCTAAATCAGAAAAATTAAGAATAAAAATAAAAAGACCAATTTACATTCAAGTTTTGCATACTATTTTTAGTTTCAATTTGTTGTTATTATTAACCTGTGATTTTAAAACTTACAAAATAGTCCTTCTCCAATTATAGAATCTCATACAACAAGATTTTAGTGCACAAAGCCAAAATTAAATCTACAAACTATCAGCTGAAAACTTCATCAGTCACTTGTGTAGATAAAAATAAATAAATAAAAGAGTTAAAATTTAATACACCGACAATAAATACACAAGCGATATTGAGATTATAATACATCGTAAATGTATTTGGTAAATTACACAAAAACCAAAAAAAAATAGAGGGGAAAGACACTCCATATACACAATAACAAATTATAGTACTCACACACCTGTGTAATTGAATATATAAATAATAAATAATACACTCATTCCTGTGTTATGTGCAAAAATATATTTTATAATTTTTTTAAACAGTTTTATTTTAAGGGACAACTAACCTAAAATTGTTATTCTTGTGATTACTTTTTTAATTTAGGCTACACTATGATCCATATATACAAGCTGATGCCCATTGAATCACTGATGGGCTTTCCATTCTTGAATATGGGTCACTTTTGGTTTGAGCTACCAGCTTACAAGTGCTAAAATTTACGATAGAGATTTGGCGCCCGATTTGGATTTGTCAATGGATCTAAATATCGTCTCCTTCCATTTTTATTTATTAGCAAAATTCCAAAAGTATCCCTCTAAGTTGTCATTAAATTTTTATTTGGCACTTTAAATTATAAAAATCTCAATTGAATTCTTCAAGTGATCAATTTGATTCAATTGAGAACAATCTCAATTGAGTAGCTAGGCCTTTCAATCGAATTTTGTGAGCCAGATTTAAAATTGTCCAAACTCAACCCAATTTAAAATTATTTGGCTAGAGTTCAGACTTTGTCCATTCAGGCTATGACTTCAGGCTATGATAAGTTTGTCCAAGTTCGGCTCAAATAAGATCATGAACTTCGGGTTTCTTCGATCAAGCCCATATTAAAATATAGTATTATTAATATTAACTCCTAAATTCAAAAAATATAATTAACTTACTTAAAATATTTGATATACGTCCGTATTTATACTAACAAAATTGAAGTTTAAATTAATATTAATGAACTGTTTTTATAAATACACTATTACTTATTACTTTTAATATTTCATCTCAATCTTTTTCTTCTTTTTTTTTTTTTTTTTGTATGTAATGACTATATTTTGTTATAAAATTAATAGAAGAGTCAACACTAAATAAAATATGGTACTTAATTTTTAGTTAAAGATACTATATATAAATATAAATTGATTGTGTAAATATTTAATAATTCATATAAATAGTCTATATATTTTCTATTTATTAAACAGTATAATTCGATCGGGCCTATAATGGACCAAATGACCTGTTGACCAAAGTCGGCCCGAATTACACTTCGGGCTTGAAATTTTGTTAAAACTCGGATAGGCTCACTCTTAAATTAAATTTGAGAAAACTTTTAATGTGTCGAACGAACAAGTTTCAAGTTTGACCAACTCAATTAACAATCCTACGGGTATGACACAATGTCAGAAGTCAATTAAATCACAACTTGAAGAATTCAATTGAGATTTTTATAACTTACATGATCAAATTAAAACTAAGTGGTAACTTGAAATAATATTTTTGCAAATCGGCCTAATTATTTCAGTATTTTTTTAGGCATGTAGAGAATTAATTATAAGAAAAACCCACAAAATTACAAACAAAAGAAATGAGCTTAACAGTAAAATACATGGTGTATGATAACTCAACAACTTAAGCACCTGTACCGTGTACGTTTAACAAATAAATAAATTAACAGATTAAAAGATTAGTTTTGATTTTATTAGTCAAATTGATTATTTTTAAAATTATTTTTGTACCATTATTGATAAAGTTTATGTTAAGATATTATAATTATAAGAAATTGGATACAATTTGCTACCATCTCTAATTTTTATAATTTTAAATATATTTATATAGGATTAATTATTAATTCTAAAAATGGTCATTGACCAAAATAAAAAAAAATAAAAAAACTTTAATTGAGAACGGAGGGAGTATTTGATAACTAGATTCTTTTAGGGAATTGTTATTTTTGCAAGTAAAAATTAATATTTCTACAAGCTTTCTCTTACATAAATGTGATACTCATTTACTATTAATATAAGATGGAACTTATGGAATTATCACTTTTGCCGGTTAAGATGTCAATTCCCTTCTTTTACTACACCTCATGAAAAAAAGTGTAATAGACTTTAGCAACCATTTTGACTTGCATGCTTTTATATGGTTTTAAACAAATGGATTAATAAGCACAAGAGTGAAATTTAAATTCCAAGAGTTAAGCTATATCGTGATTCGAGAGATCGCATTTGAGTTCATAAATCCCCTATCTGCTTGTACTAGCTCCTCCATATATGTCTTGCTCATGTGTATCTTTTGCAGAAAATGTATATACTCACACTAATCCTTGCATAGCTAGCATAGTCCCACTGGCCTATCCATGAATTAAGGCAAATGATAGTAAGCAAAATCATTTTTAAAGAAATTTGTTGTTAATTTGTTGTATTTAAAATTTGTTGTTAATCCATATGTTTAAAACCATACTCAAAGCATGCAAGTCACAATGGTTGTTATTTTTTGCATCTGTATTGAAAGCATCTATATCTAGTTATCATACAAGCATACGAATAAAACATCATTGATTCATATTCAGATAGAGCATATACACGGGCAAGAACAAACATCATCTTATACCACAAAAACATCTTCAAATTTGCACCCCAAAAAATAAAATAAAAAATTAGTTGACATTCATAAATTAAAAAAAAAGTGACCTTCACAATGAATTGCCATCAATCTAAGCTAGGAAGTGAACGCCACGATGTCCGGGTCAGTCACAAATTGAAGCATGTCTTTTTCATCCAAGTTGACCAATGCTTCAATTCCAGTCCCACATTTAGTGTCCAACAAAAACACTAATTCCACAGGCATCCCACCAGTAGTTACCCACTCAGGCTTTCCCAACCCAAAATCAACCTCATACAATGGAAACCTACATAAGGTACTCAAAAGATGCACGTCCACTTCTTCATTCCCCTTGTCCTCTCTTATCTCATTAACATGCTTAGCCACCTCCATAACCAAGCCATCCGCACTCGAAATTTTCGAGCAATTCGTACGAGAATTCCTTAAACTATTCCTTAACAAATTCACCAACTCATGCAATCCCATCCCCTCCATTTTATCATCCTTGAATTTCGTCGGAACCTCCATATAAAAATTTCCACACAGGGAGTAGTTATCATCCAATGTCACAATCCCCGTTCGTCCGCGCAAGTTGAGGTGAAGGTAGAGTGTAGATTGTCGACGTTTTGATTGAGTAGCGTCGCCATTAATGCTTATTAGAGCCTTCCATATTGTGGATGTCACAACCTCTACGCGTGTAGGCCGGTTAATATTTGACCATTTACTAACTTTGGCTTTTAAGGCGGAAATAGCATTTTCATCAAACACAAACCTCCTTGTAACAATTTTGCCTTCTTTCCTTTTCGAAGATGGTAATTGCACAGGTTTGATAGCATCCGATAGATCTCTAGCCGGAAAATGAGACCCGATGCCTCCAAATGTAGAAGAAATGGCCATTTCATGATCACTTATGGTACTATTGCCTAATAGGTGATCACTCGTAGCAATAGCCCATTCATGAATAAATTTGGCTGCTGTGAATCCATCAGCTATAATATGTGAAAGCAGCATACTTATAGCTAGTCCCCCACTTTTAAATATGCTGACTTTTATACCCATTATTGGAGTTGTGACCGAAACAGAATCCCCAATAATATCCCACGGAACAAGCTCATTTACCATATGCACATTCTTAGGCGCTATGCTTAGAAATTCAGCTAGTTCAATATCCACTTCGGCCTCTATATAGTCGACCCCCTTATCGTTGCAATCCACGTAGAAACCGTCTTGAACAAATCTTCCGGCTAATGGGTAAAATTTGGTTAATGCTTGGGATAGTGTTATTACCAATTGCTCGCGAATTTTGTCCTCTCGTCCATTGCTATTGTGGTAGAAGAAGACTAGAGGTGCGTGTGCCGGAGGAGCAAGTTGATCGAAGAAGGACAATTTGCAAGTCCTGAGGTGATCTGGAGTTGGAAATGCTGGTTTAACCATCTTCCTAGACAAGATTTGCACGGCCATTCTAATCCGAATTCTGCACAAGTTAAACGTATAAAATTAATTTAACATGATTAACCAAAGCAAAAAAGTATACAATTTGACATATATGATCAGGATTTATAGTCAAAGTTGGTTAAATCTAACGATTCGTCAAGCTGTTTAACGGACTACGATTAGAAGAATTATATTAAATTTAACAAACTTTGGGAAATACTTACCAAGATTTTGATGACTTTTGACAAGTGATAGACTGCAGATACAAGAGAATTTTTGCTAGAGAATTTGGCTAATAGGAGCTCAAGTGAATTGGTGCCCAATTTATGGGAGGGTTGTCCCTTTTATAGATGAATGCTTTTGGGACCAACTTATTTTATATTCTTCTACTATAACATTCCCTCATCAAGTGACTACTATACTAATACTTCGGACTGAAACATTGGAACAATGAGTCAATGACCTTACCGTGGCTGGATTTTAAAATGCAAAAAACACTCGTGTATAATACCTTTCGTTGTTTTCCCACATACCTATTGCACATTTACGCGTAGAGAAGGCCCACTGATTTCTTATTCTAGCTGAATTTTAATTGGACGGTAGTCTTATTACTAATTATTGTTAATGGATGATCCACTTCCACTGTGGCTGCCACAGCTTAAAGTTTTGGTAACACGTTGAGCAGGTGTACTTTTCTTTTTTATTTGGTCAAAACGTTTTAGGTGGGGCTTATTTGTTTAATTTGCTAGAGGCATGTGTGCTTAAATGGTTGTACTTGTATTTGCATCTGGGTTTCAACTGTTGACTCATTTCTTTGGCTATCAACTGTTCCAACGATACTTAAAATTTTAGACGACATTTTTATTTTAATAATATAATATTTACTCTTATAATATTAATTGTCTTTTTTTGTTTGTGCTTCTTTTTTTCTCTTCTTCCTTTTTTATTATCATACCTCTACATACCAAGATATAAGGATTGAAGTAAATAAAACGGACCATTTATGTGTTATATGAGCAAAAGCACAATAAGTTATCGCATGTATAATGTATACAGGCACAGTACTTAATTAATATTTATATTTAAAAGTAAAATTCGAGATCAACTTTTAATCAATTAAGAGATCAATCGACTTAACTCGGTTGTAACTCAAATTATTTAACCGAGTGGATTCGATAGTATTAAATTCATATCTCTTCGTTTTTAAATGTCCAGTTTTTTTTTTAATTTATTAAGATATATCCATGTGTCATAGTTTTAAAATATTCATTTAGATTAAAATTTATTTATATTTAAAATTTGTGTATATAAAATTGTCCCTCAATTTCACACGACCCTTTCCTTCACCAACTTCCTACGTGGAATACTTTGCTACAACGTCAGTTCCATCATTTTGAGTCTACAAATTGCCAGATGCGTATCGAATGTATTCACATTAATTACTTTCCTTTGGAGCTTTTAGATATCATTTTCATAATTACAAATGTCTCTTTCCTCGTCACTTTGTTTGGAGCTGATATTATAGCAATGATATGTGACACGCATTGGAGGATGCAACTGCTGAAAAAAGTTGAAAGGGGATATAATCATTATTGGGACTATTGATGCTATATTTGTTGAGCACAATTACACAATAGATTTACAAGTTAAACCATGATTTCTAATTATGACGTTTCTGGACGTCGTGTAATTTGGATATTGTTAAACGTGGTGGAGTTGGATTAATGGGGGTAGTGAGATCACTTTTTAATTAATTAAAGGATGAATCGAATTAACTCATTTATAATTTATATTATCTAATTGAATTGATTTAGTGGTATTAAATATTTAGTTCGGTTAATTTTTTAATTTTTTTTATTTAAATAATTGATAATAGGTGCATTGATAAGATATCAATGTTTGTTCGTGGTTAAATATTTAGTAGGATTAATTTTTTTATTTGAAATAATTAAGGAGCTCGGAAATTCAATTGCATAAGTTATCGAATGTAGATTTTCATACCTGCAACCGGATAAACGTAGATGTTCATACGGATATTTTCATACATGCACTTTAGATGGTATCCTTTTAAACAAATTGATATTCCTCTGATATTTTTATTTAGATTATTGTTAATGCGTGAATTTTATTTTATTTTTTCTTAAAATTATCTAACAACGAGATACTTATATATTTAATAAGTTGTTAAATATCTCATAAATTAGGTCACGACTTGAATCGTTCGAGAATGTTCTAATACAAAAGTAAGTATAGGCGATTAAACGTCACAATGAATAACTAAAATATATGCTGAAATAAATGTAACATATTTAATAGTTCTCATTTTACATATAGAAAGCATTACCTGATTTTCTTATGAGACTTTGTGTATATATTTATCAATGTACCGTCAGGAGTCTCATCCATCTCATTAAGTGGAAAAGTAATATCTTCTCACAATAAACCAAACTATCAAAAAACAATAAAACTTGAGTGGATTGACCCATGATCCAGGCCCATCATATTATGTAAATTAATTCAGCCCAACTGTAAAACAAAATAATCCTTGGCTCATATTGAAATATAAAATCCAATAAATTATATCTCAACATTATCTTGATCAAATTATACAAATTGTTATGTTATTATTTATTACATAATTTCAAAAATTAACTATACATAAAAATTATTAAATTATAAAATAACATTAAAATAAGATTCGTGACCTGCACAAGCTAATTATTTAGTTAATTTAAGTAATTTGTTTAATTCTAAATTTTCTCCATGGGCGTTAAGCTTCTAAATGTGTGCTCACACTGTCACACACGTCCTGGTAATGGCAGTTTTGTCCTTGCCCTTTTTCTTTACAATTTTTGTGTTGTTTTGTAATATGTTGGATATATAGAGTTTTAATTTTGAGACCATTTTAGAACAATAAATATTATTTAAAATGACGTCGTTATTATTATTATTTTTTTATGCTAAAGGGTGACTACAAGTCAAAACTATACACAAATTTTTGAGATAGTAACCCAGCGACATCTTTTGTTTTGGGCTTCAGTAATTAAAGCATACGCTCCTTATTGTACCTTTGTAGTTAGGACTCTTAACTTCTAACAGTTAGGAAAATAAGTTATATATCGATTAATTTCATATTAAATTTAAATTGTGTCTAACGTAAAATTTTAAACGATATGATAAAAATACGTGGGTTACTTTTTTATTTTTTTGTATCTCATGTATATATATACGTCGATATTTACTATCGATATAAATTTGTCATACATAGCAACACTTCTACTGTGACTATTGAAATTTGTTTTATTTTATTTTTTTTGTAGCAAAGTTTAACCAGAAATTGATGAAAATTTGATTGTTGTGAAGAGCATATAGGAGAAACCTCGGTGTTTGATCATAATTATGAGTAGCTCCAAGGCTTGAGCAAATCTTTTGAAGTTTACATTGGACTCCTATAAAGAGGTTAAAGTTGAAGTAATATCTTTTTAACCTGCTGTTAAATTTAGTCACTGCCCCAGGCCCCAATTTAACCCATGTTTCGGATTATACGGAGTTCAAAACTTAAAAATAAAAACCGTTTATATTGTTTTTTAAAATTTAGGCATCCAGCGTTTGTAGTCCAACGGTTAGGATAATTGCCTTCCAAGCAATAGACCCGGGTTCGACTCCCGGCAAACGCATTTTTTGTCATCAAAGTACCATACAATTTCAAAGTAATTAAATAGGTTTTATTATTTTTATAAAAATGCTCCTTAATAAATAAAATTGGAACTTGTTTATTCTCTTTTCTCTATTTTAATAATTTTTAAGAAAAAAATTTATATGTCAAAAAATTTATAAATTAAATAATATAAATTAAAGTAGGGTCTTTTTGATTTTTACATGTTTTATATATTTACGCAAGTCGTTATTTGATATTAATATAAATGTATCATTATATATAATAAAACTACTTTTTTAATTTATAAAAAAGGTATACATTTAAATTAATTTTTATAAAATAAAAGGAGTATTAATTTGAGGCGTCGTAGAAAATAAATGAACAGTCAATTTTGGAATTCATTACCCACTCATCCCATCAATTTAGAAAAAAGTGCAATTTACAATAATCGTGTGTTGGTGTTAACATTGGAGGGCTGCATTATTACAAAAGTTGGATGTTGAAAACTTGAAATAATTGCGCCTCTCCACCCCGGCGGTACGTCAATATCAAGAAAGCCAACTTACAACATGATTACTGTCAGCAAGCCCACACCTACTGCTAGTGGTGCAGTACTAAATTAAAGAACTATTTGATAAAAATTAAATAAAATATTTTTAAATATTTAAATGAGTTAAATAAAATAAATTTTTAAATATTAAATAATTTTATTTATTTATTTATTTTTGTTGTAAATAGTGGGATTTAATTTGATTTAGAAAGAAACATATCCACCCATAGAAGAAATTTAAAATATAAAAATTAAAATTGTGGTCCATACAGCAAAAGATCGCGATTCAATGCGAAGAAATCTATTTGAATTATAATGGAATTGCAAATATGAATAGGACTGCATAAGATTCTAAATAATTAGCGTCAAATGGTAGAATTATAAAATCGGTATACATCGAGTTTTGTTATATTTAATGATTCATATAATTATTTATATAGTGATCATTTATAAAATAGTGAATCTCATAAAAAAAATTAATATATGAGATCCACTATTTTACAATAGATCATTACGTATAACAAAATTTATGTGTATTGTATGATCCTATCAAAATGGATTAAAAGTTTGTATTTTAACTCTTTTTGACTTATAAAAATGGCTCAACCAAATCAAAAAAATTTAAACTCCTAATTTCTAAAGTCCAAATAGAATTCTAAAACTAACTTTATTTTTAAGAATTGATATTTTTATAAATTAATTTGATATTTTTATAAATAAATTTTATTTAATCTTGTGAAAATTTTAATTCTCAAATTTAAATGTTAATAAAGCTCGAGTTAATTCCTTTATGCACTTTTACTCACTTTTGTGAGATAAAAATTAATGATGAAGTTATGATTGCTATTGCGAGTTTGAGCACATTAATTTCCTTTAACTATTTAATATTTATTTATCTTATGTATTTTATATTTAAATTTTAAATGTGAACTCATTATTTAATTTATATTTATGGACTATGGATAAAATAGAGATTTGGTATTTGAATATGGGTAATATTATAGACACCAATTATACACAAAATTATAAAAAATAATAAAAATAGGAAATAAGATTTACCTTTGAGTGTTTATACATTTGTATCGATATTCAATACATGGATCTTATTATTTGTAAATAATTTTTTATGTATAATTTGTGCATATAATATTATTCTTTAAATATTATTGCCGATCTTTTTATTAGTTGAATTATTTTATGGTACTTAATTGGTGTTTAAGTTGATTGGTTGACACCCCTAGTTGATATATGTGAAATTAGTAATTGATTTTTATAAGTGTTAAGTTTATTGACTACTTATATTTTTCATTGCAATAAAAACTTTATTTTAAGTGAAGTTATGGTAGAATTCTTTTAATAATGTAATAATCAATATAAATTAAATAAAAGGATCATATAATACAAGTACTAACTCAAAATATGTACATAAACCGTTAAAATGCCTATTTTTCAATGCTTTCTAAAAGATAAAATGCCTAAAAATAGAAAATCTAATGAATTTTCATATGAGACGGAAGTCACGGAACTATTTCATCAATAATGAAATTCAATATTATTATTATTTACGTGATTCATATTCACTCTTATACCACGTTAAACTTTATGATTTTCACATCTTAAAATCGAATGAAAATTTATAATAACGTTCTTATTTTCCTTAAGATTTCCAGCCACACCATTAAAGTTATGAAAAAATTATGTATAAAATCTAGGCTCGTCTATTTGTAATTAATTTTTAGAAATTGATATTTTTATAAATTAATTTGATATTTCAGTAAGCGGGTCCAATTTAATTTTGCGAAAATATCAAATTAGTTTACAAAAATATCAATTTTCATTTTATATTTCTATAAATTAATTTAATATTTCAGCAAGTGGGTTCCATTTGATATTGCGAAAATATCAAATCACTTGCAAAAATATCAATTTCATACAAGAATTGATATTTCCGCAAGTTAATTTGATATTTTCTCATGCGAGTCTCATTTGATCTGACAAAAATATCAAATTAACTTGCGAAATTATCAATTCCTTAATTTTTTTTTTTATACACATAATATACCTCTCTTTCTTATAACAATTTTTTTTAAGGACAAATCTATATACACAACAGTTAAACACTATATCAAAACTACATTCATTTACACCATTAAAAAATAGGGCATGACATGAATTTTAATGTCATGTTTCACTTTTTAATGGTGTAGATGAATACAGTGTTTGATGTAGTATTTAGTTATTGTGTATTTTTACTTATTCTTAATAAGGTCATCTTAACATGTGTTTTAAGGGTACATGTTAAGCACGAAAAACAAGAGATACGACCCACTAAATATTATTTGTTTATATATTTGTATTGAATTCAATATATGGGGTCTACTAGTATATTATTTTTTTATACATTGAATTCAGTGTAAATGCATAAACAAATAATATTTAATGAGTTTCATCTCTTATTTTTCGCGCTTAATATTAAGAAAACCCTTCTTAATAATATCCAAAAATTAAAGGATAAAGTTTATGTCCAAAAATGATATTTGTAGACTTATCCGTCAATACTATCACTACTCATTGTCCATGATCATCTTTTGGAGTGTTCTTCAACCTTTATTATTGGTAAATAAATAGTAAGCTCTTTCCTTTGTCATACCTGTGAGGCCTATTTGTAATAGACCTCATAAATATATATAAAAAAAAAAATATACTGTCCACTTACTATAAAAATATAGAATAATTTTTCCTGATTTATTATCTTATTATCAGAAAGCAACAATTTTGTTTGTTAAGAAATATTTGAAGATATCGAAGTCACGGAAGATCTTACTTTCTTTTGTCAGTATTGCATATAACACAACTTAACATCATATTTTATACTCTCTTTATTTTAAATTATATAAATTATTATTGATTTTAAAAAAATTATTTAAAATATTTTTAAATTTAAAATTAAAATAATTTATTAAAAATTATAAAATAATAATATTTACAATGAGTAATATTTTTAAACAATTTATACTATTTATCATTATATTAATTAAAATTTTAAAAAATTATCTCAATTTTAAATTTAAAAATTTCCTAAATAAATTTTAAAAAATTAACAATAATTAAATAATATAAAACAAAAAAAATACTATAATATATTCAAAAAACCTCGCACGATATTTTTACTTTTAAGTTTTAAGTAACCTTATACTCTTATCTATCCATATCTATATTATAAAGCGAACAAAGCTGTTTAAAGTAATTTTATCTTGTTAATCTTTTTTTGTCTTTAAAAATTTAATTATATTATTATTTAATTGTTTTTATATTTATTTATCTTAAAAAATTTATAAATTTTTTATTTAACCTACATAATTTACGCACAGCTCACATGTTACCTTGATTATTAGTGGTCCAAAGATTACACATTGGATAACTTTCTGAACAACTAGCTACCATTTTCGTCACGTGCAAATTAATTAATTTTCCTCCACCTCTCATTTTTATTTTTTCTTTCGCTAAAAAAGTAATACCTATTATATAGTTAATATAATAATTAATTTTTTTAATTGTTAACTTTGTTCCCAAGTACGAGGATTGAAGCCAACGCCTTGAGGTATTTAATTTCTCATGGCATTTGTCATTTAATACACCGTTTGAGGTTAATTTTCTAATTAATATTATTTCCAAATTGTGGGAATTTATCCGTTTTCTAATTATTAAACCTTAATAATAGCACAGAAAGTCTTGGGAAACAGGGAAACGGGGATTGGTCTAGTGACCGGTTTACCTTTTTTTTTTTAATTTTAAATGACTCTAAAAAAATAAGTCTGATTTTTTGAAACTAATTTTTTTACAGAATACAATAATTTAGATATAATTTGAATGTATATAAACAAATAGTACTATATAATTTGTAAATATTGTTTGTTTATATATATCTAAGTCACGCCTAAATCATTATATTCTTTAAAAATTTTAATTTTAAAAAATGAAACTTATTTTTTAAAAATTATTTAAAAATAAAATAAAAAATTCAAGCAATCGCCAGACCGATCTTAATACCCTACAAGAGCCCATAATAGCAAAGTCGTTGGGAAATAGGGAGGTTGGCTATATATAGCCAAGGACAAAATGGCAAAACTCAAAAGTCATTTATTTGTACTCTTATACTTTTTATGTATTCTCAGAGATTTACTCTTCTTTGAATAATACTTATAGCCCAAAAAGTTGATTTTCTATCGCATCTATACTGTCTATTCAAGGATAAATTATTTTATATTTTTAGAATAAATAAACAGTATATTAATAATCAAAATGATATACTCCCTCCTTTCCATACAAAAAAAAACCTATTTATGGTTTTTTTTTTTTTTAAATCACTCATACATAATTTATTATAATTAATTTTAATTTATAAAATTTCACAAAGCGACTCTAAAAATCCAAAATAAGACCAACACTCACATGTTCTACTATTATGGAACAAGTCTACAATAACACGATGGATTTGGCCCCATTAAATTAAATATAATGTTATATTTATTTGTAAAATACATACTTGGGATTGGACTATTTGTATTAATTTAAAGTTATTTTCGGTTTTTTTATCCCATGATAAGGGATTAATAGTCCATGGATTATTTTTTTATTATTCTCAAGGCTATTTATGAGGGATTATATAATCCCACGATGAATTTGAGATTATATAATCTCTCATAAATAGCTTTGAGAATGATAAAAAAATAATCTAAGGACTATTTAAAAAACTATTAATCTCTCATCATGAGATAAAAAAATTGAAAATAACTTTAAATTAATATAAATAATCCAATCCCAAGTATATATTTTACAAATAAACATAGCTTAAAAGTCTAACAATAGAGTGCGGGGGTTTAAATTTCTGTCTTAAATTACCAAAAAAATTAAAAAATATCTTGTTCCAGCAGCGGGCCCCCCCAATAATGAGCATGACTCATTTTATATTAAATAAAGTGTTCAGTCTTTTTCACATCAAATATAAATACATGATTTTGTTTTGAGCGTTGTACAAATATCATAAAAAAAGATATTTGAAGAACATTGATTTGGAAGCTCAATTTAGTTTTGTTTGAAACTTTGAATCACTTTGCTCTTATCATAATACCGTCGGAGATTCTTCAAAGCAATAAGTTGTCAATTGGAGAATTCGAATCTCTCTGTTCGTTGATGCTCATCTAAGTGTACTGTACAATTATTCTGCGGTAATGCCTTATTTTCGATTTATATTACGTTTAAGTAAATCATACGTAAATACATACACACATATATACATGTACACACACACACACACACACACACATATACATATGCATATATACTAGTTGTATCTATTGGTGAATGATGAAATATTATTAATCACTAGTGCTGTTTCATTTGAAATTCTGCTGTTTACTTTAATCATTATGGTTTGGAAATTTGTGAACTTAATTACTATGGATTAAGATTTGCACGAGATTTATGTATGTGGTTGAAAGGTCATGCGGAGACGAAGATTGAAGTGCTTGTGTTTTTATCTGGAAATTGAGATATTTTTAGTTTTTTTGGTGCTATTTATTGTGTTTTCAACAAGTAGAGTTTCTTTGAACATTACTTTTATATTTGATTGAACTCTGAAAATATATAGTTGGCCAAATTTATTAGACGATAATAGACATATTACTTGTATGGTTATTGGAAAATCCTACTAAACCTGTATGTCTTAGTTTTATTATAGCTATAACCAACTGATGATTTTGTTCCTCTAAGTTTGACTATTCTGTAAGCTGCTATATGAGTGCTATTGCGGCAGTGACATGTCGACTTCAAAAGCTCTTAATGCTGTGCTCTATGGTTGTGAGGAATCTGGTGTATGAACTTGTGATATAACATTTTTAAAATAAATAAATAATAATTTAGTCCTACACCCAAAATAACCACCCAAAAAGCCTCAATCGGTTCGCTCCCCATCTGGCCTTTCGTTTTATTCCCTTTTCCTTCTTACGAGGATAAAATTTTCCTTACTAAAAGAAATTATAATGGCACTCCTGTTTGGGAAGAATCATGGTATTTGAGGTGTTATCGGAAGTAGTTTACTTTCTTAGTCTGAATGTGCACCGATCAAACTGATAAGAAATTTGGTATAATGGATAATTAGAATGCATGATTTCCTTAATGTTTGACATTTCTGATGATGCAGTGAGAGATGGTAGCTTTTGGGAAAACAATGAAGGAAAGACAAATTCAAGAATGGCAAGGGTATGTTTACTGTAGTTTCATTTGTGTGCATTTTGCCTATTGTTTGATAATGCTTCTTTTTACTGATTTTTAAAATAAAAATAATTTTTTTAGTGATATTAATTAGCCAAGTTTTGTTGGTGAAAAGTTTCTTGGTTTGCTATATCATGAAAAAAAATACACTGCTGAATAGATATCTATATAGTACTTAGTATCGTGCTATGAGTGGAATAGATATAAATCTGTTACATTTTTAAAAAGATTAATATTATGATAAATTGATTGACGATAGTCATGGTTGATGAAGTTTATTAAGTGACTTCAAAATTCAAGTGTTAGTTGACTAGCAGAGATGCATTTGTCTCCCATTGAGGAATGGAAGAGATCCTTGAAGATGCATAACTATGGGTGTGTGAAATTTGAATTTCTGACTCTTAGGATACAGAGATTGTGATTGTAAATAAACATCCACAGTCAAATAATTTGAACTAATACAATAGCATGGATATCTGGAGGGAAATAGAGAGAGAGTCAGCAATTACTTTAAGTTAACTTATTTATTCCTATATGGATTATGTCATCACAATGACATATGTTCTTTATAAATGCTTATCTTGCATAAATTTGGTATTTTTCAGATATTACATCAACTACAAATTAATGAAGAAAAAGGTTAAACAATATGCCGACCAAATTGAAGTTGGAGCACTTGAACGTCGACATGTTCTCAAGGATTTCTCAAGAATGCTGGACAAACAGGTATGTTACAATGCTTGTATTTTTCAAAGCACATATTCAAGAATTGATGTACGTGAAAGTCATTCATGGATGCAGCTCTTACTCATTGGCATAATGTTATTGAACACATTAAAGTTAATTTGTTAAAACAAGTGTGCTTTGCAAGTTTCCTGTAGGTGTTTATAGTCTTCAGATCCCAGTATTGGGTGCATTAACAGTACTTGGTATCTTGGTAGTTGAATACCTGAAACTCCATGCCTTATCCTCATTGCTATTCAAACACTTACCTTGATTTTGTTAGCCTAAGTGTACATTAGTGGTAAGAAGTTGCGGGTAATAGTCAGAACCTTGCAACAACTGTATGTGATATAAGACATTAGTCTTTAGAAAGAGCAGAAAGGACTTTTAGATTTAATTAATAACTTAATATGATTCCTCTTATTGATTGTCAGATTGTGTAGGTCTAATAGGATGAGAAAAAGCAATTAACAAGGATTCATGGCTAACTGTCATTTAGAAGATACATTGAAGCAATATTTCTTCTTTTTCTTACTTAGAGGAGAATTATTACAGGTCAATAATGTTCCTTGGGAAATACATTAAGCTATAATGGATGTATTATATGTCATGTTAGTTTTATTAAAGCCTGTACTCCTTAATCCACTTGTACATAATACAATTGAAATCTATTGATTTGAAAGAATAAAAATTTCTACATAAATATATCGTACTTCATCATGGAGAATCTAATGTCTTCTGTTTATTTAATTCATTAAAAAACACCATTATGTTTGTGTATATGATGGATTTCATTCAGTTCGTTAATTCAATTGCAGATTGAAAAAACTGTCCTTTTTATATTGGAACAAGAAGGGCTATTTGCAAGTAGGATCTCTGAACTCGGAGAGCAGCAGGAAGCTCTTCAGGAGCAACCAGATATATCCAAAATCTCTGAACTACGAGAAGCATATAGAGACATTGGGAGAGATCTTTTAAAGCTTCTCTTTTTTGTTGAGATTAATGCCATTGGTCTGCGCAAGATCCTCAAGAAGTTTGACAAACGTTTTGATTATAGATTCACCAATTACTATGTCAAAACTCGCGCAAATCATCCTTATTCTCAACTTCAGCAAGTGTTCAAGCATGTGGTAATATGCTCAAGCCAATGTTTTTGGATCTTCCTTTTGGTGGTCTTGTTTTGCCATTTTCCCTGCTTCAGCGTGTTTTAGATTTTAATAATATTCTATGTTGAACTCTCTGCTTAGATGGAGAATTTCTATCAGGGACATAAAGGAACTTTAGAATGTAGCTTGCTTAGCATAGATAAAATGTAAATTGAGCATTCTCTTACTACCCATGGGACTTGCAGGGGTTAGGGGCAGTTGTGGGGGCGATATCTCGCAATCTTGCAGATCTGCAGGACCGTCAGGGGAGCTACTTATCAATTTATGATCAACCTACCCTTCCTCTCCAGGTTGTCTTCGTCTACTTAGTGATTCATTTTGGTTGAACTTCTTTCTCTCTCTCTTTCCATGCCACCATGCCAAACTGTGCCCCCCCCCCCCCCCCCCCCCCCAACCCCCCCGCCCCCCTAACATACAAAAAATAAAAAAACTTTTTTCGGAGTATTATATCATTTGCTAATTAACAAGTTAATCTGCAGGATCCTGTCATTGACTCAATAAAAGCAGCTGCAGATCGATTAACCCACTCAACAAACTTCCTTCAGTACTTGGGTCAGCATGCACTTATTATGCAAGAGGAGTTGCCCACTCCTACTGAGGAACATGTTGATGATGAAAGATATCATTTTATGTCTCTTCTCCTGAACTTGGCCAACACATTTCTTTATATGGTCAATACATATATTATTGTTCCAACAGCAGATGACTATGCAATGAGCCTTGGTGCTGCAGCAACAGTTTGTGGGATTGTGATCGGTGCAATGGCTGTTGCACAGGTCTTTTCTTCTGTTTATTTCAGTGCTTGGTCTAACAAATCGTACTTCAAACCCCTTGTATTTAGCAGCATTGCTCTTTTTGTGGGAAATGTCATGTATGCACTGGCTTATGATGTCAATTCCATAGCTGTTCTTATAATTGGTCGTCTATTTTGTGGGTAATCAGCTTCCTCTCTCTCTCATTCACATGTATATAATTTGATTGCCAATTGCGCTTCATAGCATTGCTCAAGGATTCATTTAAAAAATTTTGTTGCTAACATTTTGATAGGTTTGTTTTATAGGTAAATTTATACATATATAAATTTTCTCCAGTTTTTGTATATTACTATTCAATTGTGTGAATATGATAACGATGAGATATTTCTGCTGTTTGGTTTTATTCTCATTTACTAGTATTCTTGTGTATAAATTTCTACATAATGTGGTGCCTCGGACAGTTTAATGTTGTAACGTTGCTTTTATTTCTGAAGTAATAAAAATTGATGCTAAGGTTCTAAGCAATTTGGTGAGGGATTAAGGTTAGGAAGGAGTGGAGAAGGCAGTGAATGTGGTGGATAATTTGGAAGGAGTGGATCAGTCAATATTTTGAAGGAAAAGAGATACCTACTGTTTTCCTTATCCTTCTTTTATTTTGGCTTCACGAGGTATTTGCGGGTTCTTTTGTGCGTTTTGTAGACTTATTGGATTATTTTGCTTTATGAGCATAGTGTTGGCAGTCTTTTTGGAGTCTCTTTTTGTAGGATTAGGTTATTATTGAGGTCTAGTGGCATAAGTTGCCTTTTCTTTTCCCCTATGTACAATGCAGCATGTGTAAGTGGGTTTCCCCCCTTTTATCACTTTTTGTAAAACATATTTACTTGTAGAATAAAGTAATGATTAGAGAAAACAAAAAATCCTTAGAAAAAAGTAATAGAAAAGAAAAACTTTTGAGGGTGTAAATTCCTGATTCACTTTACTGCTCAAATAAACTTATTGCAGCAGAACTAAGAGTCTATACAGCATTAGGAATTGAAAGTAATTGCTGTACAGCATCAGAGGTACAAAACAGGAAGAGTGTCCTAGTAATTAATTTTTACCTATTAACTTTCAGTTAGTGGTTCTTCTTCATCACTAATCAAAACTATTCTTTCGCACTCAGCGGGCTATAGCCAGTATATGTTTAATTCGGAGATCTACTGACTTGTTTTCTAAATTACACAAGGGCATTAAATTAGGAGCTTGGGCTTATTCTGATACGGTAAACAGCTCAAGGGAATTATTAGAAATCAAGTATGACCAGCAAAATGTGTTACTGTTGATGTTAATTTTTTTTTTGTTTTATATATTTTGGTTAATATCATGCACAACCCTAAGCAAGTTAGATGTAAACTGATTGCATTGAGGCACATCCACCATCTAGAATTAAGTTTTATATTATCCTTTGACACTTGATCTTTTTTCCTTATTTTCTTTTCCCTGAATTTGCAGGTTGGGCTCTGCTAGAGCAGTGAACCGTCGTTATATTAGTGACTGCGTACCACTTAAAACCCGCATGCAGGCTTCAGCAGGGTTTGTTAGTGCCAGCGCTCTTGGAATGGCATGTGGCCCTGCACTTGCTGGCGTACTTCAAACTAATTTTAAAATTTACAAGATCACCATGAATCAAGTAACTCTGCCAGGTTGGGTTATGGCTGTGGCATGGTCATTTTATTTGGTGTGGTTGTGTATCTCATTTAGAGAACCTGCTCGCCTCATCGAGGAGACTCATATGCCACAAGAAGCGAATGCTGGTGTGTTCACTTCGATCATGCTACTTGTTTTATTTCATTTATAAATACTGCATACTCACAATACAATATATTTCTGGCAAAGATTAAATCATGACTTTTCATTTTAAGTGGGCTATAAGTTCCCAAAAGCTACAACTGGAGATAAGATATAAAAAGGATTAGTCTAACTCTTGCTTTAATCTGTCATAGAGTATATTTTACTTGTTGTACGACTTTGCTCATTTAATACATGTTAAGAGATACTTCATCCTGGTGTAGTTGCTACACTATTATTGGTATGTGGGACAGATTTTGAGATGTGGCAGAAAAACATTTAAATTTTAAATTTTCATCCAAATTACAAATATATTGAAATATAATATTTATTTGTGCTTTTAGTATGTCTTAAAATATATGCCATACACACCAAAAAGAAAAAAGAGTAAGCAACTAAAGGACGACGGAGGGTATGGTGTTTGAGAATTTTGTGGTTTTTCCAAATGCTAAGTTCTTTATAGGTCTCGGCTGGTTTCGTTGTCATATATGGGTTTCACCTGATTAATTTAACATTGATCTGTCAGTTGATTTATTATACAGACAATAATCAGTACCAGTACGCATAAATTTATCGATAAATTGGTTTTTTTTCCTGCTTATTTCAATGTTAGAACAATTTCTGAACTCTAATGGTTTGAATTTTCTGCCCTTGTGGCTGCTATTATATGGTTAGTTCATTAAATCTATAATATAACAACATTCTCAACTTTGAACTACTTTCAGGAATCTAAATTGCGTAAAACTAGTATAGTCTATTTCATTTAAAAGCTGGACACTTTAAGAATCTGGGCCATAATTTCAAGGATATGGCCTCGAAAGGGTAGAGTAATTGCTAGACAAAATGCATCTAGTCTGTTCAGTACACTTGTTAATATTGTTATTATACCGATTTCCTATACAGTTTTGCATAATAAGTTATTTAGTTGACCATATTGAGTGTTGACACAACATTTAAACCAGAAGAAACAACTAATAAACTGGAACTACAAGAAGCTAAATGTCATATCCTCAAACTATATGAAATCAATTTAATATACCCTTAATCTTGTTTGCTTCTATGACTTCCCACAATTTAAGTTCTCTTTCTGCCCTTTCTTCTTTCCTTCACACTCCCCTTTATCCCTTAGTATTTCACTCCTTTTCCTTTATTCTTTTTCGTTTATATAAAAGAGGTACAGCAAACGTTGATTTATGGGCATATAGATATGTTCCCCATAGTTTTGTTAGTTAGGATGTCAGACGTTACTTCTCATTTGGTATCACCTGAGCTTTATTGATCCTCAAAAGGACTAGTTGATTGGTTATTTTGTCAAATCAAATTCAACACATCACTTGAAGGCACTCAGATCAGTTTCTAAATAGTTTTGGCTTAGTTAAAACATCAGGGAAAGTGCACTCAATGAGTCTGCCACCTGGACTTGTTGATTGTCTCATTTACAAAGTTATATAGAAGAGTTCAACATTTTTACTTGAAGAGTTGCAATGCGGTGATGTTTCAGTTCCTTGTCCAGCGCATAGACCTGGCTTGCAGGTTGAAGGAACTTTATAATATGAGAGGCAGAGAGTGTCTCAAGAAGCATGAAGATCCCAAGACTATAAATCTACTCAAATAAACAAATTATATGCCAGGTGTTGAGTATGTCCATACGTAGATGCAATTAACGGAGATTCCAATAGTTTGTTCACAATCACTCCAGCAGTTGCTTTAAAAAGTTAATGAGTTACTGCTTTAAATTATTACAGAGTATTTTTCTTATCAATTTATATGATATTAATTAGGGAGTTGTATCTTTTGCTACAGGTTCAGGAGATAATGATGAGATTGAAAAAGGTATTGCTCATCCATTGCTCTTGAGCTCAGAGGGAAATCAACAAGATGACGATGATGACCAAGAAGAATGTGATGCAAGTGAAGAAGTTCATGTGGATTCTCATGGACCGGCCAACTCTATAGGATCAGCATATAGATTACTTACTCCTTCTGTAAAGGTATGTAATTAGTTCCAACTTCAAGTTTGACTTCATTTTATAGAAATATCCTGTAATATTACTGATTTCATCAATTAATGTTGCAAATCACTATATAAATAATCATAGATTGCATTGGCATGTGATCTCTGTATCCAGCATTGCAAGATTGCCAAGATATAAGAATGTTTGTGCGCTCCCTCAGACAATGTATCAAGCTACCATTCTTCTCCAATTTATAAGAATTCTTTCTCTTTTCCACTAAAGAAATGCTAGAAACTATTCATAACACTTAAAACATATGCACACAAACACAACATGCTTCCTTATCTTGGTTGGCTTGGACCCTTCTTATTCTTTAGTTTATACTTAAATTTATTGAAAAGGCTCCATATCTAGCAAGAGAGGCATTCTACTAAAAGATGTATGAATTACACTAATTTTGACATAATTCTACTATAATATGTGCATGCACTACATATATGCATATATATATATGCTATACTCTTATTGTGTAACAATGTGATCCTTAAATGTGCTGGCCTACAAGCACGTGGCTCAACTAGGACCTACCACAAGTCCTTTCAAAAGTTACCATATGCAATCTGCTAAACTGGTACAATATTCTTAATTGAGTTGCCCAAACAAGAAGAGATAATTTAGTCTGTTATGTTTTTCACCAAATTGTGTGTTCTGTTTTTGCTATTTATATATATATCAAGATCACTTCCTTTTATGAGATCATAGGGTTTTTTCTATTCATCTTTTCACTTGGAAGTTGCACAATAAAGATAGTGGATTTTATTTTCCTTCATCATGTTTAATAATAATGTAACTTTAATTTTTTCTCCGAACTTCTGCTTTTAGAAGAACTACTTGATCTTTAGTGACCTGACATCGTTTAGTACTTATATGTATAACAGTTTATGTTAAATTGTAATGGGAATTATCTAATTCTCTCATCTTATGCTTGCCACTATATATCAATTTTATAAGGTCTCTAACATAAGATACTATTGTCTTATTAGGTTCAATTGTTGATATATTTCATGCTGAAGTATGTGATGGAGATTTTACTCTCTGAATCGAGTGTCATTACCACATACTATTTCAGTTGGTCTACCAGCAAAGTGGCAGTCTTTCTTGCATGCATTGGCCTAACAGTTCTTCCAGTGAACGTTGTTGTTGGGAGCTACATAAGCAACATGTTTGAAGACAGGTAATTTTTCCAATAAGGCTTGCTTTGGATTTACTACAGAAAGTAGAATTCTTATTATTAACGTTTAAGATCAAGTGTATGTAATTCACCTGCAACAATATAAAGTTACAAATTGCTAGACCATCTTAAGCTCTTAGAAAGAGCGCACAATTACCATCCTTTAGCACTCCCCTTCACATGCAATCTCCACTTGCATATGTGGAGAGACAAACCAAGATGCATCACAATGTCCAAATTAGTAGTATGAAGCCATGTAAAATTACCATTTACTCTAGAAGCACATGTTGTAAATGTCCAAAGGCATGGCTCATCTTTGGGATGATCATTACTGGCTGTTATGGACAAAAGCATTTTAGTCTACAAGTGGATGACTACTTTATCTATTAGCCAATTATGTTTTATGTTATCAACAATCTTCACTTGTTGAGAAACAGTTTGTGATGTTGCAATGTAATATAGATGGCCCATTTCCTGTGCCTAATTGAAGTGATAGTAATATTATGTGGATGGGGCTTTCCACTCTGACCAGATATCTCTACATATACGCATATACACAGAAGTAGCTTTGATCTGTAACCATCTGCTAACCCAATTTGCAATCTGCTTTGCAGGCAAATTTTATTGGCATCTGAGATTATGGTTTGTGTGGGCGTACTTCTAAGCTTCCACATAATTTTTCCATATTCTGTGCCACAATACGTCCTCTCAGGACTCATAATGTTTGTAGCTGCTGAAGTTTTAGAAGGTAATTTTTTTTATATTTAATCATCTTTCTTTGTGGAAATAGAAAGCTCTCACAATGACTAAAAGCTAAATTCCTTGTGAAAAGGAAGAAATAGTGGATTTCTTTTTACTTTTTCCTTTTTGTGTTGGATTTTATATATATTAGCAAGTGCTTTGTGGTTTATCTCGTTTCATTTCCTCCTGCTAAAATTTTGTTTTCTACACAGGTGTCAACTTGTCACTGCTCTCGCGGGTCATGTCATCAAGGCTTTCTCGTGGTACTTACAATGGTGGCCTGCTATCAACCGAAGCTGGGACAATTGCTCGAGTCATTGCAGATGCCACAATAACCCTGGCAGGGTACTTGGGTGAGAGTAGGCTCCTGAATATCACCCTACTTCCTTCACTCGTCATTTGCATATCATCAATTGTTGCCACCTGCTATACCTATAACTCGCTATACTGAGACAGTAATTTGGATTCAAACTCTCTCCTCTGGTCCGAAACTATTCCCATATCCCTCATTCTTTTTAAATTCAATTATTGTTCATCTGCCTTAAGGTTATGATCAATTTTTGTCTTCCAAGTATAAATGTCTTACATTCTTTAAGTGAAATTATTCAGTGATCGTCTTCTTTAGGCGTATTCTTTTAGTTCAGTTTGTTGCATCAAGCTACAAGCTGTAGTTGGCCTAGATTTCATTGTTTGAACAAAAATTATGCAAGAGTGGAGTGGCTAATGGCTATGGCCGAGTGTGTGGATCACGCGATAGTAACTTTGTCAAAACAATATATTTGATTTGTTTCATATATTCTGAGGAACCTTTATCAGATTTGCCAGCCTTGAGCTTCAAGGTGAAGCCCACCTCTTGTTGGCATGACAACTGAGTTTTATCATACTGTTGAGTATTTTCTGCTAGTAACATTGATTTATTTAATTTACGTATTATGTTCTGCAACTAATATGACTCATTCAGTATCATATTGATATGTAAGGAAATTAGCAAACTGAAAAATTGTTCTCATGTGCCTTGCAACTATAGTTCCTTGCCTAGACGAAGAAATTTATTACACACAATATGAATCCAGAGTATGGGAAAAGACTGCACCAAGAATCATAAGCCCAAGTAACCACTAATATTTGGGTGGTCCATTTTGTTATTTCTGGTGATACAGAAATTAAAGATTAAAGATACATTTTTCTCTTTAATTAGTCAGATTAAAAATATGAAATCCTTAGATCAAGTGGAGAAACCGAATGAACTTCAAGCGGCTCTGATCGACTCCACGTAAGATTTATAAAATAGGCTCAAAATCAATTGAAAATGAGAATAGTAGAGTAGGCTCTAGTTACATTTCCCTTATCCAGCTTGCTCTATCATGATGTGTGATGATATTTTAATTGAGAAATTTTTAGAAAATTGATATTTTCACATAATATTCTCTCGCATGATCTAAAGTTGGTCCCGTTTTCATGTGAAAAGAGAACATATAAAAATATTAAAAATTATATCTGAAAATAGTGTTCCTCAATTTTTAATGTTGATTATAAAATTTATTTGTGCTTTTATACTGCGGAGGGAAAATAGGGCACATGATCTAAGAAAATAGAATTTTAATGAAATTAATCACCTGTATTGCTAATTTTACAACTCTACATGAAGGGTGTTAAGTGCTATTGAAGGAACGACAAAGAAAACCCAAGATATGTAGGAATTATCCATACTTACCATACTTACCTACGATCAAACTTCCTTTTTCCATGGAATTTTAGTGGAAAAGGCTAGGGATTATCCATACTTAGATCAAACTTCTTTTCCCTGGAATCAATATATGTTAACACATCACCTATAAAGCTAATTCTATGAGAGAGAGAGAGAGTAGAAATATGGAATACAAAATCGATTGCAGATAATCTTAAAAGTCCTAAGACTTATTTTTTCAGTGGTTGAAGGATTGAATTGATATTAATTAGTGACTGCTTGGTTAGTCAAACTAAAAGCATATTACAAAATCTTGAAAAGAATATGACATGGAATATACCTCAAGACCCAAGTTTTATGCCACTGTCACTGGCCTCATATATTCAAAAGTAGGCATATTAAAAATAAAATAAAATAAATAAAGAAGAACTTTATGCTTGATAGAATCTAATATACATGGAAGAAGATAGCTTTACAAGCTTTTCCAGATAAAAGGAGCCATCTCCATGTCGATATGGAATGCGTAAAAAGCAAACAGGCATAAAAAATAGGGATATCCATGGCATAACCCTATAGCATATCCTATTTCCTCAATGGCTTATTCCATCACTTTCCAGTACTTACTGCCATGAAAGGCGAGAACCCTAGCTATAAAGCTCTTAATTGCCAGCTTCACAACTAGCTATAGCTAGGGTTTCAATAAACCAACCAGTAGTAGGACATCTCTCCTGTTGGCAGTTGAGATATCGGTGTGATTAATTAATTAATTAATCATCTGATTATCTGCCAAAGGAGAGTTGCCCTTCAACTGCTTCGGTTTAATAAAATTTAAGAGATTATTTTAAGCAGCAGATTTCATGCAAATGGTATGCACAGAATTAATCATATAAAAAAAGTACTGCATGTACATATGTCGCGTTTTTAGTTTTATGTTAGCTAGCTCTAGTCTATTAGCTAATGGATTGCTTTTACAGTATCTGGATTACTTTCAAAATAAGGTTTTAGGTTGCATGATCTAACTTATCATATCTACATGTTTAACGGTTGTGATGGTTTATTAAGTAGAGTAAAATGTAGAGAGAGCATTCAAGTAGTAGTAGCTATAATTTTCTTTAAATTTTCTCAAAATGGATGATTTGCATAAAGAAACTATCCATCAGCAAAATTTTACTTCATATTGATCGATGCATCAAAGATGCTGATGAATTCTATTTTACCGGCAACAATCTTTTAAATTTTGGCATGTGATTTTTCCTTTTGAGAATTTTTCAAATTAAATTTTATATTATTTATCTCTCTTTATTTTATATTGTTTGACTTGAGTTGACATTACTATCAATAATATATTACACTGAATGCATGCAGTTTAATTTATGCATTCAAAGTTCATTCATTTTGCGTGTATGTTGTTGGGGAGAATTGGGGAGCTCGCACATCACATATACATATGCAAATCATCAACGGTCTAATTACACGCATGTTTGGAACCTATCTTAACTCAAAAGTTTAAGCAATCGAGAATCAATCTTCACCACATCTAGCGTTTAAAGAGGTTCACTTCTGTAGCTTTGATACTAGTTATTGGGAGAGAATTGACGAGCCAGCACATCACGTTCGCGCACAGAAATCACTAATTAACACATAAGTCAAAGTCTTGGATCCATTTATATATTTTAGTCTTCCACTATTTAATTATTATTCCGATGTAAAATTTTAACTCACTTATGATATCCGTGTTCTATCTTTCATTTTGGTTAAATAGTACATCTAGGTTATAGTTAAAGGAAAACTACGAAGCAAAAGGAAATTAAGATCTTAAAGAAAAAAATATATGAGGGTCGTTCAAAGAAATATAAATTCATAATTTATTCCACACATTTAATTAATTTCCTTTCAAGCAAGCATTAGCTAAACAACATAAATTACACAATAATTTTCAAGCAAGCCCAGTATTAATGTGTGATTCGTCGAGTTGATTGCAGCAGCCACAATGTTTTTCAGTTGTATTTTCCCTGCATAAAATAACATACGCTTAAGCTAAGCTATTGACTTGGGTGTGGTGCACTATATACTGGTATTTGTTGTTGAAATAACGGTGTACCGCATTTTACTGTACTGGATTCATGAATCAGTGGTACACCGCTTTTGAATGAATTTATTAATACACGCATATATGAAAATATTAAATAAATATTGGTGGGTTTGGAATTAAATTGGAAGGCTACTTATTATGTTATTTATTAACTTATGATGACAAAATGCTTAAGACATTTGTCTTTTTATATGAAACGATTATTAAATTATGCGAATTCTTAATATCTAGTGTTTTATTTTAAAAAATATTTTAATTAACTTTATTTATAATTATTTGTTAGTGTAGTACAGTTTAAAAGAATAAATTGTCTGGTGTAGTTTTGGTATAACATTTTTATGAACCGGGGCCAATATGACGTAGTGTTGGTGTAAGTTCTTTTGAGATCGATATAATTAGGGCAGAGTATGGTGCGATTTGAAACCCAAATTGCACTCGAAACTGCTTAAGTGCGGTTTAATAAATTCAAAACCGCATATAAAACCGTAAGGTGCTGTTTTAAAACATGTGGTGCTGTTTTAAAAACAATTGAATATATACATATTGAAAAATATATTTTTTTTACAAAAATTGATGGCAATAAAAATATTTTTCCAGTTAATGCTACTTATAAAGAACTAAAAAATGTCACATTGAATAGTAAAGACTCTTCAGGTTATGTAAACTGATAAAATGTGATTTGTCTAACGATTAACAACTTACTCATCATTTACTTTATGAGATTCATGAACAAAGTAAACCATTCTTGTTGACCAACGATAATGTAGCACAAATTTATATATATAAAAAAAACGAGTTGTCAAAGTTATGACATTAATGTGAAATAAAAAGAATATTTTTATAAGCTTAAGAAATAAATAAAGAACCATTTATATAGACTATCTCTTTAACATAAAAAGTATGTCCGCCACCAAATGCCATAAAAAGAAACTCAAAGAGCAATTGAAATCACACATTTATAGAAAAATAATTATGATAATGATATCATTTTGGTGATGGTACGATGCAGTTTAGTTCAGAAATTAAACCTAAACTATAAATTCAATTTTTTAACCCATTTAAGATTACTATATATGCTGAAACTGTTAGTATAATTTTAATTGGTGCAGTTTATATAATTTTTAATATAATTTTAAAGATAAATTAATTTTTTGCTCGTCCTAAGTATAATATCAAATCACTTAGATAAATGCCTGCCTTACGACACCATTATTGTCATCCTTATGTCCACACAGTTTAATGTATTAATAACATGTGAGAGAGTAGACCACACTAAGCCGCCAGATTAAGGTTCTGGACCAAAAGGGTAAATGTTGAAGTGCGTATTATTTAGCATCAATAATTAGGACTAGAAACTAGAAAGGACTATATTGTACCCTCAGTCTGTCTACGTTTGTCTGTAAAGATAACATTTATTTTACGTTTTAATAATTTATTTTTATAAAATTAAAAAAAATTATATTTAGTTATTTTATTAAAATAAAATAAAGTATTTTTATTCTTTTTAAATTTATTCTTTTTATTTTTTAGGAAGGTTATAGAACGACTCATTCCAACTTGAATGGAATGAGTCATTTCACTCTTCATTCTATTTTTTTTTTCTATTTTATTTATTCACCAATTATAATTTTTTCAGTCCAAACGTAACATTAGAATTATATTATTAATTTTAATTCCCTTATTTGTTTTAAAATTTTGAGTTTGCACTATTAATTCAGGATTAAAAAAAATGACTTACCTATGTATGGATTGAGAAAATTGAATGAAAGAAAGAATGTAATGCAAAATAGTGTATTAGATAATAAAATTCATTTCAACGGAATAGATATGAATGATAACTTTACTATCGTATTACACCACTCACTCTCACCAACAATCAAATATATACTTGAAGTACTTTAAAATCGTTTCATTCATTTTTCTATTCTATTTTTTCAATTTAAACGCAATATTAGGATAAAATATTATTTAATATCATATCTTAGTAGATTATAATCCCACTACGAGGGATTAAAACTTTATGAACAAAAATAACCTTTGCTTTTTCTAATATAACTAGTGTATCGGTAAGATCGTGTTCCGACTCAATTCTGAAGTACTGGTATAGTAATGCTCCAACTAGTGTTAAGTCGTTCAAGTATTTGACTTAATTGAATTTAAATATAAAAAATATTATTTCTCATTTTTTGATTGGCGTATTAGTTTTGATCCTAATGTATGATATGATGTACTTTTGTCTTCCTTTTTTTTTTTTGTAGTCTATTAAATATAATGAATACATTCTGAATTGTTTGCCATTTTTTTAATGTACAAGCGAGTTTAAATTATAATGTAGAATATGTTATTATTGATAAGAGTATAATAATCTAAATAATAATAAAAATTATTCATTTTTAAAAATAATTCTAGACAAAACAAAGATGAAAATAGGACTATTTAATCTTAGTATTATTAGTCTTGTGATTATAATTTATGAAAATATTGGTTCCAGATTATAAATTCCAATATGTATCATTATTTGCTACTCCCTCAGTACCACAGCTTATATATACTTGAATCCAATAAAATTAAAATACAATAATAATTAAAATTAATTCAAAATAAAAAAATTTAAAAGAGGGAGAGAGTTATGACAAAAGAAGAAATTAAAAGCATTTATTAACTCAACAACATACAGCACGAATCGTAAGTGTTAAATTGTGACAGCTATAAAGAAGAAAAGTTCATTGTAAGAGGCCAGGGCGGCTAATTTTGCCACCCATACTTTTTGGAAATCAATGGAGAATATTATAAAAATTTGACTTTCTCATTCATATATTCTAATCAATAAAAATTCCTAAAATTAAGAGAAATTTATTATTTATGGTATTACTCTAAAAGTTATGACAAAAAGAAAGACTCGGCAGGCAAATAGAGTCTTCCGATGATTAAAAACTTTAAAAAATGACAAACATTGAAAATGACTTCACTTGCGTGAGCTAAAATTTGAACAGCTTGCTATATTAATGGACTGTCCTATTATTGTTGTCTAGCTGTGAGAAAATTACCTCCAGCAGCCTGGAAATTCTCAACCATTCAATTCCTCCTCGAGATTATTAGCTTGTGGCCTGCATAGAATGATAGTGCCGGCCACTATGAAAGCTCATGACATTGTCTTTTCCAATTTGTTTCTTGCACTTTCCCCGTCTGCCAAGCAATGCACTCCATATCAAGAAGAAAATGACCGATGAGTTCGATGTTTTTATATCAAATATGAATTGCGACCAACGTGGAACGACAATTGATAAAATAAAATAATAATATATGAGTTCTTTTTTATACCCCCTTACATATATTCACGTATCGACATAAATTTGTCTGTCATATATAACAACAATCGTATTAAAATTCATTTTTATTTCTTTGAAAACTCATTAGTCATTCATGTATCTTTCTGTTTCACAAAAAAAAGTTGAAAAAAGTCTTATTTGCACAAACAATTTCTTTTACATATATATATATATATATATATATAAAATATTATTACTAATAATAGTATAAAAAGTCATAACATCCTCAAGTTTAGCAACGGTCATACTACCGGGACCGCCACTACTACACTAAACACACATTTTACGTGAGAATAAATGTGAAAGAAAAATATACGCTAACGAAATTTCCATATGCTTACAAATTTTGTAAGTAGGACTTTTTGTAGAAGGCAAAAGAATAATAATGAAATTTAAGATGCTCTGTACCATAGAAACGGCTGTTTCCTAATCTTACTGTTTCATTATCGTGATCTCAGACCCGTTGACGTTAACTGTTCATTTCGGGTAGAAAATAGCAAGTCCGTTATAGGGTCCCCCTGTGAACTATTTTAATGATTTACCAACTATAAAAAAATGCATAGATTGGTCGTCATTCTTGGGTAAATTTATCAAATGGGTTTCTTTGGAAAAGATGTTGGGAGGCATGGAAATATATCAACTCTAATTGGCAAAACTAGTAATTAGCCCATTGCATTTGTCTTATTTTGTGCAATTGCCCACTGAACTTTTAATTTCTGTAATTGTCCCATCAAACTAATTAAAATTGTTCAATCAGGCAATTCTGCCAAATTAAATTAATAGATGTTAGTTTTATTTCTGACGTCACTTTTTTAATTTTATTTCGATAATGACATGGAAAAGCCAGGTGATTTGTGGGGAACAAAACTCATGCCAAACTCACGTGACTTCCAATCCTTTCTATAAAGCAACGCTTGAAGCCAAATTGTTTCAGATGGCAACAAAAATTGTTCCAAACTACTTAGAGTGAAGGTCTATTTGTATAAAATAATTGGGTCTTTTTCTAGGTATCTCTCTCCTTATTTCGAAATTGTGTGCTATGAAGAATGTCTTCGTCTATCCCTAGGTCTTGTTGCTAGAACCTACATATCTACAAAAGAGAAAACAAAAGAAAAATGATTCTTTGGGTGTCAAAATTACTATGTAAGTATATGATTTTAAGATTTTGATTTATTTTCACAAAAAAATTCTCAGCAACTTGGTTATACAAAAAATATATGATTGCTTGATTTATTTTAGCTTCACTTGTTTAGATTTTCTCAGTATTATTTTTTGTTAATCTTTAATTTAACATTTTTGTTTCTAGTATTACTATATAAGTATATGGTTGTTTGATTTATTTCAGCTTGATTTATTTTTATTTTGCTGGTATTATTTGTTGTTAATTTGATTTAATATTTTTGTTGTTGGGTAAGATGTTGATAAATTCCACGAATTCTTTGGGTGGTTGGTCTGTTGATGATTTTTCAGGTGGGATGGTTGTAAAATCATCCAATGATGAAGTGATAAGTTCAGTAAAATGTACCAGTGATGAAGTCATACTCCTAACTAAGGAAAAACTATTTCATACTCCTGAAGCATGGTGAATAGTATACTCCTCCCCTCACATGAACGTGAGACCATTTGTGATGGAGCCCATAAGAGACCCGCATGCATGTGAGGGAGGGGGGGGGGGGGGTGAGCAAACTATTCACCATGCTTCAAGAGTATGGAATAGTTTCTCCTAACTAAGAGAGTTTAAAAATTGGGTGAAAAGTTACAAAAAAAATAGAGAAGAAAACAATAAAATGGGAGTTGGAAACCATTAAACTAGGTGAGGCATATAGAAAATAACAATTGTGTATTGTAATATTTTAGTTGATTACGTTTGTTGTAATAAGTTTCATTTGAATTGTTTTGTACAACTAAGTGTGTTTATGTTATAAAGTTTTGTGTTATAAGATGTCAATGATTGAATGATTAAAGTTTGAATACAATTAAAAAAAAATCCCCTTGTATTCACTAAGAAATATATCCCATTGTATTCAATTGAATAAAAAAGAGTATCAAAAAGTGATATATGATGTGAGTATCAAACAGTCCATGTGATGTGATGTATGTAAACTGAAAAGGCCCGAATTTTTATGGAATAAAGTGAAAATTTTCTTCTTCATATTTATTTTCTGAAACAGTACGTGGTTAATTTGACAAAAGTTAAAATTAAGGATATTTTATGCAAATTATATTTTGTCGAAAAATATTCGTTTTGTCGAGAAATATTCGATTCGTATGATGACACCGAAATAATTAATTATTGGTGGACCACACAACGAAATATTTGTCGGATATAGAAAATACAGCAGTAACCTTTCAAAACAAAAATTGTCAACGGGTACTATCACTTTTAACTGTTAAAATACCCAGTGGTAAAGGAATAGTAGAACACTGTATTGCACAGTAACATACGGTATTGCACAGTAGCACACGGTATTGCACAGTATTTTATATTATTGAACTGATAAAGTGGATATTGTGCAATATTGATTTTATTGAACCAATAATTATCACATGCACAATAATTCATATTATTGAACTGATAATTGTCATAGTAACATATGCATAGTAATTCACATTATTGAATCAATAATTGTCATTACACAGTAACGTACTCTTTCTTTTATTTATTTTTTGCATTATTGTTATCACTATTATGATGTTGATTTAACTATTGTATTCTATTATTAGTTGATATTTCTGCTAGTATTGTGAGTGTTTAACTCAGAAAGTCAATTATACTACATTTACAACAATTGACTATAATAATGAGTAATTATGAATAATTGCTGAATTATTGTTGAATAATTGAATTTATAAAATTATTTATTTTATATACTTTATATAAAGTCAATTGTTTTGTATATAAAATTAATTGTTTTATATATAAAGCTAATTGATTTATATAAAGTTAGTTGTTTTATATATAAAATTAGTTGTTTTATATATAAGGTTAGTTGTTTTATTAAATGAACAGTATAAATTAAAGAAAATATGAAATGAATGGTATAGATTAAAGATAATGTAATAATTATAGAATTTGAAATGAACGGTGAAGATTAAAGATGATATTTAAATGAATGATTTCGATTAAAGAAATCTTAAAAAATGAAATGTGTGGTATGGATTAAATATTATGTTGAAATATACGGTTTGAATTAAATTAGAAAATCTTGAATTATGATAAGATTTTTTTGCAATAAATAGAGGCATTAACTTAAGAATTTTTCGTAAACTTTCTTGTTTATTCTTTCTTTCACTATCTAAATATCACTTTGTGTAAGTTCTCTCTGAGTGTGCTTAAGCTATCGTGTGTATTTGTGAAAATCTGTAAGAGTGCAAGTATTGCTCAAGTAAGATTTTTCATAATAGTTAGTCAAGTAACCACACACATCACATGGTGTTTATAAATTTTCTTTTAGAAGACTCTTCCTTTAGAAGATTCATTTTGAAATATTTTCTCTTAAAATTTTTTTTGAAATATTATTTTCAAAAGCTATTTTGAAGTTTATTATACTTTATTTTGTACACTACACAAATTTTTACTATCAAATCACTTTTGATGATTTCATACAAGTTGGTATACATCATAAAATTTATGTATGATAATTACTAATTATATATATATATATATATATATATATATATATATATATATATATATATATAAGTTGATCAACCTTTATCAATATCCAGTCATGTGTTAAGGTAAGGGATATCATTTTTTCATGCTCTTAAACTTACTTTGGTAAGTATTGTTCGGTAAAACTTCTTGAAATGATTATATGCTCCTTAATAGTTTGCGCTTTATTTAATATTATTTCTCGTGAATCTTCCTATTTGCTTGAACATTTCTATTGAACTTTAAACTATGGATCTTGAATATCATTTTTGAATTTGACTCCACATCATGTTGATAATTTGGACATTATTTGACTCTGGACAAAGTAAAATTGTAAACTTTCGATATCTTTTATTTATTCTGTTATTCTATTTCTTCTGTTCATCGTTTATATCACTATTATTTATCCTTAAGAATTGAGTTGTTGTAGATATCTTTGGCCTGTGTGCAAAGATAATATAATTAATGAATATTTGTGGTCTGGGGCACAAATGATGGGATAAAAGCGAAATAATTGTTGAGTGTCTTTCAGGGCATGTGGTGAATGTTCTCTTTGGTCTGGGGCAAAGAAAAATTATTGTTTGATATGATCACGACCAGTGGTGTTTCATGTAACAAAAGGGTGATGTTGATTTTTCTTAAAAAGATAAGTTAGTAGACATCATAGTCTACATAATTCTTCTAATGGATTGCTCATTTCACTGTTATTATTGATTTAAAACTTTTTATTTATTATATTCTATCAAGAATTCAACTGTTGAAGACTAATGATAATTTATTTATCGTTATCTTAGTCATGATATTTTTTTTACTGTGCTATTTGAGCTCACCATTTCTTTTTGTTCAATTATTCTTTAGGAAATGAGAATGTAGCTGAGATTAGCTGGAGAATGGAGTGATAGTCCGAGTCTGTAGTTAGTAGTCTTCACTATTTTATAAAATAGAGTGACAATAATAGTGAAAATTTAGTTGTGTATTTTTGAGCTCTATATTATATACTGTTTTGTAATAGTGTTGTGTATTTTTTGGCATCTCAAATTGGGTTATGTAAGCTCAGATTTGGGAGCGTCACATAAACTATCCAAAAATCCCAAACACAGCTGAAATAAACACATTCATTCCACTAAGAAAGGTTGTACCAAAAACAGTCAACTTTACGGATACCATGTACATAAAGAACTTAATTATCATTGCTTTCAACTACATAACCATTTATTCTAAAAACAAACATAAACATTCCAAAAACAAACACAAGCATTCCAAAAACTATTGCATCAGTTTGAACTACATAAAAGTGTCTTAAACATTTGAACTGCCAGAAACATAACTTTAGTCTGCACAATCAGTTTTATGTTTTAATAGCCATATATTCTTCTTTAGTACCCCCCCTAGTTGTATTATTTCTGCCATCAATTGAAATGTTTCCTCCACCTCTAACATTATCTTTTCTTTTTACCTGAGTAAAAAATAAAATATAGTTAAATTTTAGAGTGAAATATTAACTGTTAATTGAATAAACATGTTAATAATCACTCTTACAACCAATTTTGCAATTCTTTCTTGAGTTTGATTGGTTTGGTTGGCTTGATTGGGCTGAGATTCTTGTTGAACTGTAGACTTACACCCCAGCTTGTTATGCCCATACTGTTTGCACTTTAAACACCTCATTGGTGTACCTTTTTTGGACATATTCTTTTTATTCTTTGGTTCTTCAGTTACATCATTTCTTCTATTTTTCTTTGATCTTCCAGCCACCCTCTTTGCAATTAGTGGCAACAAGGTTTGGAAATGAGCCTCCAGCCAATCATTTTTACCGTTCATTAGCTGCAACAAATTATCATAAGACTTTAAATAAGTATCCTTGTAGTACCAATGTGAAACATAGTCTTCTAATGGTCTTTCTATGAATAAAATTTCTGTAACTGCATGATGGCAATAAATCCCAGATAATTGCCAAATTTTACAAGAACATATTTTTTTCTCCATGTCCACTTTATATTTACCATTCATGTCATTGACCTCAAACTGGTGACACCCATCCATTCATGATCACAATATTTTGTCAATTCAACTGCATTGTTCAATTTTTTCAATATTATGGGACATAATTTTTCCTCCCTCTTTAACATGTCATCCATCTTAGTATGGATCCTCCCTATCACTCGTGTATTTATATCTTCAAATATGGTGAGAATAGGCTTATATATAGCATCAAGTATCTAACTATTGAAGCATTCACACATATTGTTAGTGACTACATCACAGTTTGTCCGAGTTTTGA
The DNA here is from genome assembly GCA_947179155.2 of Hedera helix. Lineage (NCBI taxonomy): Eukaryota > Viridiplantae > Streptophyta > Magnoliopsida > Apiales > Araliaceae > Hedera > Hedera helix. The sequence goes on along the minus strand of OX359264.1, from coordinate 7,188,763 downwards.
AATAGGCCTTACTCCACATTTTTGGTTGGTGCTTAAGTAAGGCAGTATGAACATCTTTTAATTTTTTTTCTTATGTCAGTCATAACTCTTCTAAATTCAACATGATTATTTGTCCTTGAGGCCTTTCAAAACATGAACTTTAAAGCTTGTCCTGGGTATAATTTTCTTCAATTAGTATAGATGTGTCTTACACAACATCTATGCTCTGCTTCAAGTATTATCTCATCAATAGCAGCATCAATCCCTAACAAGACAAAAAAAATGTAAGCAATATGTATTAGCAATCCTAAAATGAATGTTATATGTATTAAGAATATGTATTAACAGTCCCAAAATTAACCTTGGTCAGTAATAACTGTTAAACATTGTATTATTGATTTGATGATAAGATCTAAGGTGCCAAATGCATTCAATAGTAGAGTTGTAAAGTCCTTTGGTTGTGTATGATGTACAAGGACTTAGTTAGATAAGATCAAAACTGTTAGGTTGATCTTTTGGATATGAATGTATTGAGTTGTAAAGTCCTTTGATTATTTATGATGTACAAGGACTTAGTTAGATATGATCAAATCTGTTAGGTTGATATTGTGCTATATCTGTTTAGTCAGTCTGATCGTAGAATGGACTCTACGACTCCAAGCAATGAAGACTCAACGATTCAGTCTGTTCGTAAATTGTACTCTACGACTTCGCACAAAGAAGACTCAACGACTAAGTCTGTTCGTGGAGTGGACTCTACGATTCCATACCAGAAAAACACTACGATCAAGGAAGAAGCCCAAGCATAGAATGGACTCTACGACCAACAGAGTAGTCGTAGAGTAAAACTCTATCGTAGAATTAAGCTAACAAGAGACATGTAAGCAACACTACGATCAAAATTTAAAAGTCCTGATGACTGTTCTCTTGTCCTATAAGGCAGAAGCAACTTCGTCAAGAAGAACAATGTGCTTCAATGTGTCAGACAAACCTTTGCCAAGAGCCTAAAGTCAGAAATATTAGAGGACTGACTAAAGCATGCTATGCAACAGAGAGGAGACTTTCAAGGTAGTAAAGTCAAAAGATGGTGTCCTATCAGCCATATTTCTATGGAGGACCAAACGACTCTATGAAAGTTGGTAGAAATCTACGACTGTCATGTCTTGTCCCAAGGAAAAAGGAAACACCTTTTTGGACAATATTTGCAGGTCAATTAATTCTTCGTCAAAGCATTAATGAACCAAATGAATATAATATTCAACAACCCTACATTGTGAGGTAAAGGACAAAAATTAAAGAAAAGAGCAGATTTCAAACGGGAAGAAATCAAAAGATTATATAAGAGAAGCTCAGATTCAATATTGAAAACATGCATTACACAAGAAAGAAAGAAATTCGCAAGAGTTCGAAAAGATCAAACTGAAATGAATCTTGCCTCGCTATTAAGTTCTTTAGAAATTTATGGAAAACGCAACTTAGTAGCACACCAAAACCATCACTACTCACGATAAGAGTTCTTAGTAAACTAGAGTATTCAAGTCTGCTGGACTTGAAGAGTTCTTAGTGAACTAGAGTTCCAAGACTGCTGGTCTTGAAGGAATCTTAGTGATTCGAAAATTGTAATAGTATCCTTAGTGGATTTGCTGCTCAATGAGCATAACAGTGGAGTAAGAGTCTTGTGAACTCTGAACCACTTAAAATCTGGTGTCTTTCATCTTGTATTTATTAATTGCTATATCTGCTTGTTGAATTTTTACATTAACATTTTAAAGAAGGGGTAACTAAATCATATTCCGCTGTGCTAAACTATCTGATTAATAATTCATTTTTTATTAAAAACCAAAATAAGGAAAAAGTTTTAAATAATCTATTCAACCCCCCCCTTCTAGATATCTTTCGTGTCATTGGGAATTAACAATAACAGTTAATCCAGCTCCAAGGTCCATTCCAATATCATCAATTAATAATCTGAGAAACCAGCTCCATGACTCTTTGTTTTCACTCTCAATTACAAGCCAAGTAATATTGAACATTTGGTTGTTCCCATCCCTCCCCATAGCAAACAATAACTCTCATCTATAGTATGTCTTAAGAAAGCACCCATTAAGTCCTATAACAGGTCTACACCTAGCTAACCATTTTTTTAATTGCATCAAAATAAATAAAAAAAAACCTTTGGAACCTAGGTGGATTACCTAGATCACTGCATATGCTTATATTGCTATTAGGATTAGTTTATATGATCTCTTGGCCATAGTTACAAACTCTTTCATAATGTTATTTCAAAGCATGCTCAATCTATGACAAAGCTATTTTCTTGATAGCATATTGCAATTCCCTCAATTGCATTCTTGGTTTTGATACGATTATATTGCCAAACTTTTTAGCTAGCTACTTTGTTCTCATTAACTTGATCTTTATAACTCTAATGCAATGAGTGTCTTCAATGCTTTTTTATCTTAAATGACCTATCCCTTTCCACATAACTGGCCCAAAAATTTCATGGACAGTTATTTTCACATATTGCTTGTATTCTTGTCTTTTCATTAACAAGTATAGTAATAATCTTCCCCTTACCCACAACATAGTTCACTATAGTCTCTCTAAGCTGCTCAACCCCAGTGAATGTTATCATCGGCTAAAATTTTACATGTTTCATTGGGGTGTTAGGGTTAAAAATAGGATAAAATTTTATGGTTTTTCATCCTTCCACTCACTATTGCTACTGCTCTTTAGGCTTGCAAGGACATCCTTATCTGAGTCCTCATATTCACTGTTCTAGGTGTCATCCCAACAGTCCCAAACATACCATCCTATTCATCATTAGAGAAAATAGGTTCTTTATAACCATCGTTAATAGTACCAGCCTTTGCATTATTTTTTTTTCCTGAAGTATCAGCCTTTAAAGTCTTTTTTCTTGGTGTCCCAACCTTTTTTCTTAGAGTCCCAACATTTTTTTCTTGGAGTCACAACCCTTTTTTCTTGGAGTACCAACTTTTCCTTTTTGTTTGTTACTAGACATTTTTTCTTTTTTCTTGAGTTTCTTGCAGTTTGAGTCCTAGTTATAGAGTTAGCTTCAGTCCTAATAGATTCAACATTAACTAGTCCATGTTATACAACTGTGTCATCATCTACCTTAACCTTAAATTCACACTCTACTTCAAGCTCTCTTTGCTTCGCACTCTTGATGTGACGACCCCAAATTCGAATTCTTTAACCTTAGGTTTGGTTCTCACTGTGCAATACTTACTAACAATTAAATACATATATTGTATTTAAACTTCGCGGAATAATACAAAAGGTTCCTTATAAAAATGCTACACTTCCCAAGGTCGATTAACCTTAATCGTACCATTACATATCTTAAAGGAATACAAAAGATTTACAAGGAAATTACATAACAGTAATTTAATCTAGCATGCATCTATTAATCTACGCGTTTACTTTTCCCTTGCATTTGTCTTGTTTAGAACATTCGGGTTTAGCTGAAATTAAGTCATGATATAGTAAGAATGAGCAACTAAATGACTCAACAAGTTTATAAACAACAACATACGATATATCATGATGAAAAGGAAAATAACATCAGGGCTTTCAACAATGAATAACAGTTGCGAAAGAAATCAAGAATCAATATTTCAATATAAGAAGAGATTGACTCTTTACTGTTGAGTGGTCTTTAGTGACCATGAACTGCTACTAAGGTAGAACAGACATACATATATCTGACACCTCGAAAAACGGGACACTCGAGGGGATCAGCCTCTCGAATCCTATGTATATGCATAACATTTAGATTTCTTGCGCAAATTCGGTTTTCCGACAAATAAAAATCCCCTTTAACTAGGGTTGTTCATTCTCAGTCTTACTATAAGAATCCGTACCAACAATTGGTTTGGATAAACTTTTAAAATATTCAATTTGATGAATTTAAACATGCATTGTCTAGCCGAAACAATTAGCTTAGACATTCTTAAACAGTTCTTGAATTAATGAACTATAACATTTGCAAACACACTATGTGCGAATACAATAACAAATAATGATGTGAAATAATTTTAGATAATTAATCCACTTTAAGCTCTGTCAAATAACTACGAGTGTAGATACTTGCTCAATAATAGTTGAATTGCTCAATGTAATTACAGTTGAAGAAAACTTGCAACAATAAATACAAGTTAGGGTTAAGAAGAACTTGCCTCGTGCGTCGTCTACTGCTAACCTTCTTAATTTAATAATCATTGTACGGACCTAATAATTAAATCAGTTTGATCTTAAATTAGTATCATATACATGTAAGTATAATGACTTTAATAACTCTTGCGAACCACATCATTGAATAATTACGTGTACATAAACACTTAGAAAATATTATCACTACTTGATAATATTTCAAATACAAAGAACTTATATTAACTATTTAATATAGTTCAAACAATTATTTAATATTATTAACAATTTAATAATATTTTATTAGTCTTGTGGTATTATTCATCATTTAATAATACCTTATAAATCTTCTAAGATTAACTAATATTATTAATCATTTAATAATATTTTATTCATTATCTAATATTATTAACTATTTAATAATATCTTATTAAGTATCTAATATTATTAACATTTAATAATATTATCTAATATTATTAATCATTTAATAATATTTTATTAATTATCTAATATCATTAATCATTTAATAATATTTTACTAGTTATTTAATATTATTAATCATTTAATAATATTTTATTAATTTTCTAATATTATTAATCACTTAATAATATTTTATTAGTTGTCTAATATTATTAATCATTTAATAATATTTTATTCTCTTATTAATATTATTATTCATTTAATAATATTTTATTTACTTTATAATATTATTTTACTTTTAATAATATTTTAATAATTTTCTAATATTATTATTTATTTAATAATATTTTATTGATTTAATTTATATTATTAAATCTTTAATAATATTTATCCTCTTTTACTTATTAATTCAACTATTCTTAATTTTAAAAATACACTTATTGAGTCCAAAAATAATAAAATATTTTTTGGAACATTTTTCAATTTTCTCACCCGGACCGACCCGACTCGACCTGTCCCGGCAAAAACTGGGAATCTGGCCCAGTGCCGCCGGCTCTCGGAATGAACTAATTCCAGCGCTGCAGGCACTGAAAACAGAATGCCTGAGCGCTGCTGGCGCTCAGTTTTGAACTGGGGTAGCGTCGTCGGCACTCGGGTATTTCGTTTCCAGAATTTGATAAATTCCAACTTGAGTTATTTTGAATAAAAACTTGTACTAAATGAAATCTACACATCCAAATAACACCAAATCAGTGTTGATGTGTTCTTAACTTCTTGTTTTACAATATTCCATGGTTCGATCGTCTTTTTGAAAACATTTTACATGAAATTTACGGATCGAACCATCTAGGGTTTAAAAATGACATCATTTGCGGTAAAAGCTATAACTTCTTCGTTTTTCAATATTTTTGAAAGCTTCACATTGGGTTTTATTTAAAACTCATATATCTAACTTTCTAGCCATCAAAATCCAATTTCCAAATTGTACATTTCAAAGTACAACATTAAACACAACATGCTTAGTTAGGTTTCACCAATAAAAATCAATATGAGCATTTCTTGCATTTTTATGCAATCTACACATACCAAAACATGATATAACCACATCAAGCTATGAATATACATATATTACATAGTTAAATACTTCTAGACCATCAAAACGAGTTTTGATTGGTTAAAAATAGATTTTAACCGTTCAAAATCGTTCTAGACTACAAAAATAAAATTTAAGAAGGTTAGAGCACTTTTAAACCTTTGAGACTTGTGTGCTCTTCTCCTCCTCCTACCAAAGTATGTAGTGAAGCTTTGTGTCATCCACCAAGCTCAAGCTCTAGCTATCTTCTCACAACTCTCAAGTGTTTCTTCATTTTCTCTCAAAAGATCTCTATTTATAGTCAATTGCTAATCCTTCATTAACCTTACTAATTCACCAATGTTGGTGAAATTAAGGCTTAATTGAGTTTACTATTGCATGGATTGACTAGGTGAATGACAAGGTTTGGTGAGCTATTATGACATGGAGTGAATTAAAAGCAACATGAAGCAACACACCACCCCCTTGTGGGGCCCACTTTGGCCGGCCAACATGGCCATTTTTAGCCATGTTTTTATTTTATTTTATAGCTTTTTAAGTGCATAAATACACACACACACACACACACACACACATGTGCTCAATTGTTGACCAATTTTGACTTCCTATTGGGCTCCACATTGGACTCCAGGATTAAATATATTGGGCTCCTCCGTTTAATTTGGTTGGGCTCAATTTAAATAACACATTGGGCTAACATTAAATAATCTATGTTATATTTAATTAAATCAAGCATTGGGCTTGTTTAATTAATTACATGGGCTTTGTTTTAATTAATTACATGGGCTACTAGGTACGTTAATTTGACCTAGTTTAATTCCCCATTTGGATTTAAAATATAATCCAATTAGACTTGCTTTAATTAATTTTAACACCTTACTTCATTGCTTTAAATAAATAAATACATACACAAGTATATTCATTCAATGATCTAATACACAATTAATTAGTACAAAATTTTTAAATTCATTGTTAATTATTTAATAATCATAATTACAATGTCTAATGAGATTCGTGGTTATTACACTTGATTTCTATTTTTAGTTGCCCAACCTTGATCAAATCTTCATCTCCATCAACATCAAAAGGATCACTGATTTCATTCTCTATTTTAGTGTATGTTTCACTTTTTGCTTCCTCATGCACTAAATAATCACCTTCCTCTTAATCATTATCCATCTTAGGCATAGTTGCATCCATGGTGACTTCAACCACATCAATCTCTACATCAGTTAAATCTTTATCAACAAAATGATCACAATAAAGATCAATTGAACCAGTTTTTTCAACTTCTTGAATCAGTAATCTTACATTATTACCATCATGTATCAGTTCTAAACTAATTTCCAAACTCATCTATGATATCCTAAAGTAAATATCAACTTCTTTTTATAGCATAAATGCTTGGGTAAATTCAATAACTTCTGAACATTTAACCAATCACCATCAACATCATGATAATATTTACATGTACCTTGATAATGGAATATGGGTGCGTTCACAAATTTGCTCTCACGATTCAGTTCAATTGAAAATAACCCCATCTGCAATCAACAAATTTAAATTTAATTTCAGTCAGAAAATCAAAGTGGTAAACCATTCTACAAAGCTAACATCTCGTTATACTAAGACTCATGTGAATATTTTAGAATTGGGGTAAAAAATTGAATGTCCAATAACAACTGCATTACATAATATGCCTTAAAAAAAAGGAAATGGTTAAATTCACAACAAAATTGATATTTTTACAACAACCCCTCTCACATGGGTGTGGGGTCTACTTACTGTTCATGTGAGAGGGTTATTGTGAAAATATTATTTTTGTTGTAAATTTATCAGTTCCCTAAAAAAATCCTAAAGCACAACAAATGAGATCAACTCTAACATATTTTAAAATTAAAAACCCATATACAGATTAAACAAATCTCAAAAGGCTAACACATTCACATTATTAAATCAAAAGCCTTAAAAATTATATTATCAAAGCCCCAAATTCCATGACAAAGTGCTTTGCATTTCGTGTTAAATATAACCAAAAAAAAAATTCGCACTTACAGACTATTTGAAACTTCAGATGTCTTTGATTAACAGCTTTTCTTTGATTAATAACCCCTGATTGTAGACCGTTGTAAATCGAAGAATCCTTGACGAATCCTAGCCACAAAGATTTCTTTGATTCTGGCAATAATGAACCCTAGATTTCTTGTACTACAAAGATTTTTTTGATATCTCCAAAATTCTCAGATAGTTTATCGCTTGCCTTCTTTGATAAAAAGGATTGGAAGTCACGTGAGTTCGACATGAGTTTAGTTCCCACACAAATCACCCGACTTTTTCATGTCATTATCGAAATAAGAAAAAAGTCACGACGGAAATAAAATTAACGCCTATTAGTTTAATTTGATAGAATAATCTGATTGAATAATTTTAATTAGTTTGATGGGACAGTTATAAAAATTAGAAGTTCAGTGCGCTATTGTATAAAATAGGACAAGTACAGTGGACTAATTGCTAGTTTTGCCAACTCTAATTTTATATCATTTCTTATTAAAAAAACAAAATTTGCATTTTATAAATGAAAGGGTCAAAGGAGTGTATTAGACGACCATTCCCTTAACGTAACGACACTCCACATTTCTCTGCGCTAAAAAATTCAAACATATAGAGCACATTTGGTGATGCTAGCAAGAACGGAAGAAAAGGAAACTCAAATAAAGAAAAGTCATGTGTAGAGAAAGAACAGAGGAAGAAAAAATGCAATCACCTTGCATTGGAGAAGCCTCGGCGGCCTGCTTTCATGGTTGCTGCCCGAGTCCCTTTCTTGGCCTGCCTGAACCTCAAAGTTCCACCACAAACAGCACAATCACCTCGCGGCATGAATTTGCCGCTTCCACAACTTCCTCTCTGCATCCAAATACCCAATTCGCTAACCATGAATCTCTCCCATCAATGGCAGAACTATTTTCCAATTTCACCAAAGCTTATCCATTATACTTGCAAACTTATCTAGCTGATCAAATTCGAGCCCGAGAGTATAATCATCTTTCCTTGTCAAACCATACGTGCCTTGATTACATTGGCCATGGCCTATTTTCTTACCGTCAGCAACAAAGTCATTACTCTGCAGCTTCAATTGCCTCTGCATCATCATCATCACCTCCTCCTCCAAGCCAGAATTTTACTACTTCTAATGTACCCGTCTTTAATATTTTAAATAAGTCGGTGAATTTGTATTCCCAGATATCATATGGCGGCCAAGAATCAACATTTGACTCCATTATCCGGAAAAGAATCATGAGCTTTATGAACATCTCAGAGGATGATTACTCCATGGTGTTCACTGCCAACCAATCATCTGCTTTTAAACTTTTAGCAGACTCTTATTCTTTCCAGTCTAATCGAGAACTTCTCACTGTTTATGATTATGATAATGAGGCCGTCGAGACTATGATTGACTGCTCGAAAAAGAAAGGTGCCCAGGTAATGTCGGCTGAGTTCTCATGGCCAAAAATGAGGATCCAGTCCAAAAAACTCAGGAAGATTGTAGAGAGTAAAAGAAAGAACAGAAAGAGGGGATTATTTGTTTTCCCTCTTCAGTCTAAGATGACTGGAGCACGATATTCATATCTATGGATGAGCATGGCACAGGAAAATGGGTGGCATGTAGTGCTTGATGCTTCTGCATTAGGAGCCAAGGACATGGAGACCTTAGGCCTCTCTCTCTTTAAGCCAGATTTTCTCTTTTGCTCATTTTACAAGATTTTTGGGGAAAACCCATCTGGGTTTGGCTGCCTGTTTGTGAAAAAATCTAGTGCTTCGGTGTTGAACAATTGCACCACCACAAGTATAGGGATTGTTAGTCTTTTGCTAGTTACAGGACCATGTCAGTTTCTTGAAAAGCCATCCAATTCGGACATAGAAACTGAACAACAATCATCAATATCTGAATCAAAGAAAGATGACTTAGCTCTGCCAAGTTCATCCTCGAGCTCAGAATCCGTTCGGCAGATTGAAGAAACCCGTGAGTTGCGAGAAATACAAGAATCTGAAGAGAAACAAAAGCAAGTATCAGTCTCTGAAATTGTTGAATTAGATAAGCCCCTCAAAACAAGCCAATCCGGAAACAAAGAATCCAGTGGGATTGAGATTGAATTTAGAGGCTTGGATCATGCAGATTCATTGGGCCTGATACTGATCAGTAGCAGAGCAAGGTACCTAGTCAACTGGCTGGTAAATGCCCTGATGAGTCTTCAACATCCACATTCAGAAAATGCACTACCCTTGGTTACAATATACGGACCAAAGGTAAGATTTGACCGAGGACCAGCCGTGGCCTTCAATATGTTTGACTGGAAAGGAGAAAAGGTTAATCCTGCACTTGTACAGAAACTAGCTGATAGGAACAACATTTCTCTTAGTTGTGGATTTTTAAAAAACATTTGCTGCTCGGACAAGCATGATGCGGACAGAAATTTACTGGAGACAAGAAAACAAACATTGAGAAATAAAAAAGAGAGAGCCGAGTTAGGTATATCCGTGATAACAGCTTCACTTGGGTTCTTGACAAACTTTGATGACACTTGCAGGCTCTGGAAATTTGCTTCCAAGTTCCTGGATGCAGACTTTGTGGAGAAGGAGAGATGGAGATACATGGCTCTAAATCAAAAGACGGTTGAGGTGTAGGCTATACTTAATATTGTTTTTCAATTTTTCACATGCCAAGGTCTAGTTATAGAATATTAAATTTTTCATTCCTTAAACATAATTGGTTTGTTCATTTATTTTGAGTCAATCTGTAAATTCAATGAATGTATTACCTATCACTGGCCTTGAAATCAGATCGTTGAGATTTGAGAGGACACTTTAGGATCTCCTAAGAGTGTTAACTGCCGTATTACAATTTGCTAATTCCTACTAGTGTAGTTATTGGCATTATATAGCCAGTAGGAATGTTTTCCCAATTCATATTGCTGAGTGGCGACTACTTTACTGAATTAGCTCTAATCACACGCGTAACTTTGGGATTCGGTAAAGACTAAATACGGTCTGAACTGATTTCATTCTCGCTCGAACTTGAAGTTTCTGACATACTTGTGGGTTGTTTGACATAGAAGTTTGATAATATTTAGTTACCATAACAATTTTTCATCAGCTAACAACATTAATAAAAGATCATTCTGTAGATACGAAACGGATCAGATACATACTTTCACCCACAATTAGGCTGTGTTCTCTCTCTCTCTCTCTCTCTCTCTCTCTCTCTCTCTCTCTCTCTCTCTCTCTATGATTATTAAGTTCTATAATATTATCCATCCACTGTATATAAATGGTTGAACTCTATGCTGTCAAACATAGTAATTTGTAATTTTGTTTTTCACATGGGTTTGTCAAAGTATCAAGTTCCGAGGTTAGGCTAGTTAGGCATGTAGGACTTTCTTATTCAAAGCAGCAGTAAATGAGTTTGTCTAAAAAGTTAGACTGTGCTTAGTAAGTAAATGTGTTCACATTTAAATATTTGATAAGCCATGCATTGTACTACTTTTATAATCATCCGGAAATCAAATAGCAAGTAATTGATAATAGCTTCTGTCTCTCTAACTAAAATATATCTGGGTCTCTCAAATTAGGAGCAACTTGTATGCAATAGTTAGCTTCGTATAAAAAGAGCCTTGAAACCCAACATATTCTCTTGTTCTCTCACAGCAATGAGAAAAGTTTGATGAAAAATGGGAGAAGTTCATTTTCATCGGCTACAGTGATGAATCAAAGGCCTATCGACTTTTTGATCCAAAAACTAACACATTGGTGATTTCACGCGATGTCCAATTTGATGAAATGAAAGCTTGGGAATGGGACAATAAAGAATCCCAAGAAGCAAAATCAATTGGCTCTATTACAACAACAAATCGAACATAGTCAAATCCACATGACAGTCCATAATCTCAACTCCTAGAAAATGATTCGGACACGGAGTCACCTATCAGAAATGTACGCTCATTAAGAGATATTTATGACTCGACCAACATTGCATTTTTATCTTGTGAGCCATACAATTTTGAAGAAGCTGTAAATGATGAATTTTGGCAAAAAGCAATGGATGAAGAAATCTCAACAATTGAGAAAAATCACACATGGCAACTTGTAGACTATCCTGAAGAAAAGGACGTGGTTGGACTAAAGTGGATCTACAAGACAAAATTCAAGGAAGACAGGTCAATTCAGAAGCACAAAGCACGAATTGTGGCAAAAGAATACTAGCAACAACCGGGGATAGACTTCAATGAAACATTTGCACTTGTTGCACCTATGGAAACAATACGAACAGTTTTGGCATTGGCAGCACAGTTGGAACAGCAAGTCTTCCAGCTTGATGTTAAATCAGCCTTCTTGAATGGTGAACTTGAAGAAGAGTCTACATAGAACAACCACAAGGCTATGAAGTTAAAGGAAAATAAAATATGGTGTACCGACTTTGAAAAGCTCTCTACGGCTTGAAGCAAGCCCCTCAAGCATGGAACAGTAATATTGACAAATATTTTCTTCAAAATGGTTTTCAAAGAAGTCTGAGTGAGCCATCATTATATGTCAAAATTAAAGGTACAAATGATTTTATCATTGTTCGTTTTTGTGTTGATGATTAGATATATACAAGCACTAATCTGATGATGCTAGAAGAATTTAAAAAGGCTATGATGAAAGAGTATGAGATGACAGATTTGGGCCTCATGATATATTTTCTTGGCTTCCAAGTGCGACAATCAAAAGGAGAAATATTTATTTCTCAGGAAAAATACACTGAAGATTTGCTCAAAAAATTTAACATGTCAAAAAGCAAGCCTGTGACAACACCAATGGTGACAAATGAAAAGCTTCAACAAGATGATGGAGCAAAGAAAGGCGATGCTTCATTGTATCGCAACCTAGTTGGTTCTTTGATGCATCTCACGAATATTAGGCCTGACATTGTCCATCCAGTTAGTGTAATATCCAGATTCATGAACGAGCCAAGTCAAATTCATTATTCCGCTGCGAAGCAAATATTATGATATTTTGCAAGGTACCAAAATTTTTGATGTCAAAGAAAAAGACAACAGTTTTGTTGGAGACACAGACAGTGATTGGACAGGATCCATTGATGATAGAAAAAGTACATCAGGCTATCTATTTTTCATGGGCACAAAACCAATTTCTTGGTCTTCAAAGAAACAAAAGACAATTGCTCTTTCCTTAGCTGAAGCAGAATATATTGCATCTACAAACGCTGCATGTGAAGCAATATGGCTTAGAAGAACTTTTGCAGATTTAAAGCAAGAATAGATGCTGCCCACAACTTTATATTGTGACAACATGTCTGCTATTGCAATGACAAAAAAATCCCGTGTTTCATGCAAGAATAAAGCACATTGAGATTCGTCGTCACTTTATAGTAGGACTCTCTTATTCAAAGTAGCAGTAAATGGGTTTGTCTAAAAAGTTAGGCTGCATGCTTAGTAAGTAAATGTGTTCACATTTAAATATATGGCTATGTGAGCCATGCATTGTACTACTTTTATAATCATCCGGAAATCAAATAGCAAGCAAGTGATAATAGCTTCTCTCTCTCTAACTAAAATATATCTGGGTCTCTCAAATTTGGAGCAACTTGTATGCAATAGTTAGCTTCATATAAAAAGAGCCTTGAAACCCAACATATGCATGACCTAGGCTTTATTCTGATTTGTTAAATGGGAAGGCCATGAAAGAAGCTTAAGAGTGACAAATATAAGAAGATAAACCGAGTAATCTATCTAGCTATCTAAGGATGAAGCATTGTTTGCTTCAGCGCACTCAACCAAACCTCATCTTTCCTAACCACTAGCAATGATTGATTCCTACTGAAGTTGCAAACCACTGCAAAAGCTAACGCTGTTTGTGACTATTGTTACTAATTCTTCTTCTTCCTAATTAAAAAAAAGGCTGCTGGTGTAACCTAATCATTACAATATCTTGATTCATCTTTTTCTCAAAACTATATCAAAAGTTCGTTCTTCCAACCAATTACTCACAACTCTAGACTACCTAAATATCCGCAGTTTGAATAAACTTTAAAGATCTTTCTTTTCTAGTCTATATTTAAAAGCTCATACTTGAAAGGTGACATAGAAGACAACAAATTTTCCCGGCAAATCTATTCAATTTTGATGAATAAAACACCAAGTCCGCTTGGGCCGATCGAGTAAATACAAAGGCAGTCCAAGTAATGTGTATAAATATATAATAAAACAAAACTTGATTTTTTGGTCTGCGTCTTTAATCTTTGGTATGGAACTAGAATTTAACTACAATTAAAATACCTTTAAATATGCAAAGAAAGAAAGAGAAAAAAGAAAAAAGAAAAACTGATATATTAGTTATTAAAATTTATTTCAGATAGATAGGAGACCTTTAGTTCATTAATTTTAAGAAAAAAAAATGTTCACTTATATGTTAGTTATTAAAATTTAGCTACCTTTTAAACTGAAAACCATGATTCACTTATATATTAGTTATTAAAATCTAGTTACCTTTTAAACTGAAAGCCATGATGAGAACTTATTATTCTACAACAATTATATCTTCTGCGGAAATCCTTAAACATCAAGTTTAGATTTTTAATTTTACTCGTATTTGAACTCTAAAAAATATATATTTAAATTCAAAAAGATTGAAAATTAAAATTAAATATTAAATTTAAAAACTATACAAAAATTGAATATTAAATAAAAAATAAAAAATAAAAAATACATTACTACCATTGTAACGACCCCAAATTCGGACTCCTTTAACCTCGAATCTGGTCCGTTAAAAGTAACCTCAATCCTGAGTTTAAACTAATTATATTAAACTCATAAACAATAAGTTAATACAATTATTACTATAATCTAGGTATTAAACTTTAAATGAATTCAAACGGTATGTTTCAATACAACCTTCAACTCTATTCCATTCCAGAATCGCAATCTTTAAACATTCTATTACAACTTTGAGATCATATGTATAGTGACTCAATTACCCTATCTATTATCCTCATACATAAAGGACAACCTCTGCAAACGATTTTAAATAATCTATACATGTTCTTTCAATATTTAGGTTTATTATTCTGTAGCACATTAAAACATTACCTAATCGCAAATATTACACAATGAAGGTAATTTAATCTATCGCAAGTTTTACTATAAAGGCACCTACGCTTTAATCATGATGACTCGTTAGTTAATCTTTGTCTGCCTCTACCAGAGTAATCCGTTTTCCCAAGCTGCGCTGTAATGTTTTATTTTAAGCAAGAGTGAGCACGACGGCTCAGCAAGTCTAACAGTTTCACATAACACATAAACATATTTCATCATGCTTCATGCATCTCATGCTTTACAATGACTACATATCTCATGTCTATCATGCTTTGCATTTACTCTATGATTCATGCTATTTATGCATGTCATTTACAATTTCATATATTTCAATATATATAGAGCAATCAACTTAATCATTTACTGCGTATCAACAGTTTATTTTAACTTTTTATCACAAAAGCACATTACCACATTATTACACATAATAATTTATGCACATATAATAATTTTGTAGTATTTTAAATCAGGCACATAATGCAACACGTTCTGAAAAACTTGCCTGGACTTGCATAACCAGCTTACGCTAATATTTCATGTTCCTCGCACCACCTACACAGTATGTGAGATCAACGGTGCACAATATCAGTCAAAGTTTGACTCAATACTAAATTTTATTATAAAGATATTTATTTCTTCTTATCGTCCCCTTTATTTAATAGGGTTAATTTCATATTTTAGTCTCTCGTTAACTTGACTCAGTGTTTCATATTCAACACCGTAAATCTTTTGTATAAATTATGCAGTTCTGATATTTATTAATGTCACTACATTAATGTCTGGACCTTATTTCTGTTTAGGTCGAACAACTAATTAGTCACTAATGGACCATACCCTTGGTTTAACTTAATCACATCATTTAACTCGATTATTTATCATAATATTAACTACATTGGTTAATATTTTAAACTCTTACTATTAATTAGTAATAATTTATAATGTTATTTAATTGTTAAATAACACTTTAAATAATCATTACTATTATTAATTTCTTTTTAATAATAGTTTACCTTAATCATTATTATTACTCTTTTAATAATAATTTAATTGCTTGCTAGTATTATTACCCTTTAATAATATTTTATTTGACTTCTCATTATTATTAATCATTTTAATAATAATTTAATTGTTCATCAATATTATTAACCATTTAATAATATTTGAAATCCTCACGTATCATTAGTAATTATTTAATAATGATTCAACCCTTAACTATTATTATTCAATAGTTAATTACTTGTTAAACAATATTATTAATTCTTTAATAATATTTTAAATTAATTACATATCATTATTAATTATTGAATAATGATTTAATTCTTAACTATTATCATTTAATAGTTAATCATTAATATTATCAGTATATTTTAATTACTTAATAATCTTCTCCCGATTAAGTAATAATTTATTCCACTTAATTACCATTTAATTATTATTTAATATGAATTAAATAATAATTAATTAATTAATTATTCGTACTCATTATTTAATATTAATTAAATAATAAACAATTATACTATGAACTCTAACATCATTTGATTACTATTTAATATATTAAATAGTAAGCAATTAACCCTCTTTAATTATTATTTAATGTTAATTAAATAATAATTAATTAATTATCTTTATTTATTATTTACTCTAAATTAAATAAAATAATAAATAATTATGTTATCAACTTTACTTAACTGTAATTATCATTTAATGATAAATAATAATTACCTAACTCTGTTTATTTATTATCTAATCTTATTAAATAACAAATAATTAAAGTTTAAAATCTGTATCTTACTCTAATTATTATTTAATATTAATTAAAGAATAATTAGTTATTTACTTTCCTTTATTTACTATTTAATACCTAATTAAATAATAAATAATTAATTTATTTTCTCCAAACAAGTTGATATTGTTATTAAATACCTAAAGAACATATTTAATATTTAATAACAATTTATTTATAATTTTCTTGAATTATTAGCTAGGTAGTCACAAATTAGTGTACATTTACACCATGAATAATATGAAAAATACCAATTTTCGGAAATAATACCATCTCCATACATATAACACTTCAAATAATCAGTAGGTTATTTTTTCATATTTTTCCAACATTTAAAAATACTTTTTATTATTTTTCATACATTTAGTAAGCTTTTATTATTAAATAATTATGAAACATAGCTACTGACATTATAAAAATACCATTAAATTCCAGAAAATAGTACACGAAATTCCAAGCAATTTTCTAGTTTTGACCATCGCCGGAACCGGCCGAAAAATGGGTGAACCGGTCAGTTGAAGGCTCCGGCTGGTTTATTTCAAAAAAACCGGCAGTGGCTTTTTAGCATTTTCTGGTTATGTCCATTTTCGGGGTCTCTTACAAAAACCTTAATAACTTAAGTTCTATAACTCCGATGGTGCTCTACTTTATATCGTTGCGTTCGTATCTTCTCGAACTACAATTTTCCATTATCGGATTCATTTTTCGGACAGGATTTGACCTCCGAAATCAGCCTGGAAGCGGACTGTTCATGTAAAACTTTCGACAGTGAAGTGTTTTGCTAGAAAAATCATAACTAATTCATTTTAATTCGGATTTTAGTCATTCAAGTTTTAAAATTTACACAACTTCAAGATCTATCCAACAAAATTGACGGATCAAAAATCCGACTTACGGCTCGTGAACAGTAAATCCGGGAATGAGGCTACTCGATTTTTAGTTTTTCGGTAAACATCATTTTACAACTTTTGCTAAGTTTTTCCACATAAATGCTTATGGATCCATACCAAAAAACCATGAAACACTTTTTTAACATATCTAGCATGGATCTAGACTTAAAGAACGTAAAGATGGTATTTTTACCATTTATTTCTTATTTTAATCACGTAACAAGCATAACTAAGGTTTTTAGGATTTTCTAACCTTTTTGTTTTGTGTGCTTGCTTTCTCTTCCTTCCAAAATAGTAGATGAACCTCTAAGCTCTTCTCTTGGTTAAGAATGGGTTGAGTTGGCTTGACTCGGCTCGACTCGGTTGAGTTAACTCATTAGTTTATTCACTATTTCACTCAACTCACTTGGAACTCACTCCAACTCACTAGCACTAATATAAAAGCTCTCTCTTGCAACTTTTTAAACTCTTAGCCAATGAACCAAGTGATTTATTTATAGTGGAGCCAACCTATACATACACACCTTGTAAGCATATAAATTGGACTTCAAGCATTCTACAAATTCTAGCCAAAATTAAGAGGTTGAGTATTCCACACTTTTTCTCAACATTGCCCCAATTTTTGATTTATTTTTATTAGTTAACTTGCAAAATAAAAACCCTTCTAGAAGCTTTTAATTTGGATCAAAAAATGGGCTTTCAATTTAATTGTTTGGGCTTACTACTCATCTTGGTTGGGCTACTATAACACCAAATTAATTTATCAACATTGGGCTTAAACATTAATTTATTAGTCTCCCAATTTAAATAAATCATTGGGCTTACCTAATTAAATTAATACAACCAACATACAAATCCATACTTAATTAATTAAGTAGACTTGTTTAAAAATAATATATGAGCTAGCCTACTAGTATTTAACTACTAGTTGGACTATTAATTAATATTATTAATATTTCATATAGTTATTATTAATTAATAATTATATTAATTAATTTACATAACCCAATTAGACTTGCCCTAATTAAGCCTAATTGAATCCTAATTTGGGTTTCTCAACATACCACTCGTTCGGTATTAATTTCCTAAGTTTATTCGTTAGTTTAATAACCCCTTTGATTGAACAATCTTAAAATAAATCCTCGAATATTTAAATATTCATAATACCCTTTCCTAGGGTTTGAAATGATCACCCTTCATTAATTCATTAATTTTAAATTTTAAATTTTATTTATAACATTATTAAATTTTTAGGTTCATTTCAATTAGGTTGGCTTAAATAGAATTACCGCAACAACCTAGCTTATCTTATCCATCAAATAATTCATCGAATTTTTAAAGGTATCATACTACCTTGTCTTACCCTAGCGAATTATCTTTATTATAATTCTCTTATCTATCGAGTCACTAATCGCATCCTGAGTTAATGACTGATTTACTCGCCCCTCTAAGGCATCTTTGCTCCAAGAGAAAATTTACAGGGTTCTACAACACTTGAACCTCCTAGGTTCTTACTAACACATAGGAAAAAATAAATTTATCCATCTATTTTCACACTTCTCATAGAACTAGGTTTTTTTTTAAAAAAATTTACCACCTTTATTAATCTCCTCAATATTTTCATTAAAAGAAACATTATTAAATATTCAGGTTATTACAAACACTCTATTGTGAGTCCTAATTTGATAATTGTTTGTTTGTAGTCATTCTAACAATAATAGTAAGTTAATTTGAAATTCAAAGAAATACTTTTTAATTGTCAAATCTATAGAATAAATAAGAAATTAAAATTAATTTTATTTAAAAAATGACACTTTCTAGTTTAAATTAAATCAATCTACTGGATGGGGCGAGTCTACTCACAAATTTTCCTATTCAGCAGCTAGCTTTTAAGATTCTAAAAAACATAACTGGCACGGATGGATAGGACAATCACAATATCATTAATGTATTTATTATCCTCATAGGCCACTAAGATTGGTAAACATTACAACCAGTCGTTATAAACACAAGTTTGATAGGCATGCGAGGCAGAGTGCGAGACACGGGTTAATTTATATAATTTTTTTTATAGATATTTAATTTTTTTATAGATATTTAATAATTTGATTTAACATATTTTATTACAATTGACTCTAATTGACTCGTAACTAATAAAATTGGCTCAAAAAATTAAATTGTGAATCACCTCTTACATTATTTAATCAGGTAATAATTTGAATATAATATATAAAAGATAGAATATAGATAGTCTAATATCATATAACAAAGTCATATCATATATATATATACATATACATATTATACTTATTTCAATATTAATTGTATGGTGATTTATCTAAAACTCTGTAACATCAATGTCTTGAATAGCTTGAGCTAAGAGGGACCTATAAAACTTTATTAGTGAGATAGTAGCTGATCAATTCTTCATCTGTAACAACCATGAATATTATGTCACATTGTAAATAAAATTAAGATATATTTATCAATGAAGTGAATTTTGTGCTAATTAATTGTACAATTATGTGATTGAATGAATATATATTTATATATGTGATTATATTAAAGAAGAGTCCAAGTACTTGAATTAATTACCAATGGACTAGCTAATCAATTACTATATATAAAAAGCCAAAGCACGATCCATCTAATTACAAAAACGGTGAGTTGCCTCGGCTAATTGCAAATTCGGCAAGTTGTCTCGGTTGGTTGGTATTGAAATTGAATTTCTAATTTCTTATCCGGTTCGTTGAATTTGTCTTTTCCTTTTCCATTCAGCTCACTACAAAAAACAAAACAAAAAAAACTTATTTCCGACAGAATTAATTCCGTCGAAAATAAATTTTTTTTAGACAGAAAAGGTAAATTCGATGAAATCTGTCGAAAAAAGTGCTACATTAAATGAAAAAAATGCCCATATTTTGACGGAATATGCTTATTTTCAACGTATTAATCCCGACGCGATTATTTGCAACCAAATTTTCGACAGATAATTCCGTCGGAAATAAGCTTTTTTCCGACGGAATAAGCTTATTTCTTATAGTGGCTTCTTAATCTATCTTTTCTCCTTCAACACACTTCCATCTTCAATTGGTTCTCTTCTCCTCTCGGTTGATTTATCTTAAGTTCCAAATTATGCATCTTCAAATCATTTGCAGAGCGAGTGGTGTTTTCACCTAATTTTTTCCTCCTCTTTGGCATCTCTCTTGTAAGACCCTAACTTTTATTGAATAAAATTTGATTTTCTTCATATATTATTCTAAAACAGTAAGGTGGTACATTGATAAAAGTTAAAAATTAAGGATGTTATGTATAAATTTTATTATATTGGACAATATTCGAATTATCGGGAAATATTCGTTTTATTGGGGAATATTTATTCTGTTGGGGAATATTTGATTCGTACGACGACGCAAAAATAACAAATTATTGGTGGACCCCACAACAAAATATTGTCGGATATAAAAAACGACATAAATAACCTTTTTAAATAAAAATGGTCAACGGTACTATCACTTTTAGCTGTTAAAATATCCGGTGATAAAAGAATAGTAGCATACGGTATTTTACTGTATTTTACTGTAGCACACAGTATTACACAGTAGTACACGGTATTGTAAGTGTCTCATATTATTGATCTGATAAAGTGGCTATCGCACAGTATTCATCAATAATTATTGATATGTTGTGTTATCGCACAATAATTATCATTACACTGTATTTATATTATTAAATCAATAATTGCTATTGCACTATAGCTTATATTATTTATTCAATAA